>JAFHAW010000275.1:0-570775 GCA_019022515.1 Quercus aquifolioides | reverse complement strand
CACCTGTAAGGTGGAAACCTGATTTTTTTTAAATGTACAATGTTATATTACTAATGTTGAAATTATTTTCATGTAAATTGAATAATTGTAGATATTATTAGGACATTAATAAATTTGGATCACGCAACGTACATTGCCTTCCATTGCATCATTGGAGATGTGATATTGTTGTCGCTCCATTTCAAATATATCCTACATTAAATGTTACAATGAGTTAAACCATGCAACTTCCATTTGTAGTAAATAATAATAATAATATAATAATAATAATATAATAATACACATACATATCTTTACATATCTTTATTATAAACCAACAAACATATTATGCAATATATTTTTTCCAAGTAATAGATGTAATAATTGAGAATAACAAAACACATATTGATTATAAAAAGATCACAATAATACAATTTATTACAATTTTTGTGGTCATGTACTAATAATAACAATAAATAATATTAAATAATTTCAAAAATAACAAATACAAATTTAATTAGAGAGTTGAGATGCTTACCACAACTGTGATACCAACTAAAAGAGTGAGAATTATAGAGTGATACTTGCCAAAAAAAAAAACACAATCAGATAACCATAAAAAATAATTCATTAATCTAAAATTTGAATAACAACAACAACAATCATAATCATAGGCATACAAATAATATTAACTACAACTACAACAATACATAATATTTTACAATGTATTAGCTTTTAATATTTACAAATAAAAAAAACTTACATTAACAAAAAACTTACAATTCGTATTTGTTCACCTAAAGCAAAGTAAAAGACTAACTGAACAATCAGAGGACCTTCTATGTGAGGAGATACAATTCTTCAGCGAAGGAGGAGAAATAAAAACAACGCTTGCACTTAGCACTTGACTTGCCTTTTATTACTTCACTGAAGAAGACGTCTTTTATTACACAAGAAGAGGACAAAAAAAACTATCTCTGAGAGAGATTACAATTAAGAAGAAAAAAAAAAAGAATAGATTCTGAGGGATTACAAAAGTGAAGAAAACAAAAAAAATCTCTCAGAGAGATTACAACAGTGAAGAAGACAAAAACGATTCCCTCTGAGAGTTATGAATAGGTAAAATATATTCGATGCAGAGAATACAAATCAGATGAAATGACAAAAACGAATCCCTCTGAGAGTTATGAATAGGTAAAATATATTCGATGCAGAGAATAAGAATCAGATGAGATGAGAAGTTGAGGTGATTGGTTGATTGAAACTTTGTTTTTTTGTTTACAGCGTGCACATAAAAATCTATGTACTTTCTTTAGTTTCTTTTTGTTTATAGCTTGCACATCAATCATTTTTTTCTTTATATTATAAAAACCTATGTACTTTGTTTACTTTTTTTTGATTTACAATGTGCACGTCAATCATTTTTTTTCCTCCATTTTCGACAACAGCATGGCCATAATTGCCAAAAAAGATTCTACTCACAATTTCGGCAATGCATTGCCACAAACTCATTCAAACATTTTTTTTTTCCAATTTTCGGCAATACCAAGGCCACAATTGGGAAAAAAGTTTTTTTTTTTTTTTTTTTTTTTTTTTTTTTTTTTTTTTTTTTTCTCAATTGTGGCAATGGCATTGCAAATTATGGGAAAAATTTTTTCCCCACAATTTCAGCAATACCATTGCCACAATTAGGAAAAAAAATTTATTTTTATTTTTTTCTAATTGTGGCAACGGCATTGCCGAAATTGGGGGGAAAAAAAATACCCATTGCCACAATTGGGGAAAAAAAATCTTTATTTTATTTTTTTTGCCAATTGTGGCAATGCCATTGCCGTAATTGTGAGGAAATTTTTCCCCGCAATTTCGGCAATGACATTGCCACAATTGAAAAAAAAAAGTTTTCTTCCCCCAATTGTGGCAATGCAATTGCCGAAATAGTGAGGAAATTTTTTTTTTCCCCACTATTTCGGCAATGGTATTGCCACAATTGGGGAAAAAAAAATTTCCCCACAATTTCGGCAATGCCATTGCCACAATTGGGAAAAAAAAATTTTATTTTTATTTTTTTCTAATTGTGGCCCGAAATTGTGGGAAAAAAAAAATTTCCCACAATTTCGGCAATACCATTGCCACAATTGGAGAAAAAAGAAGTACTTTTTTTCCCAATTGTCGCAATGCCATGGCCGAAATTGTGAGGGAAATTTTTCCCCACAATTTCAGCAACACAATTGAAAAAAAAAAAAAAAAAAATTTACCCTAATTGTGGCAATGCCATTGCTGAAATAGTGGGAAAATTTTTTCCCCACTATTTCGGCAATGGTATTGCCACAATTAGGGAATTTTTTTTTTTTTTTTTTTCAATTGTGGCAATGTCATTGCCGAAATGGTGGGGAAAAAATTTTCCCCACAATTTCGGCAATGCCATTGCCACAATTGGGAAAAAAAGTTTTTTATTTTTATTTTTTTCTAATTGTGGCCCGAAATTGTGGGAAAAAAAAATTTCCCCACAATTTCGGCAATACCATTGCCACAATTGAGGAAAAAAAAGGTGGTTTTTTTTCCCAATTGTGACAATGCCATGGCCGAAATTGTGAGGGAAATTTTTCCCCACAATTTCGGCAATGACATTACCACAATTGAAAAAAAAAAAAAAATTTACTCTAATTGTGGCAATGCCATTGCCGAAATAGTGGGGAAAATTTTTTCCCCACTATTTCGGCAATGACATTGCCACAATTGGGGAAAAAAAAAGTTTTTCCCCAATTGTGGCAATGCCATTGCCGAAATAGTGGTGGAAATTTTTTTCCCCACTATTTCGGCAATGTGTGGTAATGGCATTGCCGAAATTGTGTGGAAAAATTTTTCCCCACAATTTTGGCAATGCTATTGCCATAATTGGTAAAAAAAAGGTTTTTATTTTTATTTTTTCCTAATTTCGGTAATACTATTGCCACAATTGGAAAAAAAAGGCAATGCCATGGCCGAAATTGTGAGGGAAATTTTTCCCCACAATTTCGGCAATGACATTGCCACAATTGAAAAAAAAAAAAAAAGTTTTTTCCCTAATTGTGGCAATGCCATTGCCGAAATAGTGGGGGAAAATTTTTTTCCCCACTATTTCGGCAATGGCATTGCCACAATTAGGGAATTTTTTTTTTTAAAATAATAATAAGTGCACACAATTTTTATAATATTTTTACAACAAATGCTAAGTATCATGTTGTTACTTGTTGTTATTGTTAAATTAAAATAGTAATGTCAATGTCAAATTTAAATTTGAACTAATAATAACTAGTTACTTGTGATTTATTGTAAAAATGTTGTAAAATATTGTGTACATAGCACATTATATTTTTCTTTAATTTTTCCACATTCACTTTTTTTTTCTACCATTTTCGGCAATACCATTGCCACAATTACTTTTTTTTTTTTTTTGGGCTCTCACGCATTATTGCACTTCTCACACGTCCGGGCAGCACAGGAAATTTGGGCAGATGAATTTCGGCAACACTGTTGCCAAAATTCAATATATTACTATTACTTTTCTCTTTCATCCTTTTTCTAATTCTCTCTCCTACTTTTTGTTGAATTTCGGCAACCGTGTTGCCGAAATTCAATCTCTCTCCTTATTTCCACAAATAACTTCAAACAGTTCCTATAACGCAAATATATTTTGATTTTAGCAATATTTAGCTTAAAGACTCCATATAGGGTCCATTTGAATACATCTGAAAATTGAAAAATACTGTAGCAAATAATTTTTAAATGTGTGAATAGTACCGTGAGGCCCATTTTTAATGAAAAAGTTGTTGAAAAGTGAAATTTGTGGGTCCTGTGACTGAAAATTTGCTGAAAAAGTTGTTGTGCGTGCACTGTTCACACCCCAAAGTCGTTTGAGAAGCGCGTTTTGCGCTTCCCAACGTTCACGTCAGTGTTTTTAACTCTTTTTTTTTTTTTCCAAGTCGTGATTGTGTGCGTTTGGGAAGTGCGTTTTGCGCTTTCCAGCGTTCACGTCTGCGTTTTCAACTTTTTTTTTTCCAAGCCATGATTGTTGACTTTGGGGTGTGAACAGTGCACACACAGTAACTTTTTCAGCAACTTTTCAGTCACGGGACCCACAAATTTCACTTTTCAGCAAATTTTTCATTAAAAATGGGTCCCACGGTACTATTTACACAAATTTAAAATTATTTTGCTACAATATTTTTCAGTTTTCAGCTGTATCCAAACGAACCCATAGCATTAACATGAATAAATTGATGAGGTTTACAGTGCATATATTCATCATGTATGGGCTATGAAAAATGGGATTTGGATCCGGTGCAATATCTTAGGTATTGTACCAGGTGCAATTACACCACACCCACTCACATCAATTTTATCTCTTTTATTTTTTAACTTTTTTTTATTCAATGGTTGAAATTGAAAATTTATGTTTTGAACTTTCAATTTCAACTGTGTATTACTATTGCATCAGGTGCAATACTTTAGATTTTGCATCTGATCTAAATCCTGAAAAAAGTGATGAGAAACTTTTGTCAATTCTTTCTCTTTTAATTACTCTTTCTTAAAAAGGAATGTTTCATTTTATCATGTTTAATGAGAGGAGATGAGGGATGCTAGAGAGAGAGAGAAAGAAAGAAAAAGAGAAAATGTTATTTTAATGAGAGAAGAGAGAGAAGTTTAATAATATATATATATATATATATATATATATTTTAGCTTCTTGCTACCGTGTATAGCCATAAATAGCTATGCACTGTAGCAAGAGGTTAAAAATTTTTAGCTATGGCTCTACTATTATAACATGCATTTTTGTGTTTTGGTGAAGTTAAAATAGCAATATAGCTATTTAATTTCACTGCTGCTAATACTCTTAAATGAGAATTAGTAAAAATTTATTAACTAAACTCTTATTATTATTATTATTATTTTTAGAAGTGCAACATTCACAATATTTTTTTACAACAAATCTTAGGTTTTAAGTTGTTTTTTGTTTTCTAATTGAAAATATCACTATAATTATTTTTTTTTTGCCATCAATAACAAACTATAACAACCTACTACTTAGCATTAGCTGTAAAAATATTGCGAAAAATATTATAAACATTGCATTTTTCTCTAATTTTTTTCATCTGGTAAAAAAATATTATTTTATTTATTAGTTAAAAATAACTTATTAATTAAAATTTGGATGGCTTTTTTTTTTACTTGGAGCCTTAGGATCACATCTCTTGCTCTACCACTACCATTCCGTTGACCCCGCTTAAAGTAGGCCCCACCTACCTTGAGCCGGCCCTGATCCGTTCAGTCTTAGTTGATTTAAAGTCTCACCTTGCAGTGTCTTTCTGTCTCTCCTCTCTTTCTCTTCCCCTCTGTCTCAATATCTCATTGACGATTCCTCTCTTTGCTCATTCATCTCTCTCTCTCTCTCTCTCTCTCTCTCTCTCTGCCTCCATGTCCATGCAGATTGGTTCTACTCTTCTAGCTCATGAGATCAACCTCTCTCAGGCCAGACGTGCTAGCTTCCAATGCCAAACCTCTCCACTAAACCCTGTAACAAGAACAGTACTCCCAACTTATTCTTCTTCTTCTCTGAAACAAAACACATCATCCACCGAGTTAACTAGATTGCACATAGCCAACCTCGATAAGCTCCTCCAAAAGCCAGTCACACCAAACCAATTTGACCCACAGCCATTTCCTAATGATTCCAGCAAAGACGAAAACAGAGGAAAACGTGTACTAGAAGGGCTTGACTTGTCAAAGAGAGCTGAATACTCTCCAAGGAATCATCTTGGTAGTAAATGGAGGGAATATCATGGTAGTAATGATTGGAAGGGCCTTCTTGACCCACTCGACGAGAATCTCCGCCGAGAAGTGGTGAAGTACGGTGAATATATACAAGCAGCTTATCATTCTTCTCACTCAAATCCAGCCATGTCATCTGAGGAAGCTCCTTTGC
Organism: Quercus aquifolioides; assembly: GCA_019022515.1. Classification (NCBI taxonomy): domain Eukaryota; kingdom Viridiplantae; phylum Streptophyta; class Magnoliopsida; order Fagales; family Fagaceae; genus Quercus; species Quercus aquifolioides. The sequence goes on along the minus strand of JAFHAW010000275.1, from coordinate 564,831 downwards.
CCTGCCACGTGGCATTGCCTGATAGGACTTATAAAGTGACGAAGAGTCTCTATGCCACCTCATCCGTCGGTTTGCCTAAATGGGTGGATGATGTGGCTCCGGATCTTGGCTGGATGACCCAGCGGTCTAGTTGGATAGGGTATGTTGCTGTTTGTGATGACAAGAGGGAGATCCAAAGGATGGGAAGGAGGGACATCATCATCTCCCTCCGAGGCACCGCCATGTTTCTTGAGTGGGCCGAGAATATGAGGGCACAATTAGTCCAAATTCCAGGTGACAACAATAATTATGATAATGATAACAATAACAACAACAACAACAATAATATGGGCCCAAACCACGGGCAAGCCAAGGCGGCATGTGGGTTCCTGAGCCTCTACAAGACTGGAGGAGCTCACGTGCCTAGCCTAGCTGAGTCCGTGGTTGAAGAGGTTCGAAGGCTCATGGACCTGTACAAGGGTGAGACCTTAAGCATTACAGTCACAGGTCATAGTCTTGGGGCAGCCTTGGCCTTATTAGTAGCGGATGAAATTAGTACATGTGCCCCAGACGTACCACAAGTTGCAGTTTTTTCTTTTGGTGGACCTCGTGTGGGCAATAAAGCTTTTGCCAATCGCATCAATGCCAAAAACGTGAAAGTGTTACGAATTGTAAACTCCCAAGATGTAATCACTAGGGTCCCCGGGATGTTTATGAGCGAAGAGCTAGACCAAAAGCTAAGGAACTCAAAGGTCGCAGGGGTGTTTGACATGCTTGACAAAAACATGCCATTGGCATACTCACACGTTGGGGCAGAGTTACGTGTCGATATGAGAATGTCTCCGTTTTTGAAGCTGAATGCTGACGTGGCGTGTTGTCATGACTTGGAGGCTTACCTACACTTGGTGGACGGGTTCTTGGCATCAAATTGTCCGTTTAGAGCAAATGCTAAACGTAGATTAGTGAGGTTGCTACAAGATCATCAGAGATCTAATGTGAAGAAATAGTATACTAATGGAGAGGGACTGGCAATGTCAATGTCTACTACCTTGCCTAGTCCATCTTAAAAAATTACATATTTTTCAAATAAAATTTAAATGTCAAGTTCTACGAATCCAAGAAAAATATCTCTAATAGTTTAATTATCCTCTATATAATCTACGCACACTCTTCTAATATTAGCATTAGTATTTTGACTTATAGTACTACTAATCATAACCAATGTAACAAAAATTTGAAAGAGCAGAATGGAGGAACTAGATATAAATTTGTATGCACCAATAGTTTACCGATGTGTTCACATTGTTACTTTGTTCAAGCTACATACAGCCCCAACAAGCCAATCTGGGCCACCTTTGTGGCTTTGTCACAGTGTATTGATGAGTTTCTCCACAAGAAATCTCTAGCAAAAGATGGAATTTTTAAATCGATCGATTTTCTTCATCACTATTACATGTACGTAAGCTGTCGTAAGGTAGAGGTTTCTCAAAAAGCAGCTAAACTATGGGGAGCACGTGTGTGTATATATATATATATATCGATAAGTATGCCCTTAGATCATACATTAACAAATTCGTTTTTGGAAAAAATTTATTGGGAATTGAAGAAACTATTAAAACCTTTTCAATTCTCAATAAATCTTTTTCCAAAAATGGTGTACTATTGTGTGTCTTTAGAGTACACGTTAGTAAAATCCTCTATATATATATGGTTTGGCATGTGTCCAGTAGAAGTTTCTGCTAGATACATTGGATTATGAACACGTGTAAACTCATGGACACATGGTCGAATCCGGACATGTCCATATATATATATATATATATATATATATATATATTTATGTATCTATATATATATATATATATATATGAGGTCAGAAAATGTAAACAAGAAATGTAAACATGACAGGACAACACATTCATGTGTTGTCCTGTCATGTTTACATTTCTTGTTTACATTATATATATGTATGTGTGTGTGTGAGGTTAGAAAATGCAAACAAAACAAGATAACACATACAGCATTAACATGAATGAATTGATGAGGTTTACTGTGTATATATTCATCAAGTATAGGCAATGAAAAATGGGATTTGGATTGGGTGTAATTGCACCAGGTGCAATTACACCACACCTACTCACATCAATTTTTACCACTTTTATTTTTTAATTTTAACCTTTTAACTTTTTTTATTTAATGGTTGGGATTGAAAATTTATTTTTTAAACTTTCAATCTCAACCATGTATTACTATTGTATCAGGTACAATGCCCTAAATTTTACATCCGATCTAATCATGAAAAAAGTGACAAGAAACTTTGGTCAATTCTATCTCTTTTAATTATTCTTTCTTAAAAAGGAATGTTTCATTTTGTTATGTTTTCTAAAATAAGAAGGGACGAATAAGCTTGATTGATTATTGATGATTTGACGATTTTATTTGAAATATGTGTAGCCCCCACAATACATCACATCATAGAGTTAAGAGTGTGAGAGAGGGCATGCTGTCTCATATGCCAATATTCACGTTGGGGAGGGGCCCAACAGAGCCAAGACTTAATAAATGAGTCAGAAATTTCAAACTCATTTTTGTCATTTCCAAGGCTTTGTCATGTCGCACGTGCTAGGCTCACCAAACTAAAAAGCAAAAGTGAAATTGAAACAAGTCATTTACTAAAATTGAAGGCAGAAGACCATGAACAACGAAAGAAGAAGCAGAGAAGAAACAGTGAAGAAGAAGGAGCAGCCTTTCCCGGGTCAGAAAACTATGCTCCACACATGTATTTTTTACTTCTCCCTATCTTCACTTTTGACTTTTCTTTATTCTTTTCTTCTTCACCGGAACACACCAGAAGATCAAGCTTCTAGAATTCGTCCACTCTCATTCCAGGACATACCATTTCTTTTTTCTCTTTCTCTACTTTCCTCCACACATTCAGCCACACAGCCCACACCCACGCAATTCTTCATCTTGATCTTCACAGGTAATTTCTCTTAATTTCACCAAAAATTTTCGATACCTCCCTTAGCCCACACCCACGCAAAGTGATTTTTGTGAGTCACAATTTCCTTCTCACTGTGATTTTTGGAAAAGCTCGTGCCCAGTTGCCGCACAAAAAAGTCCGAATCTTTTGTATTTGGAAAACGGGCTTTTCTAAAACACAGGTTTACATTTCGTTACAAACATTCTTTTTGAATTTTCAGCTTGAAAACGCGTATTTTGGCTCCTGAAAGTGGAACCAAATAGGCACTAAATTGAAATTGAAGCTGTGCAATCAAACCACATGGCTGGCTGGCTTAGCAAGTCAGAGAAGCAACCCACAGCTTTACTAGTAGCTTAGAGATGTTTTCGTTACCAAACACGCTTTTTGAATTTTCAGCTTGAAAACGCGTATTTTGGCTCCTGAAAGTGGAACCAAATAGGAACTAAATTGAAATTGAAGTTGGGCAATCAAAGAACGTGGCTGGGAGGCTTAGCAGGTCAGAGAAGCAACCCACAACTTGACATATAGCTTTGAGAAGTTTTTGTTACCAAACACGCTTTTTGAATTTTCAACTTGGAAACGCGTATTTTGGCTCTTGAAAGTGGAACCAAATAGGCACTAAATTGAAATTGAAGTTGTGCAATCAAAGCACGTGGCTGGGTGACTTAACGGGTCAGAGAAGCAACCCACAACTAGACTTGTAGCTTAGAGAAGTTTTTGTTACCAAACACGCTTTTTGAATTTTTCGCTTGAAAATGCGTATTTTGGCTCCTGAAAGTGGAACCAAATAGGCACAAAATTGAAATTGAAGTTGTGCAATCAAAGAACGTGGCTGGGTGGCTTAGCGGGTCAGAGAAGCAACCCACAGCTTGACTTGTAGCTTAGAGAAGTTACTAATATTAGTAACTGAAATTGAAGTTGTGCAATCAAAGCACGTGGCTAGGTGGCTTAGCGGGTCAGAGAAGAAAACCCGACAACTTGTAGCTTGACTTGTAGCTTAGAAAAGTTACTAATATTAGTAACTGATGTTAATTGTCAGAAAATGGTAGTCATAGTACCCACTTTTAAATTGAAATTGAAGTTGCGCAATTAAAGCATGTGGCTAGGTGGCTTAGTGGGTCAGAGAAGACCACGCACAACTTGACTTGTAACTTTGAGAAGTTACTAATAGTAATTGAAATTGAAGTTATGCAATCAAAGCCCGTGGCTGGGTGGCTTAGCGGGTCAGAGAAGACAACCCGACAACTTGTAGCTTGACGTGTAGCTTTGAGAAGTTATTAATATTAGTAATTGATGTTAATTGTTTGAGAATGATAGTCATATTACCCAATTTTAAATTGAAATTGAAGTTGTGCAATCAAAGCACGTGCCTGGGAGGCTTAGCGGGCCAGAGAAGGCAATCCACAAAAAGTTTTAGCCTGACTTATAACTCAGAGAGCTTCAGCTGAATTGTATTTTCTTGATTATTACACAGGAAAATGAGTGTTTCTAATCATAAATCATTTTTTTTAATTAACTTGAGCAAAGAGAAAGGAATGACATAAAACATATTTAGATAACATGATTTCTACATATTTAATCGGTTGCCACACGTTTTGTCTATAACTTTACAAGTTAAATAAAAAAAATTCTAATATAGTAAAAAATTCCAAGACTAGCGATTAAAGAAAAAAATGTTGAGACTTGAATTTTCAAAGTCTTTCGAAGTTCCAAAGAATGATCAAAGACTTTTTAAAATACTAATAGGATTTAAGTTTTCTAATGGTACTTCACTTAAAAAAAAGACTTCTGGTGGTGTCACACGTTTTCAAAGTTGAAGGAATTTTGCGTATCAATTACTTAAAAAATGAATGATATCATTTTCTTTCATAAAAATTTTAAGAGGTAAAAGCAACTAATTAAATTTTTCTTAGTTGTTACCCCTAAGCCAACTCCCCCCAATTAGTTGTTATTAAAATATTACATACGGATGTATACATATTTAGAAAAATTCTACCTATTATATAACAAATAGTAATAACTTAAGGGTATTTATGAAAGAAAATTATTTGCACTCTGACCAAAATTATCAAAAGATGGTTAAAAAGATTAAAAGTTTAAAACAATACTAATTTATCTCTTCATAGTATTTATCAAATAACAAGAAATATGAGTTTTACATAAAGAAAGAATATATATATATATATATATTTTTCTGAGCACTGTAGACATGACAACACATATAGCATTAACATGAATGAATTGATGAGGTTTACTGTGCATATATTCATCATGTACAGGCAATGAAACATGGGATTTGGATTGGGTGTAATTGCACCAGGTGCAATTACACCACACCCACTCACACCAATTTTTACCACTTTTATTTTTAATTTTAACTTTTTAACTTTTTTTATTTAATGGTTGGGATTGAAAATTTATTTTTTAAACTTTCAATCTCAACCATGTATTACTTTTGTATCAAGTACAATACCCTAAATTTTACATCCAATCTAATCATGAAAAAAGTGACGAGAAACTTTGGTCAATTCTCTCTCTTTTAATTATTCTTTCTTAAAAAGGAATGTTTCATTTTGTTATGTTTTCTAAAATAGGAAGGACCGAATAAGCTTGATTGATTATTGATGTGTTGACGATTTTATTTGAAATATGTGTAGCCCCCACAATACATCACATCATAGAGTTAAGAGTGTGAGGGAGGGCGTGCTGTCTCATATGCCAGTATTCACGTTGCGGAGGGGCCTAGGAGGGCCAAGACTCAATATATGAGTTAGAAATTTCAAACTCATTTTTGTCATTTCCAAGGCTTTGTCAAGTCACACATGCTAGGATCACCAAACTAAAAGGGAAAAGTAAAGTTGAAACAAGTCATTTACTTAAACTGAGGGCAGAAGAACATGAACAATGAAAGAAGAAGCAGAGAAGAAACAGAGAAAAAGATGGAGCAACCTTGCCCGAGTCTGAAAACTATGCTCCACACATGTATTCTTCATTTCTCCTTATCTTCACTTTTGACTTTTCTTTATACTTTTCTTCTTCACCAGAACACACCAGAAGATCAAGCTTCTAGAATTCATCCACTCTCATTCAAGAACATACCATTTCTTTTTTCTCTTTCTCTACTTTCATCCACACATTCAGCCACATAGTCCACACCCACGCACTTCTTCATCTTGATCTTCACAGGTAATTTCTCTTAGTTTCATCAAAAATCTTCAGTACCTCTCTCAGCCCACACCCACGCATAGTGATTTTTGTGAGTCAAATTTTCCTTCTCACCATGATTTTTGCAAAATCTCGTGCCTCGTTGCCACACAAAAAAGTCTGAATCTTTTGTATTTGGAAAACACGTGTTTACATTTCGTTACCAAACACGTTTTTTGAATTGTCAGCTTGAAAACGCGTATTTTGGCTCTTGAAAGTTGAACCAAATAGGCACTAAATTGAAATTGAAGCAGTGCAATCAAACCACGTGGCTTGCTGGCTTAGCGGGTCAGAAAAGCAACCCACGGCTTTACATGTAGCTTAGAGATGTTTTCGTTACCAAACACTCTTTTTGAATTTTCAGCTTGAAAACGCGTATTTTGGCTCCTGGAAGTAGAACCAACTAGGCACTAAATTCAAATTGAAGTTGTGCAATCAAAGCACGTGACTCGATGGCTTAGCACGTGTATTTTGGCTCCTGAAAGTGGAACCAAATAGGCACGAAATTGAAATTAAAGTTGTGCAATCAAAGAACGTGGCTAGGTGGCTTTGCGGGTTAGAGAAGCAACCCACAACTTGACTTGTAGCTTAGAGAAGTTACTAATATTAGTAACTGAAATTGAAGTTGTGCAATCAAAGCACGTGGCTGGGTGGCTTAGCAGGTCAGAGAAGAAAACCCGACAACTTGTAGCTTGACTTGTAGCTTAGAGAAGTTACTAATATTAGTAACTGATGTTAATTGTCAGAAAATGATAGTCATAGTACCCACTTTTAAATTGAAATTGAAGTTGTGCAATCAAAGCACGTGGCTAGGTGGCTTAGCGGGTCAGAGAAGACAACCTACAACTTGACTTGTAACTTAGAGAAGTTACTAATAGTAACTGATGTTAATTGTCAGAAAAGGATAGTCATAGTACCCACTTTTAAATTGAAATTGAAGTTGTGCAATCAAAGCACGTGGCTGGGTGGCTAAGCGGGTCAGAGAAGACAACACGACAACTTGTAGCTTGACTTGTAGCTTTGAGAAGTTATTAATATTAGTAACCGATGTTAATTGTCTGAGAATGATAGTCATAGTACCCAATTTTAAATTGAAATTGAAGTTGTGCAATCAAAGCACGTGCCCGGGAGGCTTAGCGGGTCAGAGAAGACAATCCACGAAAACTTTTAGCCTAACTTATAGCTTAGAGAGCTTCAGCTGAATTGTATTTCTTGATTATTACACAGGAAACTGAGTGTTTCTAATCATAAATCATTTTTTTTAATTAACTTGAGCAAAGAGAAAGGGATGACATAAAACATATTTAGATAACATGATTTCTACATATTTAATCGGTTGCCACACATTTTGTCTATAACTTTACAAGTTAAATAAAAAAAATTGTAATATAGTAAAAAATTCTGAGACTAGCGATTAAAGAAAAAAAATTTTGAGACCTGAATTTTCAAAGTCTTTCGAAGTTCCAAAGAATGATCAAAGACTTGTTAAAATGCTAATAGGATTTAAGTTTTATATTCGTATTTCACTTAAAAAAAAGACTTCTGATGGTGTCACACGTTTTCAAAGTTGAAGGAATTTTGCGTGTCAATTACTTAAAAAATGAATGATATCATTTTCTTTCATAAAAGTTATAAGAGATAAAAGCAACTAATTAAAATTTTAATAGTTGTTACCCGTAAGCCAACTCTCCCCAATTAGTTGTTATTAAAATATAACTATACATATTTGGAAAAATGCTATCCATTATATAACAGATAGTAATAACTTAAGGGTATTTATGAAAGAAAATTATTTGCACTCTGACCAAAATTATCAAAAGATGGTTAAAAAGATCAAAAGTTTAAAACAATACTAATTTATCTGTTCATAGTATTTATCAAATAACAAGAAATATGTGTTTATATAAAGAAAAAAATATATATATATATATATATTTTTTTTTTCTGAGCACTGTAGAGGTCCCTACCTTGCTTTCTTTCCCACATTTGAGATGCACAGAGTAGGGGCAATGAGCATATGCCTCATGAAATTCTACTAAAATTTCATTGTCAAGTTCTACGAAAAAACCTTCTCAAACAAAAAACAAGTTCTACGAATCCAAGAAAAATATCTCTAATAGTTTTATTATCCTCTACATAATCTACGTGCACTCTTCTAATATTAGCATTAGTATTTTGACTTATAGTACTACTAATCATAACTAATGTAACAAAAATTTAAAAGAGCAGAATGGAGGAACTAGATATAAATTTGTATGCACCAATAGTTTACCGATGTGTTCACATTGTTACTTTGTTCAAGCTACGTACAGCCCCAACAAGCCAATCTGGGCGACCTTTGTAGCTTTGTCACGCTGTATTGATGAGTTTCTCATCAAGAAATCTCTAGCAAAAGATGGAATTTTTAAATTGATCGATTTTCTTCATCACTATTACATGTACGTAAGCTGTCGTAAGGTAGAGGTTTCTCAAAAAGCAGCTAAACTATGGGGAGCCCGTGTGTGTGTGTATATATATATATATATATATATATATAAGTATGCCCTTAGAGCATACATTAACAAATCCTTTTTTAGAAAAAATTTATTGAGAATTGAAGAAACTATCAAAACTTTTTCAATTCTCAATAAATCTTTTTCCAAAAATGGTGTACTATTGTGTGCCCTTAGACTACACGTTAGTAAAATCCTCTATATATATAGGGCCTGACTTGTGTCAAGTGGAAGTTTCTACTGGATAGATTGGATTGTGAACACATGTCAACTCATGGACACGTGTTCGAATCCGGATGTGTCCATATATATATATATATATATATATATTTGTGAGGTCAAAAAATGTAAACAAGAAATGTAAACATGACAAGACAACACATTCATGTGTTGTCTTGTCATGTTTCTTGTTTACATTTTCTGGCCTCTAATATATATATATATGTATATATATATCTGAATGTGTGTGTGTGAGGTCAGAAAATGTAAACAAAACAAGACAACACATATAGGATTAACATGAATGAATTGATGAGGTTTACTGTGCATATATTCATCATGTATAGGCAATGAAAAATGGGATTTGGATTGGGTGTAATTGCACCAGGTGCAATTACACCACACCCACTCACACCAATTTTTACCACTTTTATTTTTTAATTTTAACTTTTTAACTTTTTTTATTTAATGGTTGGGATTGAAAATTTATTTTTTAAACTTTCAATCTCAACCATGTATTACTATTGTAGTAGGTACAATACCCTAAATTTTACATCCGATCTAATCATGAAAAAAGTGACGAGAAACTTTGGTCAATTCTCTCTCTTTTAATTATTCTTTCTTAAAAATGAATGTTTCATTTTGTTATGTCTTCTAAAATAGGAAGGAGCGAATAAGCTTGATTGATTATTGATGATTTGACGATTTTATTTGAAATATGTGTAGCCCCCACAATACATCACATCATAGAGTTAAGAGTGTGAGGGAGGGCGTGCTGTCTCATATGCCAGTATTCACGTTAGGGAGGGGCCCAGGAGGGCCAAGACTCAATATATGAGTTAGAAATTTCAAACTCATTTTTGTCATTTCCAAGGCTTTGTCAAGTCACACGTGCTAGGATCACCAAACTAAAAGGGAAAAGTAAAGTTGAAACAAGTCATTTACTTAAACTGAAGGCAAAAGACCATGAACAACGAAAGAAGAAGCAGAGAAGAAACAGAGAGAAAGATGGAGCAGCCTTGCCCGGGTCTGAAAACTATGCTCCACACATGTATTCTTTATTTCTCCTTATCTTCGCTTTTGACTTTTCTTTATACTTTTCTTCTTCACCAGAAAGAAGATCAAGCTTCTAGAATTCGTCCACTCTCATTCAAGAACATACCATTTCTTCTTTCTCTTTCTCTATTTTCCTCCACACATTCAGCCACACAGTCCACACCCACGCACTTCTTCATCTTGATCTTCACAGGTAATTTCTCTTAATTTCACCAAAAATCTTCAATACCTCTCTCAGCCCACACCCACGCATAGTGATTTTTGTGAGTCACAGATTCCTTCTCACCGTGATTTTTGCAAAAGCTCGTGCCTAGTTGCCGCACAAAAAAGTCCAAGTCTTTTGTATTTGGAAAACGGGCTTTTCTAAAACGCACATTTACATTTCGTTACCAAACACGCTTTTTGAATTGTCAGCTTGAAAACGCGTATTTTGGCTCCTGAAAGTGGAACCAAATAGGCACTAAATTGAAATTGAAGTTGTGCAATCAAAGCATGTGGCTGCGTGGCTTAGTGGGTCAGAGAAGCAACCCACAGCTTTACTTGTAGCTTAGAGAATTTTTCGTTACCAAAGACGCTTTTTGAATTTTCAGCTTGAAAACGCGCATTTTGGCTCCTGAAATTGGAACCAAATAGGCACTAAATTGAAATTGAAGATGTGCAATCAAAGCACGTAGCTGGGTGGCTTAGTGGCTCAAAGAAGCAACCCACAGCTTGACTTGTAGCTTAGAGAAGTTACTAATAGTAATTGAAATTGAAGTTATGCAATCAAAGCACGTGGCTGGGTGGCTTAGTAGGTCAGAGAAGACTACCTGACAACTTGTAGCTTGACTTGTAGCTTAGAGAAGTTACTAATATTAGTAACCGATGTTAATTTTCTGAAAATGATAGTCATAGTACCCAATTTTAAATTGAAATTGAAGTTGTGCAATCAAAGCACGTGGCTAGGTGGCTTAGCAGGTCAGAGAAGAAAACCTGACAACTTGTAGCTTAGAGAAGTTACTAATATTAGTAAGTGATGTTAATTTTTTGAAAATGATAGTCATAGTACCCAATTTTGTATTGAAATTGAAGTTGTGCAATCAAAGCATGTGGTTGGGTGGCTTAGCGGGTCAGAGAAGAAAACCCACAGCTTGACTTGTAGCTTAGAGAAGTTACTAATAGTAACTGAAATTGAAGTTACGCAATCAAAGCACGTGGCTGGGTGGCTTAGTGGGTCAGAGAAGACTACCTGACAACTTGTAGCTTGACTTGTAGCTTAGAGAAGTTACTAAGTGGCTTAGTGGGTCGAGAAGACTACCTGACAACTTGTAGCTTAGAGAATTTACTAATATTAGTAACTGATGTTAATTGTCAGAGAATGATAGTCATATTACCCAATTTTAAATTGAAATTGAAGTTGTGCAATCAAAGCACGTGGCCGTGTGGCTTAGCAGGTCAGGGAAGACAATGCACGAAAACTTGTAGATTGACTTATAGCTTAGAGAGCTTCGGCTGAATTGTATTTTCTTGATTATTACACAGGAAAATGTGTATTTCTAATCATAAATCATTTTTTTCTTAATAAACTTGAGCAAAAAGAAAGGGATGACATAAAACTTATTCGAATAACATGATTGCTACATATTTAATCGGTTGCCACACGTTTTGTCTATAACTTTTCAAGTTAAATTAAAAAAATTCTAATATAGTACAAAATTCCGAGACTAGCGATTAAAGAAAAAAAAATTTGAGACTTGAATTTTCAAAGTCTTTCGAAGTTCCAATGAATGATCAAAGACTTGTTAAAATGCTAACAGGATTTTAAGTTTTCTAATGGTATTTCACTTTTTTTTTTTAAAAAAAAAAAAGACTTCTGATGGTGTCACACATTTTCAAAGTTGAAGGAATCTGGCATATCAATGACTTAAAAAATGAATGATATCATTTTCTTTCATAAAAATTTTAAGAGGTAAAAGCAACTAATTAAATTTTTCTTAGTTGTTACCCCTAAGCCAACACTCCCCAATTAGTTGTTATTAAAATTTAACAAATGGATGTATACATATTTAGAAAAATGCTATCCATTATATAACAAATAGTAATAACTTAAGGGTATTTATGAAAGAAAATTATTTGCACTCTGACAAAAATTATGAAAAGATGGTTAAAAAGATCAAAAGTTAAAAAAAAATGCTAATTTATCTCTTCATAGTATTTATCAAATAACAAGAAATATGAGTTTTATATAAAGAAAGAATATATATATATATATATATATTTTTGAGCACTGTAGATGTCCCTTCCTTGCTTTCTTTCCCCCATTAGAGATGCACAGAGTAGGGGTCCCTATCTTCACTTTTGACTTTTCTTTATACTTTTCGTTTTCACCAGAAGATCAAGCTTCTAGAATTTGTCCACTTTTTGTGAGTTACAGTTTCCTTATCACCGTGATTTTTGCAAAAGCTCGTGCCTAGTTTCCGCACAAAAAAGTCTAAGTCTTTTGTATTTGGAAAACAGGCTTTTCTAAAATGCACGTTTACATTTTGTTACCAAACATGCTTTTTGAATTTTCACCTTAAAAATGCGTATTTTGCTGATTATAACTTGTTGCCCCTCTCCTGATAATCGTGGCTGCCTATAAATATATCTATCTAATCTATGTCATCTCAATTTCAAACAAAACACCCTAAATACAAATATCCTTCTTCCTTCTGATTTCTATCAAAGCCAGAGCAGATATGGGGCGGGTACCTTTCTTTCTCATTTTCTTTCTCTTCTTTTCTCTACCTAATTCATCTCTCTTCTTTTTCTTTTAATTCATCTACCCCTCTTTGCCTTTCTGACCAAAGCTCTGCTTTGCTCCATTTCAGAAACTCTTTTTCTGTCGGTTATTGGAATGGCTTTTGTGATTATTATTCTTATCCTCTGAAGAATTCGTGGAAAACGGGTACAGATTGTTGTGGGTGGGATGGGATCACCTGTGATACGATGACAGGTCGTGTCATTGGTGTTGACCTCACTTGCAGTGGGCTTCAAGGTCCCATCCATCCCACTAGCACCTTTTTCTCTCTTTGCCATCTCCAGAGGCTCAACCTTGCTTTCAACAATTTCGAAGACTCCACAATTTCGTCCAAGTTTGGTGGCTTTGCGAACATGACGCATCTCAACCTCACTGACTCCTCCGTTGCTGGTAATTTTCCATCTGAAATCTCCCACTTATCCAAACTGGTTTCACTTGATCTCTCTCAGAATTTTGGCATGAGAATTGAAACGCCAAGTCTGAAAAGGCTTGTTCAAAACCTAACCCATCTAAGTGAACTTGTTTTGGATGATGTTAGCATGTTTTCTGTTCCACCTAATTCTTTCATGAATTTGTCTTCCTCTTTGACATCTCTTCGTCTTTTTGGATGTGGATTGAAAGGGAGATTCCCAGGTAATATATTCCACCTTCCAAACCTCCAGTTGCTCAATGTAAGTTACAACTACAATCTCACCAGTTCGATCCCTTCCAACATATAACTGGAGTACTCCTCTCAAGTCCTTGGATCTCTCTAGAACCGAATTCCCAATTGACTTACCTAATTTAATCAGCAATCTCAAGCCCTTAAAAAAATTGTACCTCAGTGGATGCAACATTTCCATGGTCCCTCCAACATTTCTTCCTAATCTCACACAAATCACTTATTTGGACCTCTCATATAATAACTTTGGTGGTTAGTTTCCACGGTCCCTCCTAAACTTTGAAGTTCTTACTTACTTAGACCTCTCATACAACAATTTCATAGGGCAGCTTCCGGAAGTTCCGACAAACTTGACCCAAATTTTCTCTTCAAAAAATTCTTCTAATAGTCAACTAGTCAACAAGATTCCTTCCAATCTAGAATATCTCATCTTATCTGGTAACTTATTGAATGGGACAATACCATCTTGGGTGTATACAATACCATCTTTGCTTGAATTACATCTTGATTATAACCAATTCACTGTGCATATTGGTGATTTCCAGCATAAATCATTGGTTGCTCTTTGGTTGAACAATAACAACCTACATGGTTCCCTTCCATTGTCAATCTCTAAATTGATGAGCCTTAATCGTCTAAATGTTTCCTTTAATAATTTTAGTGGCAATGTGGAGTCAAAAATATTCTCAAAGCTCAAAAGTCTTCAATATCTTGATATGTCAAATAATCCTCACCTATCACTAAGCTCCTTCACCTTTGCCACCAATATCTTGCCCAAAATTGTCTCATTAAAATTGTCTTCTTCCAACATAACTGAAATTCCACACTTTTTACAAACGACAGAATATATACAAATCTTAGACCTTTCCAAAAACCAAATCAAAGGCAATATTCCAAAGTGGTTTCTGGAGGTGGGGAAGGATTTATTGTATTCCTTGAATCTTTCATACAACTCCTTGACAGGTATTAGACACCTTCCTTGGAAGAATTTGCATGTTCTTGATCTTAGTCACAATTTTCTTCAAGGACCACTTCCAATACCTCCGTCGAGCATTGAATTCTTTTTAGTCTCAAGGAATAATTTTAGTGGAAACATACCTTCCTCGATTTGTAATATCACTTTCCTCAACATCCTTGATTTGTCCCATAATCACTTGAGTAACACAATTCCTTTGTGTTTGGGAAACTTTAGTGATTCCCTCACAGTTTTAAATTTGAGAAATAATAAACTTAATGGCACGATTCCAGAAAGTTTTGCAAAGGGAAATTACTTGAGAAGTCTCAACCTCAATGATAATCAATTGGAAGGGTCATTGCCTAGATCGTTGATCAATTGCAGATGGTTGGAAGTCCTAGATCTTGGTAACAATAAGATAAATGACACCTTCCCTCATTGGTTGGACACTCTTCCAAAGTTACAGGTTCTTGTCTTGCGATCAAACAACTTTCATGGCGCCATGGGAAATCCCAAGACGAAATTCCCATTCCTAAATTTGCGAATCATTGACCTCTCTCACAATGATTTCCATGGTCTTTTCCCAACAAAGTATTTCAACCAATTCAAAGCCATGATGAATGCAAATAATGGCGAATTGAAATATATGGGTGATAGCTATTATCACGATTCTGTGATAATCACCATGAAAGGATTTGATGTTGAAATGGTAAAGATCCAAAATCTCTTTACAACAATTGATTGCTCAAACAATAGATTCAAGGGGGAGATTCCACAGTCAGTTGGAAAGCTTAAGTCACTGAAGGGGCTTAACTTTTCACATAATAGCCTTATAGGTCAAATGCCTCCATCACTGGGAAATTTGAGTAGTCTTGAATGGTTAGACCTATCCTCGAACATGCTTACAGGGAACATTCCAAGACAATTAGTAGATATTACATCACTGGAAGTTTTAAATCTTTCAGAAAATCATCTTGTAGGGCCAATACCTGTAGGTAATCAGTTCAATACGTTTGCAAATGTTTCTTACTTTGGAAACTTGGGGTTATGTGGATTTCCATTGACAAGAACTTGTGAGAATGTTGAGGGACAACTACCATTGCCATCATTAACCATTCAGGACAATGGTTTCAAGTTTGTAAATTGGTTTCATTGGAAAATTGTATTGTTGGGGTACGGATGTGGATTTATATTTGGATTAGGTTTGGGTTATCTGGTGTTATCAAGTGAAAAACCAAAATGGCTTGTTAATATTGTTTATGGTGGAAGACATAACATGGTTCAAAGATCCAAAAATAATGCTCGTCGAAGAACTCGTTGAAGAAAAATTTGGTGGATACAAGTTCTGATTTAAGGTATATTCTTATATACTAATATATTTGAAAATGCTCTATTTTATAATTTTGGTTTCTTAAAAATGTCTCTTTAAATTGCTAAGACAATAGTTCATTTTTATTTTCCTTTATGCTAGTTAGGAATGGTTGTACTTTCGTGAATGATGAGGCGTATTACTCGTGTTCCTGGCTGAATAAGCTTTTATGTTTAAAGCATAGCTATACAAAAGAGTAAATAGGCTTCTACCATGTAACTGCCACATTTTAAAGCTTTATTTAGGTCAAACTTCATTTAATGACCCTGTTCTATGCTCCAGTGTGAGAAAAAATTTCTTTACTCCATTGCAATTCTAAGCTACTCCCTTGGTCAAGGAGTTTTTTAACATATTCTTTTAAGGGGCAACATCACTGCTTAGTTGCAGTGTCAAATAATCAGGATACATTCTAATATTGCATTATTTATTATTATTATTACATCCATGTATTTGTACCTTCGTTGTATAGATTAAAGATCTTGTTGGTTGGATGGCTTGAAGTGTGGTGGTTTTTTTTTTTTTTTTTTTTTTTTTTTTTTTTTTTTTTTTTTTTTTTCTGTTTTTGCTTGAAGAGTGGTATTAATTTATCCTAGTACTACCTAAGATGCTTTGAGGACTAGACTAGTTTCCTCTATATTTTGAATTAGATACCTTTTATTAGTTCCATTATCAGGCTGGGATTATCAACATTTTGTGCCTTTTTGTTTTCTGATATGGGTGTATGGGTGTTTTATTTGTTTTATGTTGCTTGATATATGGCCTAGGAAGTGATTTTTGATTTTGAATTTTGTGGGTTTTGTGAATTTCTATATTGCTATTTTTGTGAGTAGTGTGATTCTTAGTATGTGTATCAAGTTTTGTATTAAAGATCAAACAAGACTACAAATTGAATGTTTTGATTTTTGGGAGTATTGATTCGTTATTCCAATTTAATCTCGGTCTTGTGATTTCTTTCCATCTATTTGTAGGTATTATCTTGTTGGTCTTAATGGTGTGTGGGATTTTTTTGATCAGGGCTGTAATGCTTCGGTTCTCCTGGATGATAGCAATGGTGATAAAAACCATTCCACCGGGAGGCAGGCCATACACATTCTGACCTTGAGGGGTTTTGATAAAATTGATTTCATTGAGGAGGAGCTTCAAAAGGCTTATCCAGGGGTAGTTTCATGTGCTGATATTGTTTCTATACCCGCTAGAGATGGCATTATGCTGGTATGTTCTTGATCCTGAATTTTCATATGTTCTCTCTTTTTAAGATATTTTTTGTTAATAGTACGGGTCAGTTCACCTAACGGTTATAGCAACAGTTTAAGGTTTAGGATCTGATGATTGTTTGTGGATAAAGATGCCTAAATGAAACTCAGTGATGTAAGAAACAGACTTTAAAAGAGTTGGTATCTCTTTACATTTTTATATGTTGAGTAGTCTATCAACAAGATTCTAAAGTACATATTGATTATGTGGAAAACTTAGAAAATTAATGAATTGAGAGTATGTTTCTAGTGATTTTTGCTGTTTTGGTTTCCACAAATTGTTACAATCACCTTTGCTTACCAACTAGTTGTTTCAGGCACTTTTTGGTAATGGTTTTTCAAGCCTAAAACGTCAAAAAATTCAAAAAATAAAATAAAATGAAATACTTTTCTTATTCCAATTTCTGTTAAACTAACAATAAAGAACAGCTCAATATTGATAACTCTTTTTATTGGAGTTCTCTGATGTAAACTACTATACTTGACATCATAGGTAGACAGCATTCTTTCATATTTCAACAGACACCTAATCTTAGGCGTCTTGGCCTCTTTGATTTCAGCATTCCTTGCCATTTGCGTAGCTTGATGTTCTTTGAATGATCTTATTTCTTTCTCTTTCTTCTCTCCCAAATCAACAAAAAAGGAAATCTATTGAAAGGGGCCAAGGGGCAGTGACGACACTGACCGAGATTCCACGACCAGATGATAACATAACACAAACACTTCACCTTTTTGCCCATAGAGGTTTTGATGGAAATGAAACTGTTAGTCTTCTAGGGACTTACTAACTCTCTACCTTTCTTTCATTTTCCCCCCTTGTCTTATGGAGTTGAAAAAGGTTTAAAAAGTTATTTGGTTTGTATTGGTTTCTTGATCATCTGAAGGTACACACAACATTGGGAAGGTTGACTGTGAATTCATACAGAAACGCTTCTCTGACTTCAAGAGGACCAGGCAGCCTGACCCAACAATAGCTCCTGATTTTCTCACTGAGATGAGAATGAGGTTCCAAGACAGTAATGGGACCACCAGTCAACCTTCTTCTTCATCCATGGCATCATTGGAATTGAGTGAGTTTGCAGTGGGGATGTAGAGACCCAAAAAGGGGGTCCTGCAATTCATGGATCTCAAGGTCAAGTCCAACGAAACTGCTCCTTGCTTTTGGTCAGTTTCTAAGTGACAGTCTTGACCATAATGACCTCATGAGATCTTTATTCTTTCATATTACTTTCTCTAATGTTCTATGTTTGAATGTAGATGTTGTGACTTCTACATTTCTTTCCTTTGCTAATTTGAGCCTATTTATAAAGGCAATGCAATAATTGGTCATGGTCAAAATGATGAAGTGGCTAGTTAAAACTGCATGTAAATATGTTTTGGTTGTTGAGTTCATTAGAAATATAGAATTCTAATGGTTTGAATGTTATCAAAAGTTCAGTATGGGGGAGCTCATAATGTATGTTGCGATAATAATATCCAAATTAATTTCAATTGGGTGTTCATGCTACTAACGAGTTTTGGCTGATTATTCATCATCTGAAGGAGACGTTAGTTTATTCATTTTGAGTTTGAACTTCAGAACTAGGAAAGTATACAATTTTGTGTGTCTTGAAACAAAGATATTCATTTGTCTATAATTTTCTTTATTGCTTTGACCATCAATTAGAATTCAAAAGTTGCTCATAGGAATAGCTTTTAATCAGATTCCATTATGTTTTATTGTCATCAATTTGTACTCAATTACACTTTTCATGCCTGCAGAAGGTTTTGGCATGCTTTTTGTTATGCACATTTAAAGACAATGCTATAGTTGTGGATCCATTCACCCGAATCTAACCCATCATCTTCAATCGACAGGTTAAACTTCTTCTCTGACACTGCTATGCTGCAACTTGAATTTACATTTTCCTTCACCTTATTTCACTTAGTGAATCTTGCATCAATTTAGCAGGTTCTCCTTAATGGCTTTAGGTGGTACTGCTTATAGTTATGTTTTCCTCAAATTGGTTATTGTTCGGGGAATAGGCATTTTTCTTGTTATGAATGTCTTCATTCATCTCTTCATCTATTACTTGAGAATCTAATTTCTTCAATTTTGAAGGTTAGGAGTGCTGCTGATGCCGTCAAAAGTGTCATTTCACCTCTGATTTTCTGAGAGAGAGATTGTTTGATGCAAACTCAAATTTCCAAAAATTTTGAGATTCATGACTGCTGTCAAAAAACCAAATTTAGAGGTTGGGACTTAGTTTTGGATATGCAGACTATGTAATTGATTCCATTTATCGGTAGCTCACAGAATATTTTCCCTATAGTAGAACCTGGTATGACTACATATCCTTGACTTTGGTAGCTATTTAGCAAAATTAAATTGCTTTTCTTTTTTATGTGTCATGAAGATGGTCTGTTCCTAGAAAACTTTTCAGTTAGTAACTCTGCTTAGAGATTTTATCATTATCTTGTCTTTTAAATGTAATTTGAAGTTTTTCTCTATTAATTCTTTCAGTTTTGATTTGTTCTAAAATAGTGACTTCTGGCTTTTAGCAATGCCTAAACTGCGTTTGTGTCCATAATTTATCTTCCCCCCGGATACGTAGTTTTCATCTCTTATGTTTCTTCTCTGTGTTCTTATATTAAGTAAATATCCTGATTTGGCAGTTTCCTTTCAATGATCATTTATTTTTCTCACTCCAGATATTGAACTAATTTATGCTTAGGCGCTGGTAGTCTCTCCATAGTTAATCAAAAGTTCAAAACAGCTGCATCTTTGAGTGTTTATACATATACCTCAATAGACCACTTAAGTTTTGGACACTAAAACAAATGAAAATAATTGAATAGCTTGAAGTTTGAATCTTATAAAATATATAACATTAAAAAAAAATACAAAGAATATCACATATAATTAAACAAACCAAAGGCTCATAAAAATCTCTTATATAATCAAATAAACTAAAATTTCATAAAATCTCATATATTTATAGATACACGGGTATATATTTTTTTCTTTTTTGAAAAAAAAAACATATCATACATATTTAAACTAATAAAAAAGTTCATAAAATCTCCTAAAAGTGGGGTTTTATTTTAAAAAAGATTTATAAGGAAGCCGCAAAATCAATTTTGGTAAGGAGTGCATATTCCACCTTAAATGTTAGAATTTTGACTGAGACAGAATAAAGGGTTTAATAAATCAGTTTATGGACCAGAGTGCAATATATCGATTGGAACGGAACGGAACGGAATTAAAAAATTGTCTACAATCCATTCCTTCTCTCTTTCTCTCCCGCATTACTTATTTATATATTTTCTTCTTTCGCACTTCCACTATATCTTTTGTTATAGGTTGATTCTTCCCCGTCCGCATTATGCCAGTTTCTTTATAATCCCTCTTTTTATTGTTATAGAGAACAATGAAGGAGAAAAGTTAAACATACAAATTTGATTATCCTATTTTTAGCCTAGGAAATCAAGAGACTCAACTTAATGCTGTCAATAATTACAATACACTTGGTTGAGTTGATTTTGTTTTTTTTTCCTTTATTTTTTCTATGGTTACCAAATCCTTTGCCTCCACTTCTTAGCAGCCAAGCTGAGCATAGCTATTTTGTGCTTTTGTCTGTTTTCTTAGATATATATATATATATAATTTATTTTGCAATATCTAGCTGCTCTTGTTATTGGAATTCTCTGATTATCCTTGACATCACAGGCTGTTGGCCCTTTCTATCCAGTGTCAACAGGCCGGAGGGACAGCACTCATATTTCAATGAAGGACTGGCTGATATTCTATGACCGGGTTATAATATAACACAGACACTACACCTCTTTACCCTTTAGAGGTTTTGATGAAGAGCAACACTCACTTTTCTAGGTACTTGCTAGCTAGGCCTTTACTCATTTTACAAACTTGTTTTATGCAGTTGAAAAAGGTTTGAAATGTTCTTTGGTTTGCTTCAGTTTCTTGATCATCTGAAAGTGCACACAACATTGGGAAGATTGGTTGAGTTCATACAGAAACTCCTCTCTGACTACAAGGGGACAGGGCAGCCTGACTGAGATGAGAATAAGGTGCCAAGACAGTAATAGGACCACCACTCTGCCTTCTTCTTAACCCATGGAATCATTGGAAATGAGTGAGTCTGCATGAATTCACAGCCAATCATTAAGAGGGAAAGGACTTCTTTTTGCTGATCAGCAGTTTCTGGCTAATGAGAAAACCGCAAGACTTGTAAGGGCTTATGCTTTAGAGGACGGATCAACTTTCTGAATGGACTTTGCTTGGGCAATGATGAAGATGTCAGGGCTTAATGTTCTGACTGGATATCTAGGTCAGGTCCGATGGAACTGCTCCTTGCCTATGGTCAGTTCCTAAGTGACAGTCTTGACCATAATGAACTCTTGACATCTTTATTTTTTCATATAAGCTTCTCTTTAAGTTCAATGATTGATTGTAGATGCAGTGACTTCCACATTTCTTGCGTGTGCTAATTTGAGTCTATATATAATGGCAATGGCATAGAGTAGAAATATGTTATGGCTGTTGAGTTCTTTAGAGATATAGAATTCCAATGTTTGGAATGTTACCGAAAGCTAACTAATATTTGGGGAGCTCATAATGTATTAATTTTAATTGGGGCCTTGGAGCATTCACCTTAGACTACACAATTTTAGCTAAACTAACTCCAAAAACACTACTTTTACTATTTTAACAAGCATACACCTACATCAACCTCAATATTTATTTTTTTACTCTTATGAAAATATTATTTTTTTCCTCTCTTCCCCATCCTATTTCACAGCCACACTCACACCACCAAGCATCCCCTGCCATTGAAAACCCAGGCCTTTGAACACCGAATTCACTGTCAAACTCATCCACCAAATCTATAAAATCAGTAAACCCATCTACAAAATCTATAAAATCAGTAAACCTTAACAACAAAATCAACAATTTTTCAATCAAAATCAGTAACTGTTCATTGCCCATCTGCCAACAAAATCAGTAAAGTGTGATGACAATGATGAAGAATGGAGATTTGTTTGAGGAGGAACTTAATTGGCCATGGATGTTTTATTCAAAGGAAGAGAGAGAGAGAGAGCTTGGTCTAGTTGAGGGAGAAAGTGTCAGTGAGCAAGAGAGATGAGTTTAAAATTGGCTGAAACACTGTTCATTTGTTAGCTATTTTGGGAAAATTGTAGAAGCGCTCTAAGGACTTTAGCTATTTTTTTTGGACTAAATTAGATTTACAAATTGCTTTTGCCATGGAGACCTATGTGGAAATGAGTGTGGTTCTATAGGGAAGTTGTAACAGAGTTCTTTTTTCATTTGGATTGGTCTTTCTTTGAAAGGGAACATCCTTGGAATGTTTCGGATGTCATTCTCTTCAGCATCGAACCAGCATGAAAAGATTTCCCGACTATAGATTTGTACCACATGCTTATGACTCTTGCACATCTCCTGATAGCCTTCAACATAACCTAGTCAAAATCTTAAAAGAACAGCAGAATAAAATGGAACTAGTCAAATGATTAGATCAGCAAATTTCATGCTCACAACTAATCATTTGAATAATAGAGAAAATACCATGAATATGTTACTTTAAGCTAATTAGTAAGAAAAAGGAATGATCATGCACCGCCAGGTTTTGTTTTGAATACACACAACGAAGAAGGGCTATATTTTATTCACTGTCATAAGCAATGTGTTCTCACTGAGTCCCTTTTTCAATAGCATCCAGGGTATCTTGAAGTTGATATATAGTGAGCACAACCAAATCACCTCTTCTGTTGCCTCTTTAGTTTACTTATTGTGATTATAGGCTTCCTTCTCTCTTGCCAATTGCATAAGGCCATTCTTCAAAAACAAAATAGCATTCATAATAGATTCGCAGAAGCAAGAGTACTCATCCATAATGCAATGTGATACTTAAAAACAAGATACTATGTACATTTTCCAACATACCACAAAACTTGAGTCAGCTTACTTCACTCTGGAGATATAATTCCATCAACCATGAGTTATGGACTCTTGCAGACTCTTGCAGAGAATCATGTTCATGTTCTAATGCAAAATAATGGAACTTCTACCCTTTTAATTTCAATGATTATGATTTTATTCATGTATAAAAATATGCATTGGATCATGGGTTAGGTTTGCTTACTTACCAATTGGTTTATGATCTTGTTATTCATGTCAATAACTATTTCTATGAGCCCTAAATGCTTCTGGAATTTATGAAATCAAAAATATTATGTTAGAACAACACTAAGTTTTCTGTTAATTTACAATAGCACTGAACTCACCTTTGCTTTTTTCCATGTAAATTAGGTAGGGATCTTGAAAAGGGAAAGGTATGCATTTGTTACTCTGGAACTTCTTCTTTTATATAGGTTATTTGATCAATCATCTATCAAAACCACGAGGTGCTAGCAAATATGAATTTCAGACTGCCTCGCTCTTATAGGCCCCAAAGACCACACAAAGGAAATTATGAAGAGTAGCTGATTAATATGCATCAGTTAATAAATTGCAATATATAGGGGTAGTAGCTATTATGCTTGAACCAAAAATAGATCCAATTGTTCTTATATATCTTTTGGAATCATTAAAGTTGAACAAAATGCTCTCCCATTGCTATATATTCCCAATTTCTATAAAATATTAGCCAACCTTCATTTTTCAGCAGAATACCAAGATCTCATAAGCCAATCATTTTGGCTACATAGAGATAGTCCTTCAATTACTAAGAAGGAATAAAATTTTATACATAGGGGTACAATACCATGGAAAGGCATGAATAATTTAATATGCACACACGGTGGAGAATCAACCCAGAACTTCAACTTCCATCCAAGTATGATGTGAAGAGGAAGTGCTAGTTTTCATCTAAGAACATAAGTAATGGAGTGTACACAAATAAAGAAGCTTCTTTTTTTAATAATTTAATAGTTACAAATATGGGAGAAGTAGGATTTGAACCTTGGTTTCCGTAATGAAGAAGAGCATGGTATGCCACCACGTTACAACACTCTTGGCAAATAAAGACACTGATATCGAAAAGAAGTCATCTTCCTTTAGCGTAAAATATTTTAATAACAATCCTTAGTCCTAAAAATTTTGGTCACAAAACCGATACAAACAACCAACTATTTCGTCGTAGTGAAAGTATCAGACTATATCTATTGATTATGGAAATTCCATATTATTTTGGTCATTCCAACTAAAATTTACATTTTCGACCCAAAGTGTTAAACAAAAAACCTAAAACAAAACAAAACTAGACAAAAATGAGGATTCGTAAGGGAGGGGCCTCAACTTTTCTCACGGCTCTAATCAACAAGACCACTGTTGAGGCTCATTTTTTTATGAAGCTCAGCGGGCCCAAGGCCTAGAGTTGCGGGCGGACTGAAAGAAACAGTAGACAAAAAAAGGCATATGAATGGTTCAAGGGTCCATGAGATGGGTCCAGAAGAAGCAAATGGGCTTAAATAGGCCTGGAAAGAGAAAAGAAACAAAATCCATGAAAAGGATGAGGGAAAAGAAAGAATGGGCCACAGCAGGCCCACTGCAATAAGAAAAAAGAGAGTAACGGGCAAATGGAGAACACACGAGCCCAAAGGATAAAGTTTGTAGAGAAAATTGGGCCAAGGAAGCCCAAAGTGAGTTAGCAAAAAAAAATCCATGTGTGAAACAAAACCAAAATGGGCTAGGGATGCCCACAAGAAAAAGGGATATTGGATCCCACAAGGAATAAGAGGAGGAACCTAGTAAGTATATTGGGTTACGGAGAGGGAAAGCACACGGTAGGCCCAAAGGGGCTCAACAGGATTGAAATGAGCAGTAAGAATAGCAACTTGGCATGGCAAGAGGTGCAAAGCCACAAAACAAAACACACAAACTAAGGGGAGGCCCAAATGATCCTACATAGCTTAACCTTCCAAAGAAAGGGACAACACACGAACGTTGCCCTGTCAAAAATACAATCCACACCAAAAAATGTCAAAAAGCACACGGCAGGATATGCGCACCCATTCTCAGACCTCGGCAAACGAACGAAACATCAATAAGGTAACGCATGTGAACGACCCAGGTATCACCAGCCTATACCCAGCCACAATGGGAAAGGGTGACGTCATGGGTGAGGGCACGGTCTGGCGGTGGGGAGAGGAGTGGGAACCCATTTTGTGTTTCTTGCCCAGACTCTTTCGGTGGGCACAGTCCTACTGGGATGACATGCCACCCAAAAGAGGCAAGGGTGGGTAAGAACCACTGGGTGCATGCCGTGAGAAACCGAGAAAGAGAAGGGACACACTAGACGAAGTAGAGAAGGAGCCTTCGTTGTCTGAAAGCCACAGGTCAATGGTGGTGATCAGAACTATTGACTAGGTAAGTGGTCAGCAAAAGGCTAGCATATCAGAATAGGGCCATGGGAAGAGTAGAACAGTAAAATCGGCCACGACAGGCCCTATATAAGGGACCCGTGGCTGTGTGCAAAAAGGGAGTCATCGAAAAAACAGAGAGAAAAGAATTGGAAGAAAAGAAAACAGAGAGAAAAGAATTGGAAGAAAGAAAACAGAGAGAAAGGAATTCTAAGAGAGAAAAACAGAGTGTTTATGACAGGCATGCACCTAAATGGGTTAACCCCCTCTCTCCCTCAATAGCCTTGTCCTCAAAAGGAAATACAAATCTATACCCGTGCACATACCATTTGGGGCTGTCCTCTCAAAGCAATTAATTCCATTAAGTGAAGTTACTTGCGTTGAGGGAGTAGTTTTCCCTTCCGTGGTTGGAATCCTGCGGCAATACTTAGTGTGGCAGACTCGTTTTTTTTTTTTTTTTTTTTTTTTTTTTTTATTTTTATATATAATCACATTCTAATTCTTCGCTTAAGTATTATTCTTTAAAAGTCAGGCCTGTTAAATGTTCTGTGATTGTATTTCCTTTGCGTTTTCTATATTATGTCTGCCTGCCATAACTTGTTAACAATAACTTTGCCTGCTGTGAGCTCTTGAATAGACTTTGGCAAACGCGGCAAAGATTGTGCACAAGCCGAGTCAAGGTGTGCTCCAATTGGGCCGGTCCCGACTCCTCACCCAGAAATAACTTGGGCTTAGTACGGCAGGAATTTGCCCAATATCTCCATCCAAGCCCACCCCTTTACAATTGGCAACTCCACTTGGGAGTTGGGAAAAAAGTTAGGGACAAAATATAAGATCCCTCACAAATAATGCCACCAAAGTCCAGAACGACGCGAAACATGAGCGACGTGCCATCACAAGCAAAGTCCAGGCCAACTACACCTAGCCAACAGCATGTTAACCAAACAGAAGGCACTAATGGAATGGGGGCTGGTCCCCAGCCACCGCCAAGGGATCCCGCAGACAACACCAATACTTTCATTGAAATGTTACAATTACTGCAACATTCCCAGCAACAAATGATGGAAGAAATCCGTCAGCTAAAGGCAGAAAAGACAAAAGAGAAAGGGAGCCAACATGTCCCAGATCATGCGATGGACAAGGAGGAAATGCTTGTCCCACAGAATACAGAGCAATGCTTCATCACCATGGCAGAAGTAGCAACTCTCCTCGAGCATGAGAGAGCTAGAGCACCTAAAGAAAGGTTTTATGCACGCATACCACCTTATCTATTAAAGGTGCTCAACAAGCCATATCCTAAAAGGTACAAGCCACGGGCTTTTGCCCAGTACGATGGCAAGAGAGGAAGTGCTGTTGAGCATGTAAGCAAGTTCATAGATACTTTTGGCCCTTATGCGGCAGACGAGGACTTGTGTCTGCGGGAATTTTCTAAATCACTATGCGACTGAGTGTATACCTGGTACATTGGCCTAAAACCAGATCCATCCCGACTTGGGATGACATGGTGGATGTATTTTGTACTAAGTACTTTCATGGAGAGGAAACAGTAATGCTTGCAACCTTGCAAGCAACCAAGCAAAGGAGCGGCGAAGATTTGATGGAATACATAAAAAGATTCAGGGACATAGCGCTTAACTGCTATGACCATTGTGAAGAGAGGACCTTGGTAGAAATGTGTATGACCAACATGATACGGGAATACAGAGTAGTCTTGGAAAATCTAGACATCTCCCAGTTCGCACAGTTGTTACAAAAGGCCAGAAGGACAGCCCAGTCAGTAAAGCCAAGCGCTGACAAAAGAAATGCTCCACAAGCAATGATGGTGACTACCAGTGAGCGAAGAAGGAAGACAGAGGGGAAGGAATATGATACTCCCCCACCCATACCATGCACTCCAAAGGAACTAGACGTGCTGCTGGATAAATGGATAGCAGATGGGGTCTTTAAACCCAATCAAGTCTCGAAAGAGCCCACAGAAGAAGAACGAAGGGACCCACGCTTCTGCCGCTTACACAACTATGTACAACATCCTACCGCAGAATGCTGGGCGCTTCGCAGACTGATACACTGCAGGATCAAAGAAGGGACCCTGAAGTTGTCACAGTCAGAAGTCCAAAGAAACCCACTCCCAAACCATAAAGGGAAAGGTGTGGCAGCGGTCGTAATCTGTGCGGACCCAAGAGGGGATGAAGAGGACAATCTAGCTCTACTTGCCACAGCTATCACCACTTTACAACAGAGTACCAAGTTCAAAAATTTGTTTGACTAACTGGGGTTCACTATGGGAGAATGAAAGGTAGCCACAGAGGCTTTGGTAAGTATCGCCTCCGGAGTAGGTATTGAGTGTTTAACCACAGAAAGCACAGGGGACAGGGCCCTCTTACGAGAATAAAGTGAAATCACCTTCAGCAATGAGGACATGGAAGTGGAATATCCTGACCACAGAAGGCCACTTTACTTGGCGGCATCTATAAATCAAGTCCCTATAAAGAGAGCCTTGGTGGACACAAGCGCCTCTGTGAATCTCATCCCGTTGAGCACTTTGCAAGCAACAGGAATTTCGGAAAGAAAAATCTAGGGGTGCCCAATGGAGGTAACAAGCTTTGGCGGAAGGGGAGAATATACTGCAGGATACATTCAGCTATGGTTAAAAGTAGGCCCTATAGCTTCTCTAGCTCGATTCCATGTAATAAAGACAGAAGTCTCATACCATGTGCTACTAGGGAGACCCTGGCTGCACAAGCACCGGTTAGTCCCATCCACCTATCACCAGTGTGTAAAAGGAAGATTAAATGGTAAGATGATACACATAACGGCAAACCAATCACCGTTTGAGCGAGCAGAAGCCCATCTTGTGGAGACTATGTTCTATGACCAATGGGCACCACTCGGAGAAAGTTCATTAGCAAGGCCACTTGGCACCTTTGTACCAAGGTGGGGAGATATTCAGAGTGATCCAGAGCCCGATTTGAGGGAGTTATTAGCACGAAAAAAGAAAAGAAAGACAGCACCCGACGTAGGAACAGAAGATGCACCACAATGCGTCAGAATCCGAGGTCCTGATGGCAGAATTATTTATAAGTTATGAAGGCGCGTGGGGCCCACGAGTGAGACCCAAGCGGGCCCCAGGCGAGAGTGGCAGCATAAGAGTCTGGTGTGTTGCGCAATTCAAGATAGTTCAGAAGAAAAAGATAGCGAAGAAAGTCACGAAGAAGCTATGGCAGAAAAGGATCCTCAGGTTATGGCAGAAGAAGAATTAGAGGAGGTCAACCTGGAGTCTGACTCACAGGAACCAAGACCTATTTTAGTTAGTTCAAGATTGACGGAAAAGGAAAAGTCAGAATTGGTGCAATTGTTAAAAGAATTCAAGGATGTTTTCGCATGGGACTACAGTGAAATGCCAGGACTTGATCCAGGACTAGTAGTGCACACGCTGAACGTTGATCCAGGAGCTAAGCCAGTAACCCAGCCTACTAAGGTATTCCACATGGAAATAGAAGGGCTAATAGTCAAGGAGGTGCAGAAATTGCTAGCCGCAGGATTTATTAAACCCATCCAACACCCACGCTAGCTATCCAATATAGTGCCAATAAAGAAGAAGAACGGATAGATAAGATGCCACGTGGACTTCAGAAATCTTAACAGGGCTTGCCCAAAGGATGAGTTCCCATTGCCAAACATGGACTTGTTGATAGATTCTGCAGCAGGAAGTGCTATGTTCTCATTTATGGATGGATTCAGCAGATATAATCAAATCAGGATGGCACCAAGGGATGCGGAGAAAACTGCCTTCAGAACACCCATAGGCAATTTTTACTATACAGTAATGCCATTCGAATTGAAAAATGCAGGTGCAACTTATCAACGAACAATGACAGCCATATTTCATGACATGATGCATAAGGAATTGGAAGACTATGTGGATGACATAGTCAAAGAAGAGAGAGGAACACTTTTACATGTTGAAGTAGGTGTTTGAAAGACGCAGAGCCTTCAAGTTGAGAATGAATCCCCTCAAGTGTGCATTTGGGGTGTGCTCAGGAAAATTTTTGGGCTTCTTGGTCCATAACAGGGAAATAAATGTGGATCCTTCCAAGGCCACAGCCATAGCAACTATGAAGCCGCCAGCCATAGTGAAAGAATTGAAGAGTTTCTTAGGAAAAGTCTCATATATTCAGAGATTTATCCCTGGATTGGCATCAATCACTTCTGCTTTCGCCAGACTGCTCAAGAAAGGGGAAAGCTTTGACTGGGGATAAGCACAGCAGGCAGCCTTCAAAAGGCTACAGCAGATCATGATGAACCTCCCCACCGTGCAAGCCCCAGTCCGCAAGAAGCCATTGCTACTCTACCTAGCCACCAGTTCATGTGTCGTAGGGGCGTTGATTGCTCAGGAAAATGAAATTAACGTGGAACAACCAGTATACTACATCAGCCGCGCTTTAAAAGATGCGAAAACTCGCTATCCAAGAGCAGAAAGGGCGTGCCTGGCCATTGTATATGCCTCCCAAAGATTGCGCCATTACTTCTTAGCCTATGAGGTATGGCTGATGACCAAGTCCCATGCTATCAAGGCTTTGTTGCAACAACCAATCCTCTTTGGCAGGCTATCCCAATGGTTGTTGCAGTTATCACAGTACGACTTAAGAATAGGGACACCCAGGGCAGTGAGAAGTCAAGCAATAGCGGATTTGTTGGCACAATTTCTGAGAGAAGAAGAATTCCTGCTGGATGATGAAGTCCCAGGAGAAGTAGCCATGGCAGAAGAAAGGAAAGAGTAATGGATAATGAAATTTGATGGGTCCTTTACCACCCAGTCCGAAGGGGTAGGAGTAGTCTTGTACCATGAGGAAGACAAGGCAGTGGCACTATCATTTAAATTAGAATTCCCCTGTTCGAACAATACAGCCGAATATGAGGCCTATTTAACTGGGCTAGCTACAGCTCTCGAAATCGGGGTCAAACATTTGAGGGTACTAGGTGATTCGAACCTAGTGGTCTGCCAGGCCAAAGGAAGTTTCTCCCTAAAAGAACCCAATTTAGCTCCGTACAGAGCAATGGCCCAGAAGATGGAGGAAAAGTTCTCTACCTTTGAAATAGAACATGCCCCAAGGAATGAAAATCGATTTGCAGATGCGTTAGCGGCGTTGGGCTCGCAGATAACTTTTGAAGGAGATAGTGCCACGGTAGAAGTCAGTAAAAGAAGAGAATCTATCATCAAAACCTTGAAGGAAAGGTTCCAAGAGAAACAGGACGAGAAAGACTGGCGGTTCCCCATAAGAGAAGCTTTGATGAAGGACTAAGATGCCGCAAAATTAAAAGTATTAAAAGACTACGCTTTGGTAAAAGGAGAATTGTATCGCAGGATGCTAGAAGGAGTCTTGTCTAGGTGCGTGAGGTAGGAAGAAGCCCAAAGAAAGTTAAAAGAAGTACACAACATGACCTGTGGATCTCGCGGAGAAATTAGTCTCTACCACAGGCTCCAAAGAATGGGCTTTTATTGGCCAAGCATGGGCAAAGATGCAGACCAGATTCAAACTCAATGTGGGACCTGTCAGCTTGCGGCAGACAGGGGAGAAAGTTATGCTGTATTGACTAGTGAAGACTAGAGAAGCCCATTCAAACTATACCTAACAAAAGGCATCCTGCCAAAGAAGCATTCTGAAAGTTATAAACTCAAGAGATTGGCAACACGTCATTTCTTGCATGAGCAAGTCCTTTTCAAAACAAGATATGGTGGGGACCCATTAAGATGTTTGGGCCCCGAGGAAGCAAAGGAAATAATAAGAGAAGTGCACTCAGGGAATGTGGGGAACACCAAGGAAAGAAGAAGCTATACAGATGTCTACTGCAAATGGGGTATTATTGGCCTACCATGAAGAAGGATGCAGCAGAATTTGTAAAAAAATGCCACAGCTGGTCAAGTACAGGCCAATCTCATTCATACTCACCCACAAAGCTTGCATAGTATGGTTACTCCATGGCCCTTTCACACTTGAGGGCTGGATTTGGTAGGACCAATCAACCCTCCATCTCGCGGATATATATGGATTTTGGTAGCTACTGAATACTTCACCAAATGGGCAGAGGCAATACCACTTCGCAAGGCCACAGGAGGGGCAAGTGGCGAACTTTATCGAGGAAAATATAATTATAAGGTTCGAGATGCCTCACAGAATCATCAGTGACAATGGTACACCATTTGTCAATAGTGAAGTAAGAAAGATGTTGGAGTTTTACCAAATTAAGCATCACCGTTCATCACCATATTATCCCCAAGGAAATGGGCAAGCAGAGGCAACTAACAAAGTTCTCATAAAAATCATCAGTAAGATGAGTCAAGAGTATACGGGAGGATGGGCAATGCACTTGCCAGATGCCCTTTGGGCTTACCAAAAATCACCAAAGTCTGCCATAGGATTTTCACCTTTTTCTCTAGTATATGGAACAGAAGTTGTGAGCCTTGCAGAAATAATAATCCCATCACTAAGAGTCATGCAGATACAGGAGAAGGAAGAAGGAGAAATCTTTGCGGCAGATAGATGTGAAGATTTAGAAGGGCTGGACAAATAAAGGGAAGAAGCACAGGAATGTGGCCGCAGATACAGGCAAAAAATGGCAGAAGCCTATGGCAGGATCACTAAAGAAAGAATGTTTGTGGAAGGGCAACTCGTGTTAAAAGTAACGGACTATGTCAGAAGGGGTATGGCAGAACCATCCAAGTTCGCACCAAAATGGGAGGGACCCCTCGTGGTGAGAGAAACCTACCCAAATGGATACTACTGACTAACTCAAATGGATGGCAAGAACTTGATGGATCCCATCAATGGGAAATGGCTGAAGCGTTACTATGCTTAAAAGTTGAGAACAAGACATTACTCTCCCTCTATGCTGTGTTCAACTAATTCCAAGTTTAGCTTGTTCCCTTCCCTGCTTTGTTATTTGCTTTCCTTCAAGTGACCATGTCACAAGACAAGTATATAATATGTTTTCATGAATTGTACAATGAAAAGTATGCTAAGTATTATATATATATATATATATATATATATATAAAACATCTCATAAATAATAGCAAAAGGTGACTAAGTGTAGCATATTAATTTACAAACCCCAGATTGTATCAGTCTTGCCAAAATAGTTAAATAAGTATTCTAGAAAACCATAATAAAGTGTGCTCGCAGAAGAAAAAAAAAAGGGGGGGAGCCTGCCATCATCAATAAAGTCCTGAAAGCAAAGACTGGTCTCCAAAACGGTCAGGCCCACCAATGCTGGCAATTAAGCGCTCGCGACGGCCCTCTACGTCCGCTATCTATTTCTTCAAAGTCTCAATCCGTGCGTTCATGGCATCTACAACAAGCTGAACCTTCCTCATAAAGAAGGCACGAGCAATCTCACGAAGATGGTCCAAAAGGAAATCCACAGCAAAACCCACACTAACTAACTCCTCCATCGCAGCCCTTCACTGCAGAATCCTCTCAGAAGAAACAGAGTCAATAAAGCTGTGCTCAATGTCATTCAGCACGCTGCCCAGCATCTTCAGGAAATGTTCCCTGGAAGAACGACCCAAACGGAATCCATGCATAAAGTCACCACGGCTGCTGAAAACTTTCTCTAAGTGGGAAACACACTCACTGGGAACTCGGAAGCCATGAAAGTCCGTATAAGGAGAACCTGCTCCCCAGAAATCTGCTGGGTCAAGATCATTCGTCTCAAGCTGATCAAAATGGATGAAGAAATTCGCAGCTTCACTCACGGGGTCTGAAACTATGGCAAAACTGCCTCCTGCCTCAAACTAAGAAAAGATGGTGGGAGGCAAGCCTGACGAGAAGTGGGAAACACAATATGAGAGTTTACAATGAGAAAGTTACAAATTTGCAAGAAAGAGAAGAAAAAAAAAAAAAAAAAAAAAGAAAGGGAAGAAGGGATGAGGAAACTTACCAGAAACCGTGAAGATGGAAATGGTAGGCTTTGTGGCTGAAGCAGAGACGGGTGCTGTGGTTAAAGCAGAAACAGGCACGGTAGGAGCAACAGGAGGAGTGAATGACGGTAGCTCAGCAGCCTCTGGTTCTTCGAAAGTCTCTGTAATAAAGAATGTGAGTACACCAAATGAAGGAAAGTTGCATAAGCTATAATAATAATAATAATAATAATAATAATAATAATAATAAAAAACAACAAAGGAAGAAGGAAGAGGCACATACCCGCCAACTCAGCCTCACTCTCCTCCTCCTCAGACTCCTCAAAAGACAAGTCTGCAGCGGACTCGCGAGTGGCAGAATTGGGGATGGAAGAAGGAGTGACTACCAAGGAAGAACCCTCCTTTACAACCTGAGAAAGGGCTGCAAAAGGATCACTGGTGGAAAGGATAAGGGGGGCGGCAGAAGAGGTAACCTCAGTCCTAACAGCAGGAGGAGTGGCCCTTTCTTGAGAAGTGGGTGTCTCGACAGGAGTGGGGGTAGCCTCCCTAATCCCCTCAGTATGAGTACCCTGCATGGGCATCAGCTCAGCAGAGAGGGCGGGAGTCTTAGCAGAAGTCCCTTCAGCTATGGGACGATATATGAAAAGAGGCTCAGGCTAATCCTGCAAGAAAAGAGCAAAAAGAAAAAAAAGAAGAGAAGGTAAGGGTGACTAAGAATACCGCAGTCAGACAATAACGCAGGGATGAGAAAAGGCATAATTGGAGGCATGTGACAAAAAAAAAAATGCAAAACAAAAGAAAATAATACCGCAAGTTCAGGCTCGTCAAGAAATATAGTATGAGTGGCAGATACATCCTCTCTATGCTTAGACTGCAAAAGAAACAAGGTTAACATGCACAAGTGTTAGTTGCAGGAAAGCCCAAAAACAATTATAGAAAAGACTAAAGAAAAATTAGAGATAACATACTCTCTGTTTAGTTGCAGGGGCAGGGGAGGGAGATGTCTTTCTTTTCCTACCTCGTGTCCTGCTAGAAGGAGGAGCATCTGTGGATGACTGTGAAATGGTATGCTTAGACTTGCCGGCAGTAGAACGCGTGCTGGGAAGAGTACGGGCTTTAGAAGGAGGAGAGTCTTGTAGAACTATGTGGCCCATGGGAGGCAGATCACTCCCAGAAGACACTGCCTCACCTTTTTTCTTGGCAGACTTGGGTTTGACAGAACCTTCCTTACCCGATGTGGGAGGATTCAAGACTTTCACCTTCTTATCCCAGCCAGGAGGGTAATCACTCGCAAGCCAATTCCATCCTTTAGCCCCCTCATCCCATTCAAGTAGAGAAGATCGACCCTGTTGATTAACATAGGCTAACACAGACTTGGAAGGAAGCACCAGTCGGGGGTTGGTAAAGACAACCATGCCAAGGCCATCAGGGGGAATCAAAGAAAAACCACGGCTACCCAATAGAGCCTACTCTAAAGATGTCATTACAGCCCGCCAATATTCATGCATGGGAGGAGTGCAAATACCTTCCCTTGAAGAGCTAGGGACAGTGACTGCAGTAAAGTGCTGCCTCCATAATTCAAAAGCAGTAGGCCGCAGAAATGACCTGGCAGAAGTGGGAGACTCCGCAAGAAAGGAGAGATCATCTGGAATATCTTGGTCCAACCCAAACTGCCTTCTTACTCGATTGGCAGGATAATATACAAATCGGACCCCCTCATCAACCAGATAAGGCAGCCACCCAGCATTAGTGGCTGCCAAGTAAGTGATCCCCCTCTCATCAAAATCAGCCAAGGGATGAGTAGCGCCAATAGTATCCGCAAACTGACCTATAACAAAATCTCCACGAGTGTAACTCGCACCTAAATGTTTATATGGTCGCCAAGAAAATTTCACACCCTTATCAAAGAACTCAACAACAGGGTGGTAAATAGGCTTCAAACCAGACCAACGAAAAGCCAAAGGAAACTCAAATTCAAACCTGTCACAAAAATCGGTAATAACCCTCGGACAAGAAATGTACTTCTCTTTTCCATAGCGAACAGGCCTGCATTTGGTCAAGTGTTTCGCGCAGCGTTCATACAATAGATGCTGTAGGATAGTGTTATGAACCGAGGAGGTAACTATATGGCAGGACCCTGCCTGGTCCTCATCAGTCCACAGGATGTCCAACTGTACATACAAGTGCCCCAAAAACATGGGGGCTAATGGCAAACTTACCCCAGCAGCAATTTTAATAGCCAAACGAAAGAACAAAGGTTTAATGGCATAATGAAGACGCGAACCAAACACAAACTTACAGAGCCAAAAGGAAACGAAAGCCGCACGGCGAGCAGCGCCGGAAAACTTGGAGGAAGAACTAACCCAATAAGACAGCTTGGCGTTCTTAGCCATTCTCTTCCTCAACTCGGCCTCCACGGCCACTTCCTCTGGAGAGAGTTCCAGGGTACTCGGGTCCACGTCACCAAGAATGGGCAAAAGGAGTTGGTTTGGCACATCCTCCAATGTCACAGTGATCTCACTGCAGGAGAGAAAGAAAGTATGGGTGGCAGTGCACCATTGACGGACCAAGTGGCGAAGATTGAAAAGGTCCCTGTAGTTTGACAAGTAAGGAGACAGAATAACGGCCTGCAACACACCGGCCTGCCGTAGCAGACCCATGAAATCTACATCCGACAACTCGCGGTCTACCCATTCTTTGCAACCCAAGGCTTGACTTGACCCAAACTCAAAGTGAATAGGGACAGGGAGCGAAATACCCTGGCGAATGACAATATCAAGAATCGAAGAGGGCAACGGAGCCCAAGGAGCCTCGGTGCTACGGCGATAGAGGGCAAGCCACACCCGGCTTGGCGCCGGTGGAGTGTAATTGCCAGGAATCTTTGGGAAGTGGGTATGGACGTCATACCAAGGATTTATCAGCGGAACAACCTCGCTGTCACAAGGGCGATGTGCCTCCTCCTCGTCGGAGGAACCCAGTTCAGAATACTCAATCTCCTTACCCTTGTTGCGAGTGGACGGAGGATCAGAAGCAACCGCCTTTCCTTTATGGCGTGAGGAAGCTTGGCTCTTCACCAGCGACATAACGGATTGGAGTAAGTGAAGGGGAGTGTTTGAGAGGAAGAACACGACGGAAAAGAGAAAACTGAAAAGACACTTGTATGGAAAAAAGGAGAAGTGGTTGGGAAGAGAAATGAGACTCCTTTAAATGGCCCCGTCATTAAAATCGAAGTGAAGGGAGGTGATGGGTCAGCCGCCGGATGGGGAATAGATTTAATGAAGCAACGCTGCTCTTCGAAATAACTGCCAAACTGGGAAATTCGAAGAAGCAACTCTGTTTGTGGCAAAAAGGAATATATATATATATATATATATATAAATAGAATAATATACACGTGAAGTGAAAATCACTGTTTGAAAAAGCCCGTGAAGGAAAAGAAGAAGAAAAAAGACAAGAATAGTCTTTATTCGCATATAAATCGCTGGAGCATTTCATATGCTTAGGGGGTTAATTGTTGAGGCTCATTTTTTTATGAAGCCCAGCGGGCCCAAGGCCTAGAGTTGCGAGGGGACTGAAAGAAACAGCAGACAAAAAAAGGCATATGAATGGTTCAAGGGTCCATGAGATAGGTCCAGAAGAAGCAATGGGCTTGAATAGGCCCAGAAAGAGAAAAGAAACAAAATCCATGAAAAGGATGAGGGAAAAGAAAGAATGGGCCACAGCAGGCCCACTGCAATAAGAAAAAAGAGAGTAACGGGCAAATGGAGAACCCACGAGCCCAAAGGATAAAGTTTGTAGAGAAAATTGGGCTAAGGAAGCCCAAAGTGAGTTAGCAAAAAAAAAATCCATGTGTGAAACAAAACCAAAATGGGCCAGGGATGCCCACAAGAAAAAGGGACATTGGATCCCACAAGGAATAAGAGGAGGAACCCAGTAAGTATATTGGGTTACGGAGAGGGAAAGCACACGGCAAACCCAAAGGGGTTTGGTAGGATTGAAATGAGCAGCAGGAATAGCAACTTGGCATGGCAAGAGGCGCAAAGCCACAAAACGAAACACACAAACTAAGGGGAGGCCCAAATGATCCTACATAGCTCAACCTTCCAAAGAAAGGGACAACACACGAACGTTGGCCTGCCGGAAATACAATCCACACCAGAAAATGCCAAAAAGTGCACGACAGGATATGCGCACCCATTCTCAAACCTCAGCAAATGAACGAAACATCAATAAGGTAACGCATGTGAACGACCCAGGCATCACCAGCCTATACCTAGCCACTATGGGAAAGGGTGACGTCATGGGTGAAGGCACGGTTTGGCGGTGGGGAGAAGAGTGGGAACCCATTTTGTGTTTCTTGCCCAGACTCTTTCGGTGGGCACAGTCCTGCTGGGATGACATGCCACCCAAAAGAGGCAAAGGTGGGTAAGAACCACTAGGTGCATGCCATGAGAAACCGAGAGAGAGAGAGGGGACACACTGGACGAAGTAGAGAAGGAGCCTTCGTTGTCTGAAAGCCACAGGTCAATGGTGATGATCAGAACTATTGACTCGGTAAGTGGTCAGCAAAAGGTTAGCATATCAGAATAGGGCCATGGGAAGGCTAAAACAGTAAAATCGGCCACGAAGCCTTATATAAGGGACTCGTGGCTGTGTGCAAAAAAGGAGGCGAAAAAGGGAGTCATCGAAAAACAAAGAGAAAAGAATTGGAAGAAAAGAAAACAGAGAGAAAAGAATTGGAAGAAAGAAAACAAAGAGAAAGGAATTCTAAGAGAGAAAAACAGAATGTTTATGACAGGCATGCACCTAAATGGGTTAACCCCCTCTCTCCCTCAATAGCCTTGTCCTCAAAAGGAAATACAAATCTATACCTGTGCACATACCATTTGGGGCTGTCCTCTCAAAGCAATTAATTTGATCAAGTAAAGTTACTTGCGTTGAGGGAGTAGTTTTCCCTTCCGTGGTTGGAATCCTGCGACAATACTTAGTGTGGCAGACTCGTTTTTTTTATTTTTTTTTATTTTATATATATATATATATATATATAATCACGTTCTAATTCTTCGCTTAAATATTATTCTTTAAAAGTCAGGCCTGTTAATTTGTTCTATGATTGTATTTCCTTTGCGTTTTCTATATTATGTCTACCTGCCATAACTTGTTAACAATAACTCTGCCTGCTGTGAGCTCTTGAATAGACTTTGGCAAACGCGGCAAAGATTGTGCACAAGCCGGGCCAAGGTGTGCTCCAATTGGGTCAGTCTCGACTCCTCACCCAGAAACAACTTGGGCTTAGTGCGACAGGAATTTGCCCAATATCTCCATCCAGGCCCACCCCCTTACAACCACTTGTTCTTGTTTTCTCAAAGCTTCATTGCCAGGATATTCTTTGAAAATGTAAAATATTAAAAGACTTAATTTCAACGCTTCTCACTTTATATACAAACTTTAAAACAAAAAAAAAATATAAGTAATGGAAAATTTATTTAAATCGTGAAAAGATTCATTCAAGTATACGCGAAGTATACAGCTGGGGACCATAATAATCAAGTAGTCATTAGTGTCTGTTTGACTAGAACTTATAAGCTAAGCTTTTATTTTAACTTTTAGCTTTTATGTACAACTTTTTGAAACCTCACTTTTTTAAAAACTTTTTCTCACTTTTTTTTAAAAACTTTTTTTCTCTTTTTTTTTTTTTTTTTTTTTTTTTTTTTTAAGTATTAGTATTCTTTAGCACACTTTTAACAAAAAAAAGTTCAACAAAAGTCTAAATAAGCTATTCTAAACCAGACACTTTGAGTGAATTGAGATACAAGGTGCTTCAACTCCAACTCTCAGATTCAGAGTGTAAACTCGATTCAAATTGTACAGGACGAACTTTTGTTTTTGTTTTTGTTTTTGTTTTTTTTTTTTTTTTTTTGACAAGATGTATTGGACTAACTTAGTGGTGTTATTGACTCATTGGACTTTCAGTCCCTTGGAAATATTTTAGAGCAAACTAATTTTTATTCCGCTGGTCTAAAGCTGAATTCATCATACTCTCTTGATCTTCTTTGCTTTTCCTTCTTGGGCTTATATGGGCTTGCTTCGACTTTTCTACGGATGTTAGTTTTGTTGAGTGGATTCTTGGATCATTTTGTAGTTGTAGTCCTTTATGGGCTTCTGCCGAGAATTTATGATTGGGGCCCCTCTGTCGGCATTAAATTGAAGACTTGGGCCTCACCTTATTAATAGGGTCTGTATGTTTTAGGCTTCTCCTTGGGTGGGCTTATGACAGCTTGTGAAAAATTGTGTTGGAACAATGTATAAATCATGGGCAAATCAAGAATGTAATCCCTAGCCAATGACAAGTTAGTATGAAACAAATTAATTAATTCCATAGCAATATAAGAATTTCACACTAAAAAATTTTACAGCTTGCTTGTCATAAAATATATAGATACATATACATATACATATACATTCTTTTTATTTAGAATAACATCACTTATTTACTTATATTAGGATAAAGATGACAACTCAATTATCACTCACCCAATGACAAGTTAATATGAAACAAATTCAATAACTCATTAATAAAATAAGAATTTTATCATGTCTAAAAAAAAATTGTGTAGGCTTCCAGCAATACAAAGACTAGTAAATTTTTGGGGGTTAAAGAATACCAATACATTTCTCTTTTACCCTAATGGCATATTTGGATCATGACATATTACAAAGGATAAATACTATTTTAATTTTAAATTTTATAAAAATTATATTTTTCGGCTTTAAACTTTGTAAAGTTCTTTCTTCATCCTTAAACTTTGTAAAGAGTTTTTTCAATAGTTTAGTGACAAAAATAATGATGAAAAAAGAAAATCTTCAATAATTGAGGGATGAAAAAATATATATAACTTTTTTATAGTTTAAGGATAGAAATAAAACATTTTTAATAGTTTAGGAATGAAAGATGAACTTTTAAATAACTTAAGGACAAATAACAAACTTTTAAGAATGAAAAAAAATGTTGATCAAATTTAGAACTAAAATAGTATTTTACCCCTACAACATATGATAAATGATTAATCGACACAACTCAAGTTATGATTTCAATTTGATAATGCATGCCTTTATGGAAAATCAAAGTAAATGTGGACTCCAATAAAAAAATAAAAAAAATAAAAAAAAAAGCAAGTGTGGACTGTGGACTCTGAGAGTGCAATACCATAAACCCAGTCATTGTGGTATGGTAATAGTAGTGCTTAAACAGTCTATGGATAAAAGCCACTTTCAGTGGTAATGTCTTGAAGCTTTCAGAAGCACTAAGATAGACTGTACAAGTAACACCCTATCAACATTATACTTTGCCAACAAGGGCAGAGCAAACATGTCCGTTGAAGTAACAGCTCTCTCCATAGAAGAAACAGATCACCTCGTCCGCAATACGAAGAAACAGAAGGCTACATCCAAGCCCTTCTCACCCCAAAGACCCATTCTATCTTACAAAGACTCTGTGTTGCGTCCCTCCTCAGACTGGGAAGACCTCTCAGCCCAAAACCTTCCCTTTGATGATGAAGACGCGCGCTTAGACATCGAACTTGACAACGACGATCCCTACCCAACAATCCTTCTCTCTCGAGAAGAAAAAATTCAGACCAGAACACCACGGCATTCTACGCTCATCGTCAAAGCCTTTGGTAAGTCTCTAGGATTCAAATACTTTGACTACAAAATTAGAGTTATCTGGAAACTGGTCGGAGATATTCACATCATCGACCTAGGCCTGGATTACTTCCTTATTTGTTTTAAACTTAAAGAAGATTATTGGAAAGTTATTAGCGACGGTCCTGGTGTTGGGCTTTGTGGAGCCTAGTTGTGTTTGATTCGATTGACAACCCGACTCGAAATAATGTTGCGTGATTTTTAATGGGAGATTTTCTGAGGCTTAGTCCATGGAGCGAAGGCTTGGGCGGAAATTTTTTTTGCCCATTTTGTAGCCCATTGTGAGTCTTGTGCACATGATACAGAAACTGTTTTTGGTGATTAGGGTTTCGGTCTTGTTGTTGTTTTTGAGAGAGAGAAACATTGTAGCTGCACTTTGTATTTTTCCCTAATAATAGTGAAATCCCTGCAACTTCGTGGATGTAGGCAAATTGTCGAATCACGTAAATACTGTCTTGTGCGTGTGATTGTTTTCTTTTAACGTGTGTTTTTTCTCTATTTTTGTTTCTCACGTTTTGGGAATTTCGGGTTGAATTCCCTACACCTGGTTCATTAGACAACAATTCCTATCCATTCGGAGATGGTCACTAGGGTTCAAACCTTTGGCAGCAATGCTCACCACTACGGCAGTCTGGGCTTGGCTCCCAGAGCTTCCCATTGAACTATACGTGGACTTCATAGAATAGGTAACCAGCTCGACATGCTGTTAAAAATAGACTCACATACCACAGAAAACATTCGAGGAAGATACGCATGCCTTTGCATTCAAATCAACTTGGACTCACCTCTTATCTCCAAAGTAAGGATAGGTTCTCTACTTCAACCTATCCAGTATGAGGGTATCTCAACCATATGCTTCGAATGTGGCTGGGTTAGGCGTAGAGCCTCACTGTGTCCATCCATCATTCGCCCCGACCCTGCGTCCAACTTCACTGAGCCACCTTCACAACCTTTGCCTGATTCCACACCCAACGAGTTTGGGGAATGGATGCTTGTCGAATGTAAAAAATCTTCTAAACAAAAAAATCTCAATGTCAAAA
Source organism: Quercus aquifolioides (assembly GCA_019022515.1). Lineage (NCBI taxonomy): Eukaryota > Viridiplantae > Streptophyta > Magnoliopsida > Fagales > Fagaceae > Quercus > Quercus aquifolioides. Next base: position 522,837 of record JAFHAW010000275.1, on the reverse strand, counting down.
ACCAGCCAACGGCAACATTTCAGCGCCATGCGCACAACCCCGGCCATTTAAACGCTAAGTCACAGGGTGAAACTGCTCAACCATGTGAGCCCAAATCCAAGCCCACCCCCATACACAGAGCTTCAGCCTATAACACCCCTTCTACCCAGCCCATTAACTCTAGCCCAGTGTAACTAGATGAGGCATTTACCTCTATCCCCAAAATCTCTGATGCTAACATATCACACCTACATGCTGTCACATTTGGCTAGACCTCTGAAAAAGCAATTGCTAAGGCCACTTCTACTCGTTGGATACCCACAAACACAACAGTCAATACTACCTCTGCCTTTCCTCTGTGTGAGAATTCCAACTTTATTTCAAAATCTTTCCTAATTCTTGCTCCTGTCTCCGCCTCCATTACTACCGAGAGTTTTGCCTTTTCCTCAACCGGTACTCACGCTTCCCACACCGATAAGCCACTCCCTAAGGTTAGCCCAGCCCCAAAACTTGCTGAGCAGTCCACCATGCCTTTGTAAACACCACCTGTCTGCCCTTTAAGTAACTACACCATCACCATGGACGTTCAAACAAACCTTGCTACGGCCTCTCCAAATTTGGCTCTCTAAGAAAACACAACAAAAAATGTCTCAGAATCCCAACCTCATGGCGACGCCCCTGATCGACTTCTTCGACCCTTGACCAGAGACCATTGGGCACTCCTCAGCTGAAACCGCCTTCAACCCATTTGGACCAACCTTCTCCGATGGATACAAACTTGCCATAACAGGTTTTAGGCACACATCAAAGAGGAAGTCACGAGGACTTTACAAAGCCAATCTTCCCTACCACCTCAGAACTCTTCCTTCGGCCGTGTCGTCATTCCTCTCTTGCTAAACCTTGCCATAGTCTCCCCAATCACCACTCTCCTCCCCACTATCCTAACAGAGATCCCTCACCCTCGCTTGAGGATGGAGCCTGTGTCAAGCGTTGCCAAAGCCCAAGAATGTTTGACAGCACTCCTTTCCCTCGAGAGCTCCCTCATCAGCCTTCCTTTTCGTGGAACAGAAGAGAACACCTTCCTCATTCAAGTCCTCCCACGGGTACCTTACTTCAGAATGACAGTTCGTTGCCATCATCACAAACACCTAACACCCCGCACCTTCCTTTTCCTACTGAACCCCTTTGCACAGGAACCTATAACCCCAACTTCGAGTGACCTTGGATTAGGCCTAGGCCACCAAACCAACCCCTCAAATCCGTCTGAGATGAAGATTATGTTCTGGAATTGTAGGGGTGTTGGGAGCACTTCTTTCCGGCAAAATTTTCTTGGTATGGCAAGGTGTCTTAGATCCGTAATTGCTATTATAATGGAAACCTGCATATCGAGCACTAGAGCTGAAGAAGTCAGCTCTTCACTTGGCTTCAACAATGTTTGCCACTCGGATGCCTCGAGCTTTAGTGGTGGCATATGGATTCTCTGGAGTGCTTAAGACATTGATCTTGACATACTCTCTGTTACGGACCAAGCAATTCATGCTGTTGTTCAGGTATGCCCCTCTAATCCTTCATCTAGTTGGATATTTACTACCATTTATGCTAACCCCCATCTAAGCACTAGCTTACAACTATGGGAGAACCTATCTTCCTTTGCATCCTCTCTCTCCTTGCCTTGGTTTATTGCAGGAGATTTCAACGACATTGCTAGCAATAATGAAAGTTTCAGTTGCACACCACCCAACCGTAGCCGCATAGCCCACTTTAACGACTTCCTAAATAATTGCAACCTCCTTGATCTAGGCTACAACGGACCACGTTTCACTTGGTCAAATAAAAGGGACTCAAACCTTGTCATGAAACGCCTTGATAGAGCTCTCTGCTCCCTCTTATGGTAGCTTCTTTTTTAAGACACCACTGTTACCCATCTCCCAAAAACTTCTTTAGACCATCACCCCTTACTCATCAACACTGACCGACCTCCACCAAACCCCAACAATCGGCCTTTTCACCTGGAGACAATGTGGTTTAACAATCCCTCCTTCAGTGAAATTGTCCAAGAAGCTTCACAGACCCACCCCAATGATATCATCCAAACTCTCAATAACTTCATCACTAGGGTCAGGATTTGGAATAAAGAATGTTTTGGAAATATTTTTCATAGACAAAATAGGGTGCTCACTAGACTTAAGGGCACACAAATAGCCATATGCTCTAACCCCTCTCCTTTACTCCTCAAGCTTGAAAAAGAACCCACTGCTGAATTCCATCTCATTTTGAAGCTTGATGATTTTTGGGCCCTTAAATCTAGAACAGATTGGAATATGTTGGGGGATCGGAACACAAATTTCTTCCACGTCTCTACCATACGTAGAAGGCACCACAACAAAATTTGGTGCTTTAAGGATGGCACGGGTAGTTGGACTTACTCCTTTGTGGACATTGAAAATCTCATCACCTCACATTTCATCTCCCTCTACATAATAGATTCCACATGCTCACTCTCTACCATCCATTTCCCAAATATTGATACACCTTTACTCCATGTGGAAGACCCCCTTCTCCAAAACATCACCACACAAGAAATTCATGTTGCCATTAATTCTTTCAAACCTCACAAGGCATTGGGTCCTGATGGTTTCCACCCCATTTTCTTCTAACATTTCTGGCACACTCTAGGCAACTCCATCTGCTCCTTTGTCAGAAATTTCTTCAATAATAGAAATACCCCCCCTGAGTTAAACTCCACCCTTCTTTGCCTTATCCTTAAGACCCCCAAACTAGAAAATGTCCATCAACTTTGCCCCATTGGTCTTTGCAACACTCTGCACAAAACCATCACAAAAATTTTGATAAGCAGGTTGAAACCTCACCTTGGTGACCTTATTCATCCCTTCCAAGCTAGCTTTATTTCGGGTAGAAAGCTAGCGACAACATCATTATTGCCCAAGAGATCATACACTCGATGACTACTTCCAAAAGCAAAATTGGCTCCATGGAAATTAAGATTGACCTAGAAAAAGTATTTGATAGACTTGAATGGAGTTTTATCAAGCATACCATTGATCACTTCAATTTTCCCCCTGCTTGGATTGAGCTTATAATGTCCTACATTACCTCCAATCTCTCCATTCTTCTTAATGGGGAGCGTCTCAACCAATTCACTCCCTCTAGGGGCATTCGTCAAGGCGACCCTCTCTCCCCATACATCTTTATCCTATGAATGGAGCATCTTGCATGGCTCATTCTCAAGGAAGTCTCCTTGGGTAACTGGAAAGGAATCAAAACAGCAAGAAATAGCCTTCCCTTCTCCCACCTATTTTTTGCCAACGACCTCATTTTGTTTGCCAAAGCCACCAAGAAAAATTGCTCTACCATCAAGAAAGTTCTCGACACTTTTTGCAAACTTTCGGGTCAAAAAATAAATCTTGCCAAGTCAAAGATTTTCTTCTCTCCACACACCTCACCCTCTAATGTGGTGAACATTGAATATTACATCGGAATCTACTCCTCTAGAAATTTCAGAAAATACCTTGGAGTACCCACGTACTCCCCACGTATGTCATGCAAAGCACCCTTTTGCCTCAACAAATCTGCAAGGAAATTGATAAAATCAATAGAAACTTCCTTTGGGGTGATACCAAAGCTTGTAAGAAAATCCACCTCAAGAATTGGAACACAGTGACAAGCCTAAAATTCCTTGGTGGGCTAGGAATCAAAAGAGCTTATGCAAGAAATTTAGCCCTCCTAACTAAGAGAGCTTAGGCTCTTCGCAATAACTCAATGGACATTTGGACCAAAAAACTGACATTTAAATACCCACCCAATCATTCAGCTTCTAAAAATGTGTCTACTACATGGGCCAGTCTGCTTAAGGCCGATCACATTTGCACTCTAGGCACAGGTTGGAGATTGGGCAAAGGCTTTTCGGCAAAATTCTGGGTTGACAACTGGTCAGGCAGAGGCTCATTGAGAAGCATGATTCATGGGCCTTTGAACAGAAACGAAGAGCTTCTAAAAGTTTGTGAGCTCTGGGACCAATCGGGTAACTGGTGTCTTGACAGAATTTCATTTCACCTCCCCACCCTCATCAAAGACATAATCCGTGCCACTCCCAAGCCCCACACTCCCATACACGATGACTCCACCTTCTGGTTTCCTTCACTGAATGGAGAGTTTAGCACAAATTCATCTTAGCACCTAGCTTGTGATCTCACTTCCGAATCACCTAATAGCAAATGGAAATGGATTTGGAAGATACCTACTCTCCTAAGAATCAGCACTTTCATATGGCTCTCCTGCCACAATAGCCTACCAACTAAATCCCTACTCCACAATCGGAAAATCATTATGGATTCCTCATGCCCCTTATGCCACACTACCCCTGAAATTCCACTGCACATCCCTCGTGACTGCACTGTCACCACTCTTGTTTGGTCCAAAATCATCCCTCATCCCCCCTCCTTTTTTCTACTCTTCAGAAACCACGACATCATGGATCAAAACCATATCTTCCAAAAGCGTCCCCATAAGCCTCTTCTCGGACATACCGTGGCAAATCATATTCCCCATCTCCATTTGGCCAATCTGGACCGCCAGGAATAAGTTGGTCATGGAGAGAAGGGACAGAACTAGGATCAAAATTTTAGGGGGGGGGGGGGGGGGGGTCCAAAACCTCAATAAAAAAAAATTCTTTAAAATACAAATTAGCATATATTTAATGTTAAGAAAATATCAACAAAAGAGAGGAGAAACAAAATAACTGTTTATTAATACATTTTAAATTAATAATTTAAAAGTAGAATTCAACATTCTTTTAAATAACAAAAATCATCAATAGTTGATTTTGTACTAAACTTTGCAACAATCTCCCTTTCAATCCTAATTTCTTTTGATTAATAATGATACATGAATTTATAAAATTTATATAATAAAATTTGTAATACTAATGACTGTACACTACACATTAACACCAATTTAGTAACGCAACTATTCAATTCTATAATACCCCACATAAAATTAAACTAATTTACTAATAAACAACCAACTAGTAAGTAGTAAGTTTAAAATAATAATAATAATAATAAATATTTTAAGTTAAAAATTAATAGCCAAACACACCTACCATCCTACCCCACACATTGATTAATGGCCACCCACGCACCCTACTCTCACTCACTACAAGTACATTAACTTGGTTTGTAATTTGTATTCATCTATCTTTCTTCTTTTTTTCTTTGGGCATTTTTTTTTTTTCTTTTCAGCAAAAATAGTCATATTTTTTTCACGAAAATTCAAATAGTCAATCTTAACACTCAATTGTTAAACTATTCATTAAATGTGTATACTATTACTATTTAAAAAAAAAAAAAAAAAATTGGGGGTGGGGGCAATGGCCCCCCTCTGCCCCTTACTAGTTCCGTCTCTGATGGAGAGCAAACCTTTCTCACCGGATAACATTTTCAAGAAAATCCAATCCTTATCCATTGAACTCTTCACTGCACTCCTACTCCGAACTCTAAAACAGCATTGCAAAACAATATCTGTCGGATGGAAGACACCACCCATCGGTTTCTTTAAACTCAATACCGATGGCTCCGCAAGAAGCAATCTAGGCATGGCAGGTGTTGGTGGCCTTATCAGGGATCATAGAGGCAGCTGGATTGGAGGATTCTCTAGAAACATAGGCTTCACCCACTCCCTTGCCGCTGAACTATGGGGATTATGAGATGGTCTCACACTAGCTAAAAATCTAAACATCAAGAAACTCCACATTGAGCTAGATGCCAAAGTGGTCACTGACTTCATCACTACCCAAAATACCAACATCATGGCTAACCATCCTTGTAATTCCGTAATCTCTTATTGCAGGTTGCTCATCCAAACCTTTGAGGAAGTGCTTGTGTGCCACACCTACCACAAAGGAAACCATTGTGCGGACCTTTTGGCTAAAGAAGGATGCTCCATTTCGGATAGTTTTATTTATTTTACGCACCCCCCTCCCCTTGTTTTGTACCAATTATTGGCTGATGCTTGGGTTGTGGCCTACCCTAGACTTTGTAATTCTTAGTTTTTAATCTATGTTCCTTTTCACCCAAAAAAAAAAAAAAAAAAAAAAAAAACAGTCTATGGATATATTCATTGTTTTTGTTTTAACATCTCTTAAAGCCAAGTTTTACACACTAATCATTGACGTTACCAAATCACATTTTATTTGATAATATCGTTTTCCAGAAATTTTTATCCTTCTTTCGTTGACAAGATGCCACTAGCTTAGCTCCATACAAAGCAGCAAAATAAGACCTTCAGCTAGGTTGGTGAGATTCTGTTCAAATGATTAATTGGCAGCGAAATTTGAGACCATTTCTGCTGGTTTGTTAAGATTTTCTTCAAATAAATACTTGGCAAGTAGAACTTCAACTTTCAACCTTTGTTTTTTATTTTCTTTTTGGTTCAGGTATCTATTTGTACTAGATGGTCCATACACTACAAGAAAATAGTCTACTAGCGAGGGCCATATTCCCTCGCAAAAATTCAAATATCGTCGTAAAAAGTTATTAGCGAGGGCATTTGGCCCTCGAAGGCCATCGTATTTGCACTTGTCACTAAAAGAGATTTTGCGACCATACCTTTGCAAATAAATAATTTATGAGGGAAATTTACCATCGCTACTAAACAAATTCACCCTCACAAATATATTACCAAACGACGAGAAAAGTCGACGACTTATTTTTAACGAGGGGAAACAGTAGTCGTTAACAATCATTTGTGATGACCTTTATACCATCGCAATTAGTTATTTGCGAATTCCAAATTGACAACATACTTTTTAGTGACAAATAATAGCATCGCTAAAATTTATTTGTGATGGCTTTTAACCCCTCGCAACTTATTTTTAACAAGGGGAAGCAGTCGTCATTAATAACTATTAGTGAGGACATTTGTACCCTCGCAATAATGGCATCACTAAAATTTATTTGTGAGAACTTTTAACCCCTCGCAACTTATTTTTAACGATGGAAAGCAGTCGTCGTTAATAAATATTTGTAAGGACATTTATACCCTCGCAATTAGTTATTTGCAAATTTCAAATTAACGACATACTTTTTAGAGACAAATAATGCCGTCATAAAAATTTATTTGTGAAGGCTTTTAACCCCTCACAATTAGTTAGGAATAATAATGACACATTAAGTTGTTGCTTAAAATGTTTTTGCAAGGGGTTAAGTGGCATTGTTATTCTATAAATTGCGAGGGACTTTGTCGTTACTATAAAATTATTTAAGACCAAATTTTTATGTCATCGGTGATAATATTTCAAAATTTATACTATACAATAATTACTAAAAATTGATCAATTGAAAGATAAAAATTCTTGTAAGTTCAAACTTTAAAATATATAATATACAAAGAAATCCTAAAATTAAATCTTGTTTTAAACTTAAACAACTAGAATTATGACAAAATCTATACTAATCTTCCTCTAACTCCAAGTTGTTTTCAACCTCCCTCATGTTATTGATTGAGTTGTCCTCTTCATCTCTACTAGTACCATCCTTACCAAAAAAAAAAAAAGGATCTCCAACAACTGCAAAATGGAATTGGGGAACTAAAAGTCTGGGCGTATTTAAGATGCAGTAGATTGCTTCAAATATGAAATGAGGTCAGCCCGATCCTGTGGCTTCTTCAGCCCAGGGAATACCATCTTAGTCCCAGGAACGTACTGCACAAACAAAAACAAAAAACAAAAGAATTAGGCCATTTTTTTTTTATAGGTAACCCAGAAAATAAAAGAAGAATTAGGCAATGTTTGGTTTATCAAAGTTACAACAAAACACTTCAATGCATATACTCACACCAAAAGAATTTATCACACACAAATCCATATACTTGCACCAATGAAAAACCGCTCTCTAAAACATGCATGGCAATATTCCCAAAGTAAGATAAACTATCTTCAGTTTACTCTCTTTATTGCATGCACACACATGCAAGGTGATCATTGCATTTTCTAACATTATGGCAGTGTCTTTTATATTGAGTTGATTCATACCTTTTTGGGGTTCAGCAAGTAATCATACAATGTCTTTTCCTCCCAATTGACAGCCATGTTCTTGTTAGCAGCTGAATAGGAGTACCCGAAGTTGTACCAGACTGCCTTCCGAACAATCCATTCAGATTGGGACCTGAAAATTTAGAACAGTTTTACACACAACTCCAAAACTTTCAAGAGAGTAGCAATCACAACAGCTTTCAAAAAGAAGCAAGCGTAAAAAATTCTAAAGCATATTTACAAAACTTATTAATAAACTAACAAGTGCATCTGCATGAAGTTATATCCATTAGACAAGTTACTTTTCTGAGAGCATTCATTGAAAGAAAGAAAAAGCCAAAGATAGTTTGTTTTTTGTACAATTTAAATCAGTGCCCAACCTAGTAATGAAATCCTTGAAATAGCAAAATATTGTGAATTTTAGAAAACTTGAAACATGTTCTCCGCAACACCTTTCACAACGTCCAATAATGCAATGTCCAACAGTCTTAGCTTGGACAAGAAATCAAGGTTTTCAAACCCGGACCGTTCAAAGAACCGGAGAAGGGAGAGGTTCAAGGTTTTTAAGGTCGGACCGAGGTCCAACCGAGGTCGAACCGTGATGACGTCAAAATTAATTTAATATTAATTAAAATACAAATAAATGTATTAAATGTGTAAAAATATGAAAATTTACCCTTAAAAAAATATTAAGCAATTAAAACAACTTTCAAATGTATTTTCGTTATTTTTATAAAGTGAATAGAAAATAATAAATATAAACAAGCTTTAAAAATTTTATTTATTATTCTTTCAAATAAAAAATGCATTTTAATTTAAAATAACATCATTTTTAACATAAATTTACAATTTTCATATTCATATTTATTGACGTGAAAGAATAATTCTTGAACCAAAAAAAGAAAAGAAAATACTATTAAGTAAATAGTGATAAAATTAAATCCAAAACTATTAATCTTGTAGAATTAAAATAAATAAAATATAAGTTTCAAGAAGAACACAAGGAAGCCTAGTGGTTCAGTGGTTAGCGTGTTGGACAAAGGTCCAAAAATCCTGGGAGGTCGCTGGTTCTATTCCTGGAGCACGCATTTTATCTAATTAATTTCAAAACCCGTTTTCACTCACTAAAGAACTGGACTGGGGCCCGGGTCATGGGTAACCGGGTCGGACCGTCCGGTCCGGTCCAGATTTCACAACTATGCAAGAAATTTCTCATTAAACAACAAATCAGAGAACAACTTAAAATTCCAAATAACATACAAAATAGTTTCATAATTCATTTCTACTGATAAATAAAAACAAGTATGGAAAACAGTCCATATTTTTTAAAATCAGCATCTAAAGCCTTACACACCCGCCAACGAGTAAGTTTTGTGGGTAAGAATCACCCCAAATCTAAAGTCTTACACATCCATAAAGTGACATATACTTAAGTTATAACATAAAATATGTATAACAACAAAACACAATGAGTTTAATCATTAATCTCATGTCCAAAGATCGATAAACATCCCGCATCAACAAGCAAAAGTGGCCACCTTTAAGCTACCTATTTTTGTTGGGTCTTCATAATACACACAATAATCCTTTCTCATGTTACAAAAAATCAATCTTACTTTTTTTTTTTTTTTTTAAATTATATTTTTATTTCTCCAACTCTTTCAAAATTATATTTTTAAGACTGCTTGACAATTCCCATATCACTAAACAGCCTTCAAAAATAAATTCCAGCTCAAAAATTGTTTCTATTCAGAGAATAACATTACAGAAATAAAAATTTCTTCTTTTTTATTTTTTTCCTTCAACTTTCTAAGTAGCCAAATAGATCACTCGAATCAAAACCAATCAGATCTAAGCAAATTTCACTTCAACTACATCCTCATAATTAACAAAAAACAGTTCATTCAACCCAAACAGATCTCAACAGATCAAAACCACACAACAAAAATCCAAACACATGAGCTAAAGTCACAAACTTTGAATTATCACTCAGATCCAAACACGCCACAACCAAATCAAATACATATAAAAATCAATAAAAATAAATAGAAAATCAGGAAAAAGTGAATACCTTGCTTGTGACCAGTGCCATTGTCAACGGTGTGGCACTGGCCCTAATGTTTTTAATAATAGACATGTGACAAACTTATGCAAGTTAAAAGACAAAATTTTCAAATCATTTATTTAAGTTGAGGATCCAATAGAAGCCCTAATGTTTTTAATAATAGACATGTGGCATAGGATCCAATAGAACTCGCTACTTCTATTCTACTTTAAAAACCAGAGATTTTGTAGAGTTGTATACAATTATATACCTCCCCAAGATAGACCCTAGCAAACCATAATGAGAATTTGTCACACCATCAAGATTTATCAATGAAGGGTCTTGTCTATGTGAATGCCCTCCTAGGTACACTACATAAGACTGAAGCATAAAAGTAATTTAAGGCCATTAATGGCACATATATATGAAATCTACTCAAATGGAATATTAGAAAAATAAATGAGATAGGAGAACTTGCTGGACTACAGTTAGGATTGGATATTATTTTTAGCAGTAAACAAATACAATCCACCCTTTAATCCCTGAAGTTTCTATTATATTGCTGCCAGTCACATTATGGGGTCCCATCATGTCTAGCATAGCCATAGTCACACTAACATATAGAGTACCTAAAATTAAAAAGAAAAAAAAAAAAAAAAAAAAAAAAAAAATAGCATGTAGAGTATAAACATCCTTAACACGACTCAGACAACATCCATTGCCAAAGAAAGTATTTAGCTTGTAAAGTATCATAGCCTATTGATGAAATCAGATACTTGGTGACAAATAACAAGTACAAATAGTCTACAAAATAAAAATTATGTAAAAGATGACCCACTGATTCATTGCATCAGATACTTGGTGACAAATAACAAGTACAAAAAGTCTACAAAATAAAAATTATGCAAAAGATGACCCACTGATTCAGTGCTTGCCTTACACACACAACACCAAGTGATCAATGGTATACTCCCCTTAACAAGATTGCCTATGGTCAAATTTTTGTTAGTACTATTGCCACACGAAGAACCTGGCTCAACGCCTTCCTTCACCAAGGACAGAGGTTAAAGAGATAAGAGAGCTCCACCACCACTTTGTAGTCAAGAGGCCTAAGTGGCATCCAATGGACCAAGCACACAATACACAAAATTATAAATTCCTATTGCAATATAAATCCAAGTTCAACAATATATATACCACATTACAAATAAAGGGCGAATGAACAGTATTTGGACTGAAATAATTAAATCAAAATTCAAGCATTTAATAATCCAAACCCAAATGCCTAAGTCCAAAATCATACCATATATGTGCTGAAAACCTAACAAACACAGGTATATTATCAGTATATCACAAACTTAAATAAAATCAAAGCAAATAAATGCACAAAACATGCAAAAAAAGTTTAGGGATTCGTATACCTTCAGGAGCGTTTTGGGAGGCTAAGGGAGGGGAAGAGTCCGGGGATGGCCACAGTGGCTGTGGTGGAGGTTGTTGGTGTTGGCGGCAGAGGGTAGGACCGATTATATCGCCCGATTCCCAGTGGAGATGAAGGACGGCAGCGGCGAGATGGGTGGGAAAAGCTGCAGCGGCGGATTGGACGGTGTAAAACCTTAGATCGGAGGACAGCGGGGGCCTGATGGACAGCGATTTGAAGGTAGGTTGATCGGCAAGGGAGAGAGAGGGGAGAGTTAGAGAGAGTAAGGTCTTATTTTTTTTTCGTGACTGAGAGTGATGAGAGTGAGAGAGAGAGTGTGTGTGTGTTTTGTTTAAGTGTGCACACGTGGGAGACCAAAAGTTAATTTAGTGAGAACCCAAAAATTTTGAGTGGGAACCCTAAATTTTCTTTGGCGGCAATCATAATCACATGTGATTATGACTCTGTATTCAAAAGAATTGATAAATGGTTTTGATTTTAGAGGGGGGAAATGTTCTCACTTTAAACTCTTTTAAAAAAAACCCATGACTAGCTAATGTCGAGATAGAATAAAAATCTCAATATTTCTCTTATGTCAATCACATTTTAAGGTGGGGGAGTCCTAATCATTGCAATGGTGTTTTTGAAAAAATGGAAAACCTTTTAATTGAGTTTAAAACAAAATTTTGAAGGAAGTGCTTTGGGTTAACTCTCCTATCACTCTTATACTTTGAAAATCCAATTATTGGATTACATGATCTTAACATGCATGCCAATCGGATGTAATTTACTATTTGATCTTTAAACTCATCTTTTACGCATTATTTTAAACTACTAAAACTTGAATCTAGACAATTGATTGATGACATGACTATTAATTTTTCATCACCTTGAAATTTTTTAACCATGAAGAATGTATGAAGATAATGTAATCTAACGGTAGATTTGGTAAAATTTACATCGAATTAAGAAATATAAGGTTAGGTTCAAGTTACACCTGATGTAACTCTAAAAAATGTTACACCACCCAATAAGTTATTATTGAATTCATATTTTGAAAATCCAACCGTTGGATTACATGTTCTATATGTTCTTAAGACGCATGCCAATTTTCATGCCAATCGGATGTAATTTACCATTTGATCTTTAAGGTCACCTTTTACGCATTATTTTAAACTACTAAAACTTGAATTTAGACAATTGATTGATGATATGGCTATTAATCTTTGATCACCTTGAAATTTTGTAAGCATGAAGTCAAATTAATAAATATAGGGCTGGGTTCAAATTTCACCTGATGTAACTCTAAAAAATGTTACACCACCCAATAAGTTATTATTGAATTCATATTTTGAAAATCCAACCGTTGGATTACATGTTCTATATGTTCTTATGATGCATGCCAATTTTCATGCTAATCGGATGTAATTTACCGTTTGATATTTAAACTCATATTTTATGCAATTTTTTAAACTACTAAAACTTGAATCTAGACAATTGATTGATGACATGACTATTAATCTTTGATCACCTTGAAATTTTGTAAGCATAAAAGATATATGAAGTTAATGTAATCTAATGGTAGATTTGTCAAAATTCACGGCAAATTAAGAAATATAAGGTTAGGTTCAAGTTACACCTGATGTAACTCTAAAAAATGTTACACCACCCAATAAGTTATTATTGAATTCATATTTTGAAAATCCAACCGTTGGATTACATGTTCTATATGTTCTTATGATGCATGCCAATTTTCATGCTAATCGGATGTAATTTACTGTTTGATATTTAAACTCATATTTTATGCATTATTTAAAGCTACTAAAACTTGAATCTAGACAATTAATTGATGACATGACTATTAATCTTTGATCACCTTGAAATTTTGTAAGCATGAAAAATATATGAAGATAATGTAATCTAACGGTAGATTTTTCAAAATTCACATCAAATTAATAAATATTGGGATGGGTTCAAGTTACACCTTATATAACTCTAAAAAACGTTACACCACTCAATAACTTATTATTAAATTCATATTTTGAAAATCCAACCGTTAGATTACATTTTCTATATGTAATTAAGGAGCATGCCAATTTTCATGTCAATCGGATGTAATTTACTATTTGATCTTTAAACTCATTTTTTATGCATTATTTAAAATTACTAAATTTGAATCTAGACAATTAATTGATGACATGACTATTAATCTTTGATCACCTTGAAATTTTGTAAGCATGAAAAATATATGAAGATAATGTAATCTAACGGTAGATTTTTCAAAATTCACATCAAATTAATAAATATTGGGCTGGGTTCAAGTTACACTTTATGTAACTCTAAAAAATGTTACACCACCCAATAACTTATTATTGAATTTATATTTTGAAAATCTAACCGTTGGATTACATGTTTTATATGATCTTAACATGCATGCCAATCGGATGTAATTTATCATTAGATCTATAAACTCATCTTTTATGTATTATTTAAAACTACAAAAACTTGAATTTAGACAATTGATTGATGATATGCTTATTAATTTTTGATCACCTTAAAATTTTGTAACCATGAAGAATGTATGAAGATAATGTAATCTAATGGTAGATTTGTCAAAATTCACATCGAATTAAAAAATATAGGTTGGGTTCAAGTTACACCTGACGTAACTCTAAAAAATGTTACACCACCCAATAACTTATTATTGAATTCATATTTTAAAAATCTAACCGTTGTATTACATGTTCTATATAGTCTTAACATGCATGCCAATCGGATGTAATTTACCATTTGATATATAAACTCATATTTTATGCATTATTTTAAACTACTAAAACTTGAATCTAGACAATTGATTGATGACATGGTTATTAATCTTTGATAACCTTAAAATTTTGTAAGCATGAATAATATATGAAGATAATGTAATCTAACGGTAGATTTGTCAAAATTCACATTGAATTAATAAATATAAAGTTAGATTCGAATTACACCTAACGTAACCCTAAAAAATGTTACACCACCCAATAACTTATTATTGAATTCATATTTTGAAAATCCAACGTTGGATTACATGTTCTATATGGTCTTAACATGCATGCAAATTTTCATGCCAATCGGATGTAATTTACCATTTGATCTATAAACTCATCTTTTATGCATTATTTTAATGGGAAGAAATTTTTATTCACTTTTGAGAGAGAGAGAGAGAGAGTACAAAAGGCTGAAATTCTTGAATTTTAGGCTACCATTTTGAAGTTGAAAGTGCTATCATTTTTTTATGGGTACAACTGTTTAGAAAATAAGGATAGACCTTTCTTATATAGGATGTATATAAAAGTTTTTTTTTTAGACTGTAAACAAAAAGTTCATCTAAAGAATACAAAGTGCTATATGTTTATAAGTTTCTTTTTATTTTTCTTTGAATTTTAGAATAACTTTTATCTCAAAAAAAAAAAAATTAATGATTTTTAGTGAAGGTCAATCGTGGCCCTCGCAAATAATTTAGTGTTAGTAAGGGTATATTTTTAACTCACACAAAAAATTAACTTTTTGCAAGGAATTTTTATTGTCCCTCGGAAATAATTTGGTGGGAACATTTCCTTCCAAATTTTTTTACATTTTAATGATTATTTGTGAAGGTCGATCCTAGCCCTCGCAAATAATTTAGTATTAGTGACGGTATTTTTTTTAACCGTCACAAATAATACACTTTTTGGGAGAGATTTTTAATTGTCCCTCGCAAATAATATGGAGGGAAAATTTCCCTCCAAAATATTAGCATTTGTGATGGCTATAACACATAATTGCTACAGTTTTTTTTATTGGTCACAAATATTTCACATTTTATCAAGTATTTGCGAGGGCTTTATTTTGCCATCGCAAATAAGATTTTTTGAGAGGGCTTTTTGGGTCCGTTATAAATTCTTGGTCGCTAATAGGCATTTTTTTTGTAGTGATAGAGGTTAAGATAATCCATTTTAATTTTGTGTCAGGTATTTAAAATTGATGGTTTGATTACCTGTGGAGCAGAGGAAGAAGATGAACCAGCTTCTTGAATTTTAGCTATTTAGTTTTATATGGCCTCATTTGGAATTTGAGTTTTTGAAAAATCAAGTGAAACTTGAGTTCTATGGTGAAAAAACCTAAGTTAAGATATTTTTAAATTCCTGATCGTTTTTTTTTTTTTTTTTTTTTGAATGAGCTTGAGCTTAAGCGGGTAGAGTCTTTTACATTAAAAGTCGTCTCTTAAAAACTCAAATTCTAGATAAGGCTAGAGTATTTTTTTGATTCCTCGAATTCTTGATAAGTTGACTTTTGAATTCCTCAAATTTGATTTCATTTTGCAGTTCTGATATTTGTTCGTTTAGAATTTTTATAATATTTCTTTTCCTGCTAACAATAATTACATTGGTTTTTTGGTTGGTAAAATGTACATAGGTTTGACTTGCCTGCACAACCATCACCCTTGAGATTGAGAAAGATCTGCATTTACTGAAGGTGTAGTGAACTCTATTTTTGTCTATTTAATTTGTTTCTGTGGCACTACTTTTCAATTATGCTCAAATTATTCTCCATGTAACTATTTGTTTATTTTTTTGAATTTTCTTATTATTTCAATTTTCAAACTTATGTGGTTTAGGGAATATGCCAATATGCAACTTGGGTCATGGTCATGCAGCAATGGAACTAGGGAAATATTTAAATGCCTGTGTCTTTGTAATTAAAATTATAGCTTAAAGTTTAATTAGAACTTGCACTTCCTACTTAAGAGATTGTTCGGCTTTAGATGATTCACAAAATGGAAAATTAGAAATGAAGAAGAAGGTAGGGTATTTCCTATTAATGCATTTGATATGTTCTATAATGTATGTGTAGTCATTAGCCTTTGGTCGGATCCGTGTTGAGCATCTGAAAATTGTTTCCTGTGTATTGAATGTAAAAATAATTTACTTACCAAAAAATAATGTTTGTGTATAATTTGACTCTAGATGGGTAAAATAACAAATTGAAACTGAAAGCTGGTTGATTTTCCAGGAACTGGAATTGATATACGACAGTATGGCACTAGTAGTTCTTTTCTACCAATGACTTTGACTGGGTTGCTGATTCATGCCTTTCTGTAACTTTTAGGCAACACCCTCGGTGAGAGGGGTTTACCCTACAGCCTAAAAATATGATTTTGCCTGGATATAAGTGATATCTTTTAGTCATACACTGCTAACTACGTTTCTTGTAATATGGCATTGGCATAGTCAAGTGTAAAACTTGGGCTAAACTTGAAGTAATTATAATGTTAGTATCTTGGAATCTTTGATTTGTTGTTCTATCTAGGATGTTTATAGTTTCAATTTCAAAAAGATGATTCAGAAACTCAACTTCACTCAAAAAATTTTGTTTGCATTATATTTACTTGAATGCACATGATTCTATTTTCTTACATGAAATTCACATCAAGAACGATGATAAACGCTTGCTCCTGGAAATAATAGTTATTGAATGAGTAAACTTACAGACAAAAGGCTGCATGTAAGAGAAGAAAATAAATTATTAAGTTTTATGATTGAAATTATAAGATTTCAACTGAATTTATAAATCATCTCTTGGCAGTGGTTTTTGTGTATCAGTTTATATTTTTTATTTTGAGTTATAATGCCTATGGCAAATTAAATATGAAAAGTTGGTAGATCTCTATGCTTGCTAGGTGTTCTATATTCTATATGTAATTGCTGCTGCCACATGCTAAGATAGTTTTGATTAGATGAAAATTGCCAAATCCCTCTGTTTTTATTAATCCTTTGAATATTTCCATATACTGTGTGAATATATACTCTGATGTAATTTCATTTGGTTTGGGCAAAAAGCAATTAGAATTTATTTATTTATTTAATAATTCAGTATTTCATTGAACTAAGAACATAGTTTATGCAAACCCAAAACTAAGCTAGCCCTAAGTCTGGGAGCCAGGAAATTCAAACCAGCAAAACACAAGTGAACAGTCTAAACAAACTTAAGTACCAGAACCAAGCCTGGCCCTTAAATCAAGTTACAAAATATACAAATTCATCTAAGTATGTATGTAGGAGCTTACTTCCTTAAATTGAGGATTTATTGCTAGAAAGTGAGGATTTATTTTGTTTAGTATAGATTTTTTAAATTATTTTTAATTTGTTTATATACTGAAGTTCATTCGAAGGTCATTATAAATGTGATTTTGGGTATCCCTGTTTACCTGCCTAGTTGCATAAATCTATTGTTGATTGGGATATAAGTTTCTTGGTAATTATACCTTTATGTATACAAACCATGCTGTAGAGCAAAATTGACTAAGGCTGTGTGAAACATGATAGCTTTTGTGTGTTTTTATTAGCAGTCCTACAAATTTGATGAGCACTACATGAAATATTACTCAGGATTTTTAAAGTTGACAAGACTCAATTTCTCTAGATTATTATAAATGTCACTTTGTCTTCCTCTTACCCTTTGTGGAAATTTCATCATCACAGGTAGCTGTTATTGTAATCAATTTTACAAATTCCAAGATTTTGAGGAGTTTCCAATTGATCCAACAAAAAAGAAATCTTGCACTTGTCACATTTGTGATGGAGATTTGGTTATAGTCTATGAGATGCATGATAACACGAAGGCTGTTAAAGTATGTCAGGCCTCAGTACTCCAGAACCAATTTGGTGTATTTAAACATTAGGACTGGATTGGGAAGCCTTTTGGATCCAAGGTGTTTAGCAACAAGAATGATTTTTTTTACTTTTTCACTCCAGCTCCTGAATTGTGGACTCAAGTTCTATCTCACAAGACCCAAATTCTCTATATCGCTGATATTAGCTTTGTGATAAAGTACTTGGAAATGGTCCCTGGTTGTACTCCAGAACCAAATTCTCCTTCAACACAACAGTATGACAATCAAGTCACTCCATAAACCATTATTATGAGAAACCTTCCAGACATATTCATTAGAAAATAAACTTCAAGTTTGTAATGTTGACCATTAGCAACTCATCAATCAAACTCTTGAGCCTCTACCCTTTTTTCCCTCAACTTTTGAAGCATCCTTTTGATGATGTCAACCGCTGATCTGATAAACTAAATATGATCTCATTTCGGATACACACATTGGTGCTTGCCTGGTGCTGTAACCAATGTCAGCTTACTATTGTACTCCTTAACACGAATTTCAGAAATCAATTTACGCAAGAAACCCAATGGAACATAAGTTAGAAGAGACAAATGCCCTTCCCACCTTATGTCTAGCATCACCAAATGAAAAGATAACCAGGATTATATACAAAGGAAAAAAAGACATAAGTCGAAACAAAGTAAGAGCACCAAGAATTGAACAAGCTGTTCCACCTTTTACCTCAAAAAATAATTGAACAAGAAGAAGACTAGCAACAGAGTATCAGGAAAACGACACCGTAAGAGATAACACGTGCTGTCAATAACGCGTGTGATCACTTACTCAAACGGTGCGTTTATCAAACTGAGAATTCATAATGCTGTCAAACGGTGCGTTGCATCTGAGTAGCAAGGCAACGGTTAAATGGATTGAAAATCAGTTATGGCACGAGTCAGTTTGTTATGACTCAGAGCATCTGCGCGGGAATTTCTGTTGAACCTGTTAGAATCTTCTAGAGATTCTTTATGTGTATACGTAGATGTATGACGTATAATTCAGTCAGTTGAGCAATTATAGCGGTTGGAAAACATTTTCTGTGGTGAGCGAAAAATTAATGCCAAATTGGTGGAAAAACGTTTTATACTTGTAAAAAGAGTAAAACGTTTTCCAAGAAAAGCCTTGGCTTCTTTGAGGCAATCTATGTATGTTCAGCAGAAACTCTATTGAAAGCAGAAATCATATTTAATTTCGATTTTATTTTACTTAGAGAATCTTGGAAAGGGTTATGCAGCTCTATTTGGTAAATGAGAGTGATTGAATGGGACATAAAGGAGTTACAGAAAAGGAATTTCAGAGCTATTATCTGTAACCTTGCTCTGGCTTCTACAGTTTATTGATATGTAGTTGCTGCACTCTATTTGTTTCGGGCCGCGAGCATATCAATAATTTTTAGTTCTGTTTTGCTTTCTGCTGTATGTTATTGTGTACTATTTTCTTAGGTGCTTTAACAGCCTGTTTGATGCGGCTGTGTGGTTTGTTCTTGGTTAATGAAGTTATTTCTCGTTCATAAAAAAATAAATTAAAAAATAAAAAAAATAAAAAGAAGAGACCTACTATCAGCCAACACATAAAGAATGTTTGGTTAATGAAGTTTTTGCTCGTTCATCTACAAAATTAAAATGAATTAATATACTAGAAGACCAAACTTTTGCAACAACAACAACAACAAAAAAGTGAGCTTCTTAACCAAATATTCACGCCATCATTGCCTCTTACACTATTAGCCAGATTGAAGATGGCATTTACTAACTTAGATCTTGGCGCAATATGAGTTTGGTGCAAAGGGTTCGGACACTTGGGCGCAATCTAAGCAGATAAAATGTAAATTCGGCTACACTTCATTCTCCCCTCTCTCTCTCTCTTCTCTTTTCTTTCTCTCTCTCTCTCTCTCTCTCTCTCTCTCTTTTGAATCTTGTTGGGTTTCCATTTTATGTTGTGAATCTCTCTTCTCTTCATCTTTTTTAATTTTTTTTTTTTTTAATTTTGGATATCAAATCTGCTAGATCTGGGTTTTTGTAAAATAAATGTTATTTGATTTCGGTCCAAAAAACCTAAGACCGAAGTAGATTGAATGGATTGAAGTGGATCGAATGGATCAATTAGACTAAAATAGACCAAAATATACTAAATTAGACCGAATGGACTGAAATAGTCCGATTACACCCTAATGTAACTAATCGCTATAATTCTCCAACTGTCAAGCCTTCTGCCGAGTCCACCTTAATCCAAAATTCTATAAAGACTATAACTCTCCAAGTCTTTGAATGTTTTGAACAATTACCAAAGATTTGGTGAAAACCTACGCAAATTGAATGAATGAATAATTTAGAGGATGTACTCAAATAACATGTAATTTAACTTTAAATAATATGGTTGTAATTTGTTAGGACATATGCGATTCACTTGTTAGGAACGTATGTCACTATTTTATGTAATTGATTAATCCTTTGACAAAACACACTTTACTTGTATTTGGGTAGATCTAGGATGTGTTTAATACTTCAAGAAACTTTGTTTCAAGATCAAGTGTTGAAGCCATGCAAGTCTGTCCAAGATTCAAGCTGAAAAGTGCAATTTCATTAAAGCTTGACAGCTAGTATCTATCAAGCTTGAAAACCTGTTCCAACCCCGTGGCTCGACAGCTGCTCGACAGCTACTCGACAAATGGCTATTTGTCGAGGTTTATGAAAAACATAATTTTAGTTCTGTTTTGACTCTAATCCGTGATTATGTATTTGGGCTTTCTTTTCTCACAACTCTAGACATATAAAAGGATTATTTTAAGGGCCGTAAAAGTGTACACAAGTTGCACAAGTGTTGAGCAAAGTTTGTTCAAGCAAATTGTGGCCGAAGACAGAATTTGCCCTAGTTCATCGTTCTTGTGTAGATGTTGTTGTGTTTGTACACCGTAGGGTTTTGTGACCAAGCATCTTCTTGATCTTCATTGTCTGGATGAACTAAAGAACTTTACAGCCAACAACTTTCTCTAGTTGGTGATTTGTTAGGACATATGTGTTTCACTTGTTAAGAACATATGTCATTCTTTTATGTAATTGGCTAATCCTTTGACAAACGTACTTTACTTGTATTTGGGTAGATCTAGGATGTGTTTGATGCTTCAAGAAATCTTGTTTCAAGTTTAAGTGTTAAAGCCATGCACGTCTGTCCAAGAATCAAGTGTGAAAGTGATGAATTTTAAAGCTCGATAGCTGCTCGACACCTGGCTATCTATCGAGCTTTTCAGCTTCTTTTTATCGCAATTTCGATAGCTTCTCGATAGCTGGTCGATCGATCGAGAAACTTTATGTTCCCTTGATATATGATTGCAAGCATATATTCTAGGAGATGTGGGAGTTATAGGATGTACCTTAAAGGTGATAGTCCCCATCAAACAGTTATGATTGTGTGTGAGTTAAAGTGATTTTCTCATATCTCAAATTTTCATAACATGTATACACTTATGCAATTTTGCGATATTTTTCACACACAACACACAATATTCTTTGCTACTTCTGATACATGTGCAGGTACTATGTGATTTGGCCATCACAAGGTTTACATGTGTTAATGTATGCTCACTAAACTATCTTGACTTGTTTTTGAAATATAAAATTGGTTAGACTTGTTTACTGTGTGTGTGTTTTGGGATCTATGTTCTTAACATTTTTCTTGTTGAGAGATTTGTTTTTCATATGTTTTGCATCTTTCTATTATCTTGTCATCCATAGCATCTTGTTTCATTACATTCATGCATTTATATGGATTTCTTGTACCCCCTTGATCATCCTTGATCATCTTTATGTTTCTCGGATGAGGCTTTCTAGCTTCTTGTACCCTTTGTTAATCGTGACAAAAAGGGGGAGAAATTGTGGAGACTTTGTGGTTTTTTTTTTTTTTTTTTAAGATTCTACATGTTAGGGGGAGAAATACATGCCTCTGTAATGGGGAAATGTGTTTCATCTTGTTATGGGGAGTGCTTACTTCCTTTTTCTTGTACACCGGTCTTATGACCATGTTTACATACATTGTGCTTATCTTTGATATATATATATATATATGATGTATGTTTTCTTCACCTACCTTTACATGTGTTATTTCTTTTCTTGCTTTATACACACGTTTCTTATATCTTGTATGCAATCTATTATTTCTGTTTCACACTAAGATGCCTCGATGAGTTTTGTTTAAAGTGTTTCAGAAATAGAAGTTGTCAAAGTCTACTTGCCATAAACTCTCTTCTTGCAAAGCTTTTCAAGAGTTTGTGTTAGGATAAATTTTATTATACTCAACAAGTGAATATGAGTTGAGTGATTTATGACTTTTCTCATATGCTCATTTGTTTGTTGTGGTTTTGTCACAGATTTCCAAAGGGGGAGATTGTTAGGACATATGTATTTCACTTGTTAAGGACATATGTCATTCTTTTATGTAATTGGCTAATCTTTTGACAAAACGTACTTTACTTGTATTTGGGTAGATATAGGTGATTTTAACACTTCAAGAAACAAGGTTTCAAGTTCAAGTGTTAAAGTCATGCAAGTCTGTCCAAGAATCAAGTGTGAAAGTGCTGAATTTTAAAACTCGATAGCTGCTCGACACCTCCTCGACACCTAGCTATCTATCGAGCTTTTCAACTTCTTTTTATCGCAATCTGGATAGCTTTTCGATAGATGGTCGATCGATCGAGCAATTTTCTGTCCCCTCAATAGCTCCTCAATAGCTCGCAACAGATAGGGTTGACACCTCCTCGACACCTCCTCGATCGATTGAGAATTACTAAGCTTTATGAAATTCAGATTTTCAGATCTGATTTTCAGCCCATACTGACATGTATGTGTAGGGTTTCTTTTCTCACAACCCTAAACCTATATGATGCTTATTTTAGAGGGCATCAAATAAGAGAATACAAGGAGAACATAAGCAAAAGATGACTGATGCATTATTCTCTCTAAAAGAAGCTACTGCGTCTTTGCGCCTTAGGGTTTTGTAACCAAGTTCTTCTTGATCTTCATTATTGATGAAGTGAAGAACTTTGTAGCCAACATTCTTCTTCTTCTAGTTGGTGATTAAGTCGCGTATTGAGATTCGTGCATTAAAAGGGTGGCGTTCATATATTGAAGAGTTCAGAGGTTCTGAAGTGGTAGAAGGTTTCTACTGTGAGTTCATCTACGGGGATTGTAGAGTCTAGGGATAAAGGTTTTGTTCTAGATTTGGAACTTCTCTTTACTATAGTGGATTACTTTTCGGGAAGGTTTCCTCCCAGGTTTTTTACTATGAAACTAGTTTGTTTCATTGGTTTTCCTAGGTCATCATATCTTGTCTTATTTATTTTTCTGCTGCACGATTTTGACATAATATTGATATTTTTTTATTTTAATAAGTTTTATTCATAATAAATCTAATTAACAACTTGGGTTTAAAACTTGTTAATTTTATCAATCGAGGTCTAAATTTCCCAACATGATTGAAGTCACGTATTAGGATCTGCGCAATTGGTTAGTCACATACTGGGAGTCATGCATTGCAAGGAGAGATTGTCACTACAGAACAAGTCCAATTTGGGTATTGGGGTAAGGGTTCAACTGTAGGTTGGTATAAGGTATTGGGATTCCTTTACTTGTAAACGCTTGTTTTGATAATAGTGGATTCTTGGGAGTGGTTACCATAAAATCACCCGGTGGGGTTTTGCCTCGGTGGTTTTCCCCATTTGTAAACAAATCACCTGTGTCAAATTTGTTTTCCGTTGCACTTAGTTATTTGGTGATTTGTTTATGCTACCACACATCTTGCATGTTAATTTGATTAATTAATAAACTTGACTAGTTAATCAATTAATATATCACAAGGGATCAATACTTTTGTTTTTGGCCTCTAGTTGGCGATTGAAGTCACATACTGAGATCTGCGCAATTGGTTAGTCACGTACTAGGAACCATGCATTACAAGGAGAGATTGTCACTATAGAACAAGTCCAATTTGGTATTGGGGTAAGAGTTCAATTGTAGGTTGGTATAAGGTACTAGAATTCCTTTACTTGTAATCGCTTGTTTTGATAATAGTGGATTCTCCAGAGTGGTGATCTTAAAATCACCCGGTGGGGTTTTTGCTGTGTTGGTTTTCCCCCATTCGTAAACAAATCACGGTGTCAATTTATTTTTTGTTGCACTTAGTTTAATTGGTGATTTGTTTGTGCTACCATGCGCTTTGCATGTCAATTTGATTAATTAATAAATTTAGCTAATTAATCAATTAATTAATCACAAGGGGTCAATACGTTTTTGGTCTATCAAGTGGTATCAGATCAGGCATTGCTGCATTGATCCATTGACCCCTGTTTGTCATGGATAGAGGACAGTCATTAATTATACCTCCTTTATTTGATGACACTAATTATGCATACTGGAAAGTATGCATGATAGCTTTCTTGCAGTGTCTAGATGAGAAGGTGTGGCAAGCTGTTGAGATAGGTTGGACCAAGCCGAAGGAAGCATCGGCCGATTGGGATGATGCTAAGATCAAGGCGGAAAACTTCAACAGTAGAGCATTGAATGCTTTATTCAATGTGGTCACTAATGAGGAATTCAAGAAGATATTCTCTATTGAAACTGCTAAGGAGGTAAGGACCATTCTTTAGACAACCTATGAGGGAACCGAGGCTGTCAAAGATTCAAAACTTCAGAGGCTCACTTCAAGCTTTGAAGAGATTAAGATGGAGGAGGATGAGTCATTTGATGAGTTCCATGCCAAGCTTAAAGACATAGTGAACTCAGCTTTCAATCTTGGGGAAACCATTCCTAAACCCAAGATTGTGAGAAAGGTGCTTAGATCTCTACCCGAGAGATTCTATGCCAAGGTTACGGCAATCAAGGAATCAAAGGATGTTGACAAGATTCCTTTGACAAAGCTAGTTGGTAATTTACAAACCTATAAGTTAGGGTTAACAAGAATTGTCAAGTCGAGTAAGGGCAAGAGCATGGCATTGATGGCCAAGCTGATGAGTCTTCAGACGATAAAGATTCTAAGATGAAGTCCTACATCACCAGGCAATTCAAGAAGTTTATGAAAAATGCAAATGGAAAGGGCTTCGATAAGGACCGTAGGCAATCCAGTTCTTCTCAGTTTAAGAGTCAAGACAAAGTGAAGAAGGATGCTAGGGATGGCGATTAGTACACTATTCCTTCAAGACCAAATTGCTTTGGGTGTCAAGGTTTTGGTCATATGAAACAAGAGTGCCCTACATATCTCAAGACCATTAGGAAGAGCAAGGCATTTGTTGCTACCTTAAGTGACACCGAGCCTAAGGATGATTCTGACAATGAGGATGACAGAATCCTGAATGCCTTCACTGCCATTGTCAATCCTATTGAGGGGATTGTTGAAGATGTAGATGAAGAAGAGGAATTGGTGGAGTCTAAGTTTGAGAAGATGGATGAACAAGATGACATTCATACAGCCTATGCAAAGTTGTATAAGGTCTCAGAAAAGCATGAGAAGTTGTATAGGTTGACCACCATGAAGCTTAGTGATGTGGAGCTTGAGCGTGAAGAGCTTTCCACAAAGTTTGATGAATCTAATCAGACTATTGGAGCACTGAGGTTTGAGAACAACTCTTTGGCTGAGAAGATTAAGAAGCTTGAGGCAGAACTGTTCCAAGTCAGAGCTTAGCTAGAAAGGACTTCAAGTGTGAAGCTTGACGAGATGTTCAACATTTAGAAATCTGCTTCAGATCGAATTGGTTTAGGGTATGATTTCTCTTCTCCTAGTATTGCTTCTACTAGTACTACTGTTTCTGTTCCTCCTAGTAATAATGTTGAAATTGAGAACAATGATGTTAAAATTGATTTAGCTAGTGAGAACATAGACAAGGGTAAATATATCTTAAGACACCCCCTAAGCAGGATAAGAAAGAAATTAAAAACCTTAGGGCTAAGAAGGCTAACTCTCAAAAGCCTAAAAAGAAGAAGCAGCATTTTTGTCATCATTGTGGAGTTACCGGTTATACTCGACCAAATTTCTATAAGTGGTTAGCCCCTCAACAGAGCAATAGCATGATAGCATCTGGAAGCCAGAATCAGCTTCAATCCTCTCTTGCTCCCCTTGGAGATCTTCTCAAAGCCCTCATGTTCCTTTCGAACTTGAACGGTTTCAATTCTTCTCCCTCACCACCGGATCAAGGATTTGCTAGACGGAAAGGTTCTTCCAAGGTGTGGAAGGAAAAGGGCTCTAAGTGATTCTATCACTTTCTTTCTCTCTCTTTGTGTTTTTGTTTTGGCATAACTTGTGTGTTTTGCTTTTATTTTGAGTCAGTCTAGTTTTATGCTTTGCTTTGTTTAACATGTTTTTGTTTGTTTGTTTTTAGTTTTGTTTATTTTGTTTTTGATATAAAAATTAAAAAAAAAAATTGAAAAATCAGAAAAATACAAAAACAGTGTGTGTTTGTGTACATTGGTACTTGTGTACCTTGGATGGCCATTGAAACAAAGTTTTCTAAACTTTGTATCTTTTGTAGCTTAGATGAGCATCTCTATGCACAACTAAGCAAGTGAGCTTTGTGGCTCGTGTTTGTGATGAGTAAGATTAAGTAATCTCGTGTACTTAACACTTGTATCACTCTTTTTGATAGGAAGGACTAGAAAATCGTAAGAGAAAGGCATAAATAACTATCTCACCACTGTTACCCGTCAATCATGAAATGACATCTGTATGCTTCGGCATAACAAAAGTGTAATGTCAATGACATTTGTGTACTTCGGCATAGCAAAATTGGAATGTCAAATGCTTAACATAATTGGGTATTTCTTTTCTATCTCTTATATTCCCATGCATGATTCGCTTAAAAAGAAAAATATGCAAAGAAAAATCAAAAGCAAAAAGAGTAAAAATGCTTTATATATGATTGCGAGCGTGTATTCTAGGAGATGTGGGAGTTATAGGACGTACCTCGAAGGTGACAATCCCCATCAAACAGTTATGATTGTGTGTGAGTTAAAGTGATTTTCTCATATCTCAACATGTATACACTTATGCAATCTTGCAATGTTTTTCACACACAGCATGCAATATTCTTTGCTACTCCTGATACATGTGCAGGTACAATGTGATTTGGCCATCACAAGGTTTTACATGTGTTAATGTATGCTCACTAAATTGTCTTAACTTGTTTTTGAAATATAAAATTAGTTAGACTTGTTTAGTGTATGTGTGTGTGTGTTTTTGGGATCCATGTGCTTAAAATTGTTGTTGAGAGATGATTTTGAAAGCTTAAAATGTCGATTGGATCATTGGTTGAGTTGCATGCTTGATTGCATTCATATCTGTGTTTTTCTCTTCTTGAAAAACTATTTTTAAGCAATTTCGATAGCTTCTCGACACCTGGCTATCTATCGAGCTTTTCAACTTCTTCTTATCATAATCTTAATAGCTTCTCGACAGCTAGGTGGATCGATTGACAAACTTTCTGGACCCTCAATAGCTTCTCGACAGTTGGTGGATCAATCGAGCTTGTTTATTATCTTTTCTGTTGAATCGTTCCTCGACAGATCCTTGACAGTTGCATCTATCGACGTCTTTTATGCTTAACATCTTCTCGACACCTCTATCTGTCACGATTTATTGAACTACTATTTATTCATTCAGCGCGATCCGGTTGTCATTTTTCTCGACATCTCTCTCGATCTATCAGTCCTTTCACCTCATAAAACTCTCTCACTCACTGCAAAATTCTTCCTCAAGGTTTCTTCATGGTTTTTCCAAGTTTTTCTTCACTTGGTGAGTCTCTAATCTCTCATTTACATGCATTTCATGTTTTGAAAACTAGGTTTTGGGATTTTTCAAAATTGATGAGTTTTTATTGAAATTTTGGGATGGGTTTTTGCTTAAATGACTTTAAAATCTCATGCATTGCATCACATAAGCAATATAACAGTATTATCATGCATTTAGATGTGTGCAAATTGATTATGTATTGGTAGGATTGGATTGGGCTGAACCCATAATACTTTTTATATTGTATGTCACATGTTCATGCATTTCCCAGGCATACGTCCTTTCTTTTCAATATACTGGCTATATTTGAACTGTGTTGGGACTGTTCTGATTGTCTTTCTCTCTCCCTCTCTCTTACGTTTGTGTTAGTCGTGTCTATGGCACCTAAACGTAAGTTTGCTCCATACCAGAACCTTCTTCATTCTAGGGCATCCACTTCCTCTGATCCTACTCCATCACATATTCGGTTCCGTGATGAGGAAGCTCGAAAGGCTTTCTTGGAGAACTTTTCTCGACAAGGCATTCATTCTGAACACCGAGTCATTTTGGCGGACTTCGCTAACACTGACCTACCCATTGTCATTCACAGTCGGGATTGGGAGTCATTGTGTGATGTCCTGGTCACTTGTCCATCTGTGCTGATCCAGGAGTTTTACTCCAACACGCATGGATTTAATTTTTCAGTACCTCTCTTTCATACTCGTGTTCGAGGTACGAGCATTGTTGTCACACCGCAGCTTGTTGCGGATGTGCTCCGTGTCCCTAGGGTAGAGCTTCCTGACTACCCTGGTTGTGAGTGTCTGAGGACTGTGTCCAAAGATGAGCTCAAATTTGCTTTCTATGAGCGCCCTTCTATTTGGGGTGAGCGTCAGTTCACTTACTGTTCAGACTTTACAAACGGTCCTCGGTTTTTGAACATGGTTATGACTTTTGTTCTTCACCCTCTTTCTCACTATAACTCTATCACAGAGCCTCATGCTTGCTTTTTGTTGTACCTTCTTGAGCATCTTACCATAGATTTTCCTTCTCACTTTATTCTTTCTATCTTAGATGTCTATAGGGATACGGCGTCCTGTGATAAGCTCATCTTTCCTTCGGCTATCACGAGGATCTTACGCCATTTTTCTGTTCCCTTTCCAGTGACTGACCACTTTACCCATATATGTTCCATAGATGCCGCTATCGTTAAACGTAGCAAGGCGTAGTTTAGGTCGAGGCAATCTGGGTCAGTAGCTCCTCTTTCCCATTTGGCTCCATCCCGATATGCTCCATCCATATCCACTCCCTCCTCTTCTACGAGTGATGTGACTCTCGAAGACATCATGACGCAGCTTCAGTGCATGGATGCTTGCCTTGATACACTATCTACTGAGCTGTATCAGGTGAACATTCATGTTGGCTGTATTGCACGACGGCAGGCGGTCATGGGTGGCTTCGTTGATTCTCCTCCACATACTCCAGAGGCTTCTGATGTTGAGGATGATGATGATGATGCTACTGCTTCTGAGGATGATGGTGATGGAGATGGTAGCTCTTCTGGTACTAATGAGATGTCTACTTGACACTCTTACCCTTTGTTACTCATGACAAAAAAGGGGAGTAGTTTTGTATATGAGAGTAGTCATACTTAAGGGGAGAGTTAGTATAGGACCTTTTTGTTAGGGGAAGTGTTGATATCTGAAGGATGTAGTGAGGATTACTTATATCTGTTTCTTTTCTCTATTTTAGATACATTTATTCTTGTACCTTGGGTCTTGTAACCATTATTGACATACATTGTACTTATCTTCTTTATATGTTGATGTATGTTTCTTTCATCTACCCTTACATGTGTTGTTTCTTTTCTTTCTTTATGCACATACTTCTTATTATGTGTATGCAATTTATTATTTCTGTTTCACACAAAGATGCCTTGATGAGTTTTGTTTAAAGTGTTTTTGAAATACAGGTTGTCAAAGTCTACTTGCCATAAATTCTCTTCTTGCAAAGTTTTTCAAGAGTTTGTGTTAGGATAAATTTTATTGTATTCAACAAGTGAATATGAGTTGAGTGATTTATGACTTTTCTCATATGTTCATTTGTTTGTTGTGGTTTTGTCACGGATTGCCAAAGATGGAGATTGTTAGGACATATGTGATTCACTTGTTAGGAACATATGTCACTATTTTATGTAATTGGCTAATCCTTTAACAAAACGTACTTTACTTGTATTTGGGTAGATCTAAGATGTGTTTAATACTTCAAGAAACTTTGTTTCAAAATCAAGTATTGAAACCATGCAAGTCTGTCCAAGATTCAAACTAAAAAGTGCAAATTCATTAAAGCTCGACAGCTAGTATATATCGAGCTTGAAGAGTTGTTCCAGCCCCTTGGCTCGACAGCTGCTCGACAAATGGCTATCTGTCGAGGTTTATGAAAAACAGATTTTCTGTTCTGTTTTGACTCTAATCCGTGATTATGTGTTTAGGTTTTCTTTTCTTACAACCCTAGACATATAAAAGGATTATTTTAAGGGCCGTAAAAGTGAACATAAGTTGCAGAAGTGTTGAGCAAAGTTTGTTCAAGCAAATTGTGATCGAAGATAGAATTTGCCCTAGTTCATCGTTCTTGTGTAGAAGTTGCTATGTTTGTGCACCATAGGGTTTTGTGACCAAGCATCTTCTTGATATTTATTGTTTGGATGAACTGAAGAACTTTGCAGCCAACAACTCTCTCTAGTTGGTGATTAAAGTCGCATACTAGGATCCGCACAATTAGTTAGTCACGTACTGAGAGCTGTGCATTACAAGGAGAGATTGTCACTATAGAATAAGTCCAATTGGCTATTAGGGTAAGAGTTCAATTGTAGGTTGGTATAAGGTACTGAATTCCTTTACTTGTAACTGCTTGTTTTGATAATAGTGAATTCTCAGGAGTGGTGACCTTAAAATCACTCAGTGGGGTTTTTGCCATGTTGGTTTTTCCCATTCGTAAACAAATCACCATGTTAATTTATTTTCTGCTGCACTTAGTTTAATTGGTGATTTGTTTGTGCTACCACGAGCTTTGCATGTTAATTTGATTAATTAATAAACTTGGCTAATTAATCACAAGGGGTTAATACTTTTTTGGCGTATCATAATTAAATGAATTTTTATTGGCCTTTCAGATTGATCATTGTTATTGAATTCATATTTTGAAAATTTCACTGTTAGATTCCATGTTTTACAATTTTATATGTTCTTAATATACATACTTGTTAGGTTCTAAGGTCTTAGGATTTTATGTATTTAGAACTTTAATTTGTAATGTTGGCAAACCATGATCAAAACATTGTATTTAGTCTTGTTTAGGCTTGCTCAAAGTTGGTTTATTATTGTACAGTTGGAATCGAGTGGCTGCAGAAGTACTTGGGACTTTTGGCCTGGCTCGATCGATCGAAGAATAGACTCGATCGATCGAAAATCGCACAGGTTGAATTTTCTGCAGAATTTCCAACTCAGCCCTACTTCATTAAACGTTTAGGGTTTTATGTTTTTACCCTAGGTATATAAACAAAACCCTAGCCACGTTTTTGAATGTTGTCCATATTGTATTGTTGCTCATATTTTCTGTTTGTGTGAATCTCTTGTGAGATCTTCGAGGAGCTTTCCTTCACATAAACTTAGGGTTGTCAATCTCTTGATGATCAACTTAGTTGCAACCATTGGAACTTAAAAGAAAAGCAAGCGGGGAGCTTGTAGCTGATTGAAGAATTCAAGAAAGAAGTAGTTCGTGGATTCGGAGCCTGCGCGTGGTCGTGTCAGGAAGTTCGTACTGGTGGGTAGCATTAGGAAGTCGAGCGGGGAGCTTGTAGTCCTTCTGTAAGAACTTCAATTCTTTCATAGTGAATTCTGTTATGCCTTGAGGATCGGTGGGTCAAATCCTCCCCAGGTTTTTACCGTGTGGTTTCCTGGGTGATCATATCTTGTGTTATTTATTTTCCGCTGCATTAATATTCTTGATATGATTGTTGAATTGCTTTAACCTAGAATTGCTTAATTTGACTAAGTAACAACTTGGCTAATTAATCTAGGCTACGCAATTTGGTTGTTTTAGGGGTCTAAATAACCTATCAAGTGGTATCAGAGCGGGTAGCTCTTTGTGTTAGAGATTTTTAATCTCTGAGCTGATCCTTGACCCCTGTTGTCATGGAGCATGGACACTCTTTGTTTGTTCCTCCTCATTTTGATGGGAACAACTATGCTTATTGGAAAGTAAGGATGAAAGCATTCCTGAAATCCATTGATGAAAGGGTTTGGAATTCCGTTGAATACGGATGGGTGAAACCCGCTACTCCTGTGAGTGAGTGGCAAACTTCTGAAAAAGAAGCAGCAAGCTTTAATAGCAAAGCTATGAATGCCATCTTTAATGCTGTTTCTATGGAGGAATTTAAGAGGATCTCTAATGTTGAGGTTGCTCATATTGCCTGGAAAATTCTCCAAACTGTGCATGAAGGCACAAAGGCAGTTAAGATTAATAAATTGCAACAATTGACTTCTAGATTTGAAAGCATTAGAATGTCTGATGATGAATCTTTTGATGAATTCTATGCTAAATTAAATGATATTGTCAATTCTGCTTTTAATTTGGGTGAAATCTATGATCAACCTAAAATTGTTAGGAAGATTCTTAGATCTTTAACTGAAGATTTTAGACCCAAAGTGACTGCCATCACTGAAAGCAAGGATGTGGACTCCATCCCTGTTGATGAGCTTGTAGGATCTCTTCAATCCTATGAGTCTGACCTACCTAAAGTGAACAAATCCAAATCAATGGCTCTTAAGTCAGTTGATGATGTTGAGGGTGGTGGATTTGATGATGAGCTCTCTGCTACAGAGATTGCCTATCTTGCCAAAAACTTTAAGAACTTTCTGAGGAATACAAATAGAAAGGCAAGAGGGACTTACACTGCTGAACCTAGAAATTTTAGGAAGAATGATCCCATTAAGGTTAACAATTTTGAAAAACCTAGAGAAAATTTTGGTCAATCTTCTAATAACTCTTTGGGTCCTCAGTGTTTTGGCTGTCAAGGGTATGGTCATGTGAAATCTGAATGTCCTACATTCTGAGGAATAAGGGTAAAGCTATGGCTGTAACCCTTAGTGATAATGAGGTTTCTGATGATGAGTCCGGTGGTGACGAGGATGGAAACTTCATTGCTTTCACGGCTACTGCTATAGTCAATGAAAGCATATTCGCTGAGGAGAACCCTTCTGATGGGGAACTTTCTGAAGATGCAGATCTTCAAGAGGCCTATAACAAACTTTGCAAAGTTGCTGCAAAGGATGCTATGAAAGTTGAACTTGGCCTAAAGAAAATTGATTCTCTTGAGCTTGAAAAGAGAAATTTGCTTGTTAAACTGTTTGATGCTAATGAGCTTTTGAATAATGTTAAATCTGAGAACATGCTTTTGCTTGATAAAGTTATAACTTTGGAACATGTCTGTTGCTAGATCTGCTAGTTCAAAACTTGATCACATGCTGAATGTTCAAAAGTCTCCTGCTGATAAAACTGGGTTAGGATATGTTGAAAGCATTTTTGATTCTGGACCACATTCCACTACTTTTGTTCCTTCCTCTTCTTCTGAACCTTCTGTGAGTGAGGTTGTGAGTGAAACTGTCAAACCACCTGTGAGTGAGATAGTCAAACCCGTAGAAGTTTCACCACCTAAGAAGATTAGGGTAGACTTAAGAGTATCTAAACCTAAGGAGCCTACCAAATCTAAGGACAAGATGCATGGTAAACCTGCTTGGGTTTGTCATTATTGTGGTAAGTCTGGACACATTCGTCCTAACTGTTACAAGCTTCAAGCTGATAAGAGAGCAACTAAACCAAAAGTGCCTGTGCCTCAAGCACATGATCCTATGGCACTAATTGGTGAATTGGTAAAGGTGTTAAACCTTTATTCCAATCCTGGAGTTGGGAATCACTCGAACGTGAATAAGAACTCCAATGCTCGTGGTGCATCTAAAAAGTTTTGGATGCAAAAGACTCGAACTAACTGAGTCTTTCTGACATGGTCCTTGTGCTTAATTGCTCTATTCTTTGGTGACCATTGTTCTTTGGTTTGTGTCTTTTTATTGTTTTTGTTCTAGGACTTGCATTGCATTACATTCATGCATTTCATTCTAGGATTTATTTGTTTTTCCTTTTAAAAAAAAAAAAAAAAAAAAAAAAAAAAAAAGGAAAAGTGAAAGCAAAAATTATGTTAGACACTATTTTTCTTGATTTTTGAAAAACAAGGTTGGTCTATCTTTTGACACATGTCATGTTCTGTGTACCTTGTTTAACTTTGATGAGCTTAAATATTGCACTTGACTAGTTAAAGCTTTGTAGTGCATGTTGTGTGGGAAAGATGTTTGTGGTTATTAATCACTTTGTCTTGATCTTGAAGTCACATGTTATTTGACTGTCGGACTTGATCCTTTTGAGAAAGGCATAAATAACCATCTCACCACTGTTCACTAGTCAATCATGAACACCTTAGTGCATATCATAAGATTTTGTGCTCGAGAAAGTGTAGCACATGCACAAAAAGAACATAAGGTGTAGCCTCTTTAATTCACTTAATTCAAACCGGTGTGTACTATTAGGCTTGATGCCAATTCACTTAATTCAAACCGGTGTGTACTATTAGGTTTGATGCCATTTCACATAATCTAATCTGGTGTGTACTATTAGGCTTTATGCCAAATCTCACCTAAATAATGGGGCAAAAATACAAGAAACTTACATGATTGCAAGCTTTTGTTCTAGGAGATGTGGGAGTTATAGGATGTAACTCTTTAGGTGATAGTCTCTTTAAAATTCTATGTGATGAATTGTGTAGACTTTGTGTTTGATTGCTATTCACATATCACCTCACATGTATCTCAAGTTTTTGCTAGTATCACACACTACACAAGTTACTCTTTGTTAAACATTGTACATGCTAGTGTGTGTTTTTGGTCTGACCAACCAAGTTTGAAATTTTCTTGAGATTTGTGTACAACATATTTGTTGTTTGAGAATATTCAAAGGAAGAATGATTGAAACTTGTTTTTGAGAAAATTGGGGTTTAAAATTTTGGGTTTTTGAAAAAGCATTCCATCTCATACTCATGCATTTTATTTCTGTAATTTAATGCTTTGAGGAGTTGTTTTTCAAAATTTGGTTTGTCTTTCAAAACTGTGATTTTTCTCAAAATTTAGTGAGCCTCTGCCCATTTCGATCGATCCAGCCTGATTTTCGATCAATCGAAAAAGTGCTTTCTTTTGTCTCAAAATGACTGTGTGTTTCGATCAATCGAATCTGATTTTCGATCGATCGAACATCGTGAAAAAGCTTTTTAAAAGGTACTTTTCTGACTTTTTCAAAGTTCCTATTTCAAAAACTTTTCAAAGCTTTTTCCTCTCTCCGCGTTGGCAAGCTAAAATCAGAGATTTTTGTCGTTTTCCTCCGTTCTTTTTGTAAAATCTCTCTCTCCTCAAGTTGGTAAGACACTTGTGCCCTTCCTTTTGAATTTATTTTCATGTTTTCATGCATATATTCATGCATTTGAGGGTAATTTTTGGAATTTGTAAAATTTGGATTTTCTGTTGATTCAAGCCTTATTTTATGAAATTGATCATTGGGTTTTTGTGGGGACACTTCATTAACATGATTATTACCTGTTAATTTGATCAAATTTGAGTTTGGTGAAAAATTTAAAAAATCTAGGGCTTGTTCTTGATCCGAATTGGGGCTTTTGTTAAATTGGGATGATTTTGATGAAATTGACTTGTTGTGTAGTTGTAATTAAGCATTATAATCTATGTAATGTGTTTTGTAATGCTCAATTCATCTTTTTGGTAAAAAATTTCAACAAGTGGTTTTCAATTTTTGGGATTTTTGATAAAAATTCCATGTTCAAGCCAATTTTGTCAATTCAATCTCAATTGAACTTATTTGTTTGCTGCATTAGATCATGCATCACAACATTATTAATGTTCATGCATCATATAGATTTTTGTTCTATATTTTTTATTGTGCTAATTTGCAGTCTGCCCTTGGTTCTGTTTTCTCTTGTTCTTTTGGTTTTTCACTTTGTGTCTCTGTCCTTTCCTTAGCACTATGCCTAGGAAAACTAGAGCCCGTAGGAATGTTCCCTCACCTTCTCCTTCACCCCCTCCATCCTATGATTGTGAGAGGTTTTCGAGTGAGAAAAACCAAGAGATTTATGAGAAGCTGAATGTTAGGAGAAAAATTTGGGCTGAGCGTTCTGTTCACTTAGATGAACTTGATCCTGCCATTAGGGAAAATTTTGAGCATAGGGGCTGGTTACCCTTGGTGGATGTTTCTGATCCTTCTCCACCTTCTGCCTTGATTAGAGAGTTCTATTCGAACATCTCTATCCGCATCTATGATTCCAACACTCTAGTCAAGAGTTGGATACGAGGCGTAGAGTACACCCTTACTCCTGAGGTAGTGGCTGATGCTCTAGGGGTACCATTGGTTCGACATCCTGTCTATCCATATGATGTGTCTCCCGAGATTAGTGATGTCTTGTCTTACATCACTGGGACTACTGTCCAGTGGGGTTCTGATCCTCGGATCACCTCTGCTGAGCTCTCCGGGTTACATTATCTTTTCTTTAGGATAGCGTGTCAGTCTATCTGGCCCATTTCCCATGTTCGCACCATTCCTCTTGAGAGGTGTGTATTTTTGTACGCTCTGGTTACTGATGCTCCTATTAGTTTTCCCCATCTTTTTCTTCGTTCTTTGAACGATGTATATAGGAGTTCATCTTCTGCTCATGCTCTTGTACATCCTATTTTCATTCATAGGATTCTCCTTCATCTTGATCTTGGTGGCTTCCCTTCCTCTGAGCCCGTTCATGTTATTGCTCCTATAGGTGCGTCTTTTCTTAGACAAAGGGCTGCTCATCTTCGAGCTGGTTCTAAACACCCTAGGTCTGAGCCCTCTAGTAGCGCACCTCCTCCTTCTTCTTCTGCAGGTCTTGCTGGTGAGGATGTTCCTGATCCAGTTGGTGATGATGCTGCTGCTGCTGATGTTCCTCCACCTCCTTCGGCCGACTTCGATGTTCGTCGTACTTTGGAGACTGTCATGACCGTTCAGGCGGCTCATGGACAGATTTTGGTGGACTTGCTGGATGAGTTTCGTGCTCTACGAGCTGACTTGGCACGTCTTCATTCACCCTCACCACCTCCTTTTGATGGCGACTTGTGATTGCTCTTTGGCATTCCGTCACAAAAAGGGGGAGTGGTATTTTTGACTTGTAGAGGGGTTTTTGTAGTTAGGGGGAGATTTTTTTGTTTTGAGGAGCTTGTGGAGTTTTTAGATTGTATCTAGGTGCTTCACTTTGTATATCATTTTTGGGGATATTCATGTTAGGGGGAGTAACATTGATTGATATACATGTTATTTTTGTTGATTCTTGTTGCTATATGATTCATTGCTTATTGATTTATATTTATGAGTTGATCATTCATATATATCTTTATTTTGTGTTGTGTGAATCTTACAAGAATGTTATACCTGTTGTTTTACTCTTTTCTGTCACACATGCGTTTATGCGTTTGTTGAGTATTTCAGGAATATACAGGTTGATTCAACTAAAGCTGCTGTCTACACTTGCAACTGATGGATAGTAGTTAGGCTGAATTTGATTTTATGAGCATTACCTTTGTAAAGGGCTTTTACTTGTAAAACTTTGAGCTTTTAATTATGGTTTTGTCACGGATTGCCAAAGGGGGAGTTTGTTAGGTTCTAAGGTCTTAGGATTTTATGTATTTAGAACTCTAATTTGTAATGTTGGCAAACCATGATCAAAACATTGTATTTAGTCTTGTTTAGATTTGCTCAAAGTTGGTTTATTATTGTACAGTTGGAATCGAGTGGCTGCAGAAGTACTTGGGACTTTTGGCCTGGCTCGATCGATCGAAGAATAGACTCGATCGATCGAAAATCGCACAGGTTGAATTTTCTGCAGAATTTCCAACTCAGCCCTACTTCATTAAACGTTTAGGGTTTTATGTTTTTACCCTAGGTATATAAACAAAACCCTAGCCACGTTTTTGAAGGTTGTCCATATTGTATTGTTGCTCATATTTTCTGTTTGTGTGAATCTCTTGTGAGATCTTCGAGGAGCTTTCCTTCACATAAACTTAGGGTTGTCAATCTCTTGATGATCAACTTAGTTGCAACCATTGGAACTTAAAAGAAAAGCAAGCGGGGAGCTTGTAGCTGATTGAAGAATTCAAGAAAGAAGTAGTCCGTGGATTCGGAGCCTGCGCGTGGTCGTGTCAGGAAGTTCGTACTGGTGGGTAGCATTAGGAAGTCGAGCGGGGAGCTTGTAGTCCTTCTGTAAGAACTTCAATTCTTTCATAGTGAATTCTGTTATGCCTTGAGGATCGGTGGGTCAAATCCTCCCCAGGTTTTTACCGTGTGGTTTCCTGGGTGATCATATCTTGTGTTATTTATTTTCCGCTGCATTAATATTCTTGATATGATTGTTGAATTGCTTTAACCTAGAATTGCTTAATTTGACTAAGTAACAACTTGGCTAATTAATCTAGGCTACGCAATTTGGTTGTTTTAGGGGTCTAAATAACCTATCAATACTAATTTTCATGTCAATTAGATGTTATCTACCATTCAATCCATAAACTCAAATTTTATGCATTATTTTTTTTTATATAATCATTTTATGAGTTTTTTTAAAAATACAAAGACTTGAATTTAAAAAATTGATTAATAACATGACTGTTAATATTTGATTACTTTGAAATTTTATAGGTATGGAGATTATATGAAGATAATGTAATTCAATGGGGAATTTTTCAAAAGTCATATCCAATTTAAAAATATTGTGTAGTGTAATTCATATATATATTTGAAGAAAAAGAAACAAGTGATATAAAAGTTAAAACTGACCTGAAAACGTGATTGTCAAACGTTCAATCTAGCATGGTTAATAGAGGGACCCGGATAAGGATAGCTTGATTGCTACGCCTATGCGTCCAGATTGCAACTCTGCAATCAGCATCAAGCAATTATTATACATATAGGCCAAAATTCCAAGACTTCAGTTTTCCAAAGTCTTTGGAAGTTCCAAAGAATCTAGACAATGACCAAAGACTTGCGAAATGTTTTCAAGATTCATTGAATCTTTTAGTAATTAAGAATAGTTGTATTTTGTTTTCTTCCATTCAAATTGATGGCAGATATCTTTCATTCAACCACCGTGTGTTTCACCAAGTCTTTTGGTCTTTGCTTGGAACTTCCACAAGACTTGGGAAGTTATAGTCTTTTCTATTAACCAATGTGCGTTTTCAAGGTTGATGAATGATTGAGTCGAAAGCAACGAATAAGAAACTAAAAAGAGAGATAAGAGAGTTTGGGACGCGAAGAGAAAAGGAAACTAAGAAGGAAGAGACATTTAGATAAAGAATAGAGAATCAATGAAAATTTATATACACGCTTTAAAATTTACTATAAAAGACTTAACTTCCACACTTTTCACTTTATATACACGCTTTAAAGTTTTTATTTTTTCAATAAGTAATGAAAATTTTATTAGGAAAAGGTCAATGGATGCTCTACGGGATTTTTTATGCACTATTTTAGGAAAGTTTTACGGGAAAATAAAGAAAACAATTAATTTTTTGACAATATTTTCTGTTTCCCATAAGATTAGTATCAAAAATTTCATGAAATGGTTTATTATTGTTATTTGATGAAGTAAATTATATTATTTTAATATGTTGTATCTAAATATATAAAAATTGGGATGTGGATAAGTTGTAAAATAATATGGTAAAATAGATAAAGTAGATTTTTCAAGTGTAAAATGTGTATTTTTTTTAGAATGTGAATGCTATGAATCTTTTATAAATGTGCAAACCCATTCATGTCACTAATGACTATTGATTGATATGGTCTCTAGTTGTACACGTCGTGTATACTTTGGTGACTCTTATTTCATGATTTCATAATTTGTTTGACTTTCTCTATCCTTGATCCTTGTATGGGATACTGATGAGTAAATTTGAGTATATATGTAATTATAAATGAGTTTCTTAAAAAAAATTATATGAGTAAATAGAAAAGAAATAGAGATTTGTATAACATGATTGCTATATGATAA
Organism: Quercus aquifolioides; assembly: GCA_019022515.1. Classification (NCBI taxonomy): domain Eukaryota; kingdom Viridiplantae; phylum Streptophyta; class Magnoliopsida; order Fagales; family Fagaceae; genus Quercus; species Quercus aquifolioides. The sequence continues at coordinate 482,740 of JAFHAW010000275.1, read as the reverse complement.
CATGATTGCCACATGAGCATGATCAATTGTTAACATGATTGTTGGGTCAATACAGGGACCTAGATAACATGATTTTACATCTTCAGTTTGCAACTTTGCAATTTGAAACAAACCTTTTCATAGTCCAAATTTCACGTTGGATAATAGAAGGAAGGAAGACTATAACACTGAAATTTCAAAGTATTTTCTTCTAAAAAAACAAACAAACAAACAAAAGAACATTTCACGGTTTATACCTCTGAACCACACGTTTTCAAGGTTGAAGGAATTTGGCAAATCAAAGTCTCAAAAAAACAATAGTGATATATATATATATATATAATCTTTTTCTCCCATACTAATTTTAAGAGATAAAGCCAATAATTAAACTTTTCTTAGTACTTTGACAATCTTGGCCTTGTTTGGTCCATTTTTTTGTGTTCTATTCCATGCAAACTTTTCCCATTACATGTAGGCAAATGGATGGGACAAATTTTGCTCATCCCACTATATCTTGCATAATATGTACATATTCATTTAAATGATTTAACGTATAATATTCTTGAATGTTCAAATAGCGTATAAAACACTATGAATGTTTAGACCCCCAATTACAAACTTATCAATTCAAGCTCAATGTCAAACAAAATATGTGCGAAAAATGAACATAAGCTAATATCAGAATTGATAAACAATCTAAACAAAATAAAATCACATCCACAGCAGAAATTAAATGGCAAAGATTGAGGGAAGAGAGATGCAAACACAAGGACAACACAGCGATGTGTTATCGAAGAGGAAACCGAAGCCCTCGGCGTAAAACCTCTCCGCCGACCTCCAAGCGGTCAATAATCGACTAAAGAATGAAGTTGGGATACATGAACAACAGAAGACCCTCTAAGCCTAATCTACCCATGTACCCAAGCCCTCCAAACTTTTTGCTCCAACGAGGTTGCGCCAAACCTTTGTCTTCTTTAGCTTACCGGATTCCGCTATAGCCCATAGCATCAACCAATAATCATTGGTCCCTTCCTAACTGCTTCCCAAAGCACCAAATAGCCTTCTTATAGACATGAGTTGTGGTGAGAAAAGGATTTGGGTAAGAACCTCTTAAGGATGTAACAATAGGGAGGATGAGAGTAGAAGAATTTGAAGAGTCTCTATGTGAAGATTGTGGATGAATCAATCTTGTTTTTCTCTAGGGTTTCTCTCTTAAAATTCTTTCTGGAAGCTCTCTACATTTCGTGGGTATAAGGGGTATTTATACTAGGGTGAGAAAGGAATACGAAGAGTCAGGTTTTTCAAAACAGAGCAGGTTGGCGGCTTGGCCTTGTGACTTGACTGAGTTGCGAGTTCAAGTCGCAAGCTAATGGCCTGGCCAGCTTGGGACTTTTGTCCTATAGTGCTACAGCTGGCGTGACTATTCATCTTCTTTGCACGCTTCACTCGTGTGCTGTAGTTGGCAGCTTGCCAGTCGTGAGTCACCCGTGAGTCCCAGTCGCGAGTCTCTGCATCCTTGCACAATCTTAAGCATTTCTTCACACTCTCTTACTCACTACCGTTACATGATTCCCACCTAAATACAGGGTTACTAATTGCTAAATTACAAGAAAATTTAGCACGGAATAAAGCCAACAAGATGGTTGATTAAATTCAATCTTACAATCTCCCCCTTTGGCTATTCCGTGACAAAACCCTACAACAAACTCTAGACTTAACGCGTGAGTTGGGAACAGTTGATCAAAACTCATTCACACCTAACTCTAGAATCTGTGAAGCTCTTGAACCACAAGAACAAGTATCTCCTGAAACACAACAACACAATATGATCATTGTATGTAGAAAACTTGTAATGCATATGGAGCATGCATAATGCGATTAAGCAAAATGGAAATAAGTAATAAACCAAGGCTTGACCAAAAACGAACAATCACTATAAATAGTGATCACAATGCTCATTCACACAAGGAATGAACATCCGGACATGCAAGCTAATAAGCTCAATTGCAAAGTATCATTTGCATGTCCAACACTCAACCAATGCAACAACTCAAGGTAATTGCATTAAGGATAAAAATCCAACAAAGGACACAAGAGTGATGTACTTAAAGAAAATGCATGACATTTAACAACAAGTACTAAAGCTACAAAGTATGGGTATGTAAACCTTAAAAGCTTACAAAAGCAACAGGTACAAACACCTTAACATAAATTGAATAAGTATTAATAAACCAAAGTTTCACACCTAAACATATCCATGAGTTTTAAAAACCAACAGAATAACCAAACTGTTTAACACATTGTATCAAACTCATAATGAAAATAGTATTCAAAACATAATACCATAACCAACACCATAATCATAAACATAAATTAAGACTGAACAATAAACTAGATAAGCACTGTTTTTGGCTACTCCCCCTCAAAATAGCACTCCCCCTCAAGAGCTGCTTCTCAAAAAATTCTCCCCCTTTTTGACTGGAATGGCCAAAGGGTCACTGCTGGGTGTTGATGTTGTCAAACTTGGCTGAAAGTATGTTGAGCTGATCCTGAATTGCTGCCATCTTGTCAGTATGCTCATTCTGAACCTCTCTGAGTCCATCAATCCTCTCCATGATGATTTGAAATACATCTAGAGGTATAGCTGATGAAGTTGAAGCCCTGCTCCTTTTATCTTTGCTTCTGGGTATGGATGTCTGTCCTGTAGCCTCTTCTTCAGTTTCCATTGGATCACCTTCTCCTTGGTCACCCTCCTCTTCATCACCTGGAAGACGAACTTGTATCCTTGTGATGGTTTGTTTGTTAATGGCTGAGAGTGGAGTCATGGGACTGATATCTTGAGGGATTGCAACACCTTTTGTTCTGAAAAGCCTCATGAGAAGGCTAGGAAAGATCAGCTTGGGCCTAGAGGTGATTCTAGTCTCATCCACAATTGTGTCAAATATGTGTGAGCTGATGTCAATGAAGGTTTTCTCCTTGAGCTCCATGAGGAAGATAGCTCTAGCATTGTTGATTGTAGTCAGCTTCCTTACTGGATATAGGTTGAACATCATGATGGTGGTTAGACACCTCATGTCAGCAGGGAAGGCATTAGTGTTGAGACATCTCCCCTCTTTAACACCACCAATCTGATTATGGGCAATTTCTATAGATAGCATTTTGTCCTTATAATTGGTGAAATCATGATCCTCTAAACCCTGAAGCCCAAGTACCTCGTGAATATCATGTGCATCTAGGGTGAACTCATGTCCTCTGATCCAACAATTTAGCTCATCCTCACTTACTACAACATTTTAATAGAATTCCCTTATTAAAGGCTCACAAACTGCAGGTAGGTCACTCAGCAATTTATCCCATCTTTTGCCCTCAAAACAATCTCGAATGAAGGTTTCCTTCAAGTCCCCTAAGTCTACAAACCTTTCCTAAATAATGGTTCCCTTCAAGAAAGAATCTTTGTATCTCTCAGAGTGTTGAACAGACCTAAACAGGTTATGGTCCATTTTCAGCCTTTTGTCAGCCTTCTTAGCAGGAGTCTTCTTCTTTGTAGGTGTGGGAGCCATCTGTAAGCAAGCAGAAGAGGCCATAACAAGAGACAAGTTAGTATAACTGAGAAGAGCATAGAACTATACCACCATTAAGGCCATATTCAGTTGAGATTCAGACATTGAGAGAGACATCTTAACATGAAAGTAGAATGACTTAACACCAAAAGTTATACATAACACATTGACATTGAGCACAGAAACCAAAACAGGAACATTCTTGGGCATAATCCTAATCACAAATTATAGCAAGCAGTAATCAACTGTATTGAAGTAGTAAATACAAAAATATGTCTATGAGACATACCAAGATGAGTATGAAATGTTCAAATCAACACAGGACATACAATATACTCAAGGCAGAAACAGCACATATGATGGAAGACAATAGCAACTATAGAATATACCTCAACCATTTTGAACTAAAGTATGCACACCAGCAGATTAAATCACAAAAGATCCAATCAAATAGAATGTGACAATAAGACACATCAACATGGGTATTGGATTTACCAAACACCACTAATCAGCACACACACACACTAACAGAGAAACTAAAACATGATAACAACCATATTTAGAATCTTAGAGACAAGATCAAACAAACCTAAACACCCAAACTCACAAACATGAACCAAACTCATATCCAAAATTTCATATATCAAAAATCATAATCACAAACCACATATTCAAGAAAATAAAGCCATAATCATGAACAATCAAGTGAGAGTGAGACAGCCTGTTGCACTCAAAGCAAGTGATTCCTTGTGAAGATTGGGATTCCTTTCCATCTTTCCTTTTGAATTCCTTTTTCTTCTTCCTGAAATTTTGGAATTTCCCTTTATCGCCAAATTTTCCATTGTTCTCGAATTTTAGGAACTTTCGAAAATTCTTTGCCAAATATGCCACATCTTTATCGACAACATCCTCATCCGATGAGTCGTGAGCTTCGACCCTTTCATCAACTGTCTTAAGAGCAAGAGATTTGCTCTTCCTTTGTGTGGGCAGTGACAATTCATAGGTCTGAAGTGAGCCAATCAGTTCTTGGACTTTGATATCATCAAGGTCCTTACTCTCTTCAACCACTGTCACCTTGGCATGAAAGCTCTCCAACAACGAACGAAGGATTTTTCTCACAACTTTAGAATCCTTCATTTTCTCACCCAAATTGAACTTGCCGACGACCACTTCGTTTAGCTTGCTATAGAAAGAGTCAAAGGAGTCATCCTCACTCATTTTGAGCTCCTCAAACCGAGTGGTCATCATCTGCAGCTTGGTGTCCTTTACTTTCTTCGTTCCTTCATAAGTGGTCTCTAGTATTTCCCATGCCTCCTTGGAAATAGTGATGTGTGAAATCCTGTGAAACTCTTATGGAGAAACACCACAGAAAATAGCATTCAAGTCTTTACTGTTAGCGTTAGCTGTCGCAAGAGTTGCCTTATCCCAAGTGGATTTAGCAGCCTCCGGCCTAGTCCAACCTACTTCTACAGCATCCCAAACATTATCATCAATAGAATACAAGAATACCCTCATTCGGACTTTCCAAAAAGTATAGTTGTTACCATAAAAAAATGGTGGAACATTTAAAGATTGAGACTGGTCCATCTCAATACGGGGTCAAGGATCGCACTAAGGCGTTTAAACCACAAAGAGTGGACCTACTCTAATACCAATTGAATGTTCAAATAGCGTATAAAACACTATGAACGTTTAGACCTCCAATTACAAACTTATAAATTCAATCTCAATGTCAAACAAAATATGTGCGGAAAATAAACACAAGCTAATATCAGAATTGTTAAACAATCTAAGCCAAACAAAATCACATCCACAACAAAAATTAAATGGCAAAGATTAAGGGAAGAGAGATGCAAACACAAGGATAACACAACGATGTGTTATCGAAGAGGAAATCGAAGCCCTCAGCGTAAAACCTCTCCGCCGCCCTCCAAGCGGTCAATAATCCACTAAAGAATGAAGTTGGGATATATGAACAGCAGAAGAGCCTCCAAGCCTAATCTACCCAGTGTACCTAAGCCCTCCAAGCTTTTTGCTCCAACGAAGTTGCACTGAACCTTTGTCTTCTTTAGCTTACCGAATTCCGCTATAGCCCATAGCATCAACCAATAGTCATTGGTCCCTTCCTAACTGCTTCCCTAAGCACCAAATAGCCTTCTCACAGATATGAGTATGGTGAGAAAAGGAATTGGATAAGAACCTCTCAAGGATGTAATAATGGAGAGGGTGAGAGTAGAGGAATTTGAAGAGTCTTTATGTAAAGATTGTGGATGAATAAATCTTGTTTTTCTCTAGGGTTTCTCCCTCAAAATTCTCTCTAGAAGCTCTCTACATTTCATGGGTATAAAGGGTATTTATACTAGGGTGAGAATGAAATGCGAAGAGTCAGGTTTTTCAAAACAGAGCTAGCTGGCAGCTTGGCCTCGCGACTTGACTGAGTCACGAGTTTAAGTCACGAGCTAATGGCCTGGCCAGCCTGAGAATTTTGTCCTGTAGTGCAACAGCTAGCGTGACTGTTCATCTTCTCTGCACGCTTCACTCATGTGCTGCAGTTGGCGGCTTGCCAGTCACGAGTCACCTGCGAATCCCAGCTGCGAGTCTTTACATCCTTGCACAATCTTAAGCATTTTTTCACACTCTCTCACTCACTACCCTTACATGATTCCCACCTAAATATAGGGTTACTAATTGCTAAATTACAAGCAAATTTGGCACGGAATAAAGCCAATAAGATGGTTGATTAAATTCAACCTTACGATTCTATTTATTGAATATCTTGCATATTTTTTTTATTATCCCCTCTCTCTCTCTCTCTCTCTCTCTCTCTCTCTCTCTCTCCCTCTCTGATTGTATTATTTAATTTAAAGTATACTAGTAGAATTCTTGTTCCATAACTTAAAATTTTATGTAAAAGAAATTTTTTTTACTAATACTATTGAAACTGTTTTAATAATTAGTGAGCCATGAGTAAATTAACTTTCTTAATAATTAGTTAGTCACATTACAAAAACTGCTTCCCAAATACCAATATACCTCCTCACTGATCATATGGGTATAGTGAGATAAGGATTTAGCTAAATGTACCTCACATGGATATGTCAATAGAGAGAGTGAGAGTAGAGGGATTGGAGAATCAAGTGATAAAGATTGTGGATGAGTCAATTTTGTTTTTCTCTAGGGTTTCACTCTCAAAAATCTCTCTGGAATTTTTCTACATTTCATGGGTATAAGGGTATTTATAGTGGGGTGTATGAGGAATTTGAAAAATCATTTTGTAATAAACAGGGCATTCTGGCGACTCGACCTCGCGACTGGAACGAGTCGTGAGCTAATTGCCTGGCCAGACTGGAAGTTTTGTCCTATAGTACAACAGCTGGCGTGACCCTTCAGCTCCCCTGCATGCTTCACATGTGTGCCACCTTTGGTGACTTGCCAGTTGTGAGTCGGTCGCGAGATCCAGTCGCGAGGCCTTTCTTAAGTGCACACTTCTTGAGCTTTCTTCGCACTCTCTCTCACACTACCCTTACATAATTCCCACCTAAATACAGGGTATCTAATTGCTAAATTACAAGCAAATTTGACACAGAATAAAGCCAACACATGATTGAATAAATTCAACCTTACATATACTCTCAACACAATATAAGTTCACAGCTATACAAAACCAAGTCATTTTTCATTTTTTCCATAACAAAACGATAGAGTAAAAAGAAAACAATGAAATGATTTTTTTAAATTCTAGTTTATCTTTTTTTTTTTAAAGTATATTTCATTGAAAAATAGTCAGTCATAAGTAATCCCCCCTCCCCTTTGTTTTTTCTACCAAATGGAAATTGAGTATGATGTTAGCTTGTATACATGAAATTGAAAATGCAACACCAAATTGGACCTTCCCCATTTTTTTGATGAACTGAAAGTCTATTAAAATTTAAAACACAACAGAAAGATTACAAGGCATTGGACAGAATTATTAACTTGACAGTCCAGCAAGATAGTATTAGAGATGGTGTTTTGATTCTCCAATGGGTGTGTTTCTCAAAAAAAGAAAAAAAAAAAAGATTCTCCAATAGGTGTCACGGCACTTGGGATTCAACTTTTATTAATTGTTGTTGATCATGACTCATGACCAAATTCATACCTTAAACGAATTAAGGATGTTTTCCGAAGTGCTTTTTCATGAACAACTTTTATTAAAGCGAAAATAGATTTTATGAATGTAGTAAGTAACTTTGAATATACAGTAAACATGATGTCCAGAGAGCAAATTTTATTAACGTTGAAACAAATTTTATCAAAGCGGAAAAAGAAATTCGATTATTTTGAAATTCAAACAAAAAAAAAGCATTCAGATTTGGCATTTAAATTTAAAAAACACGATTTCTTCAGGTGTTTTATGAGAAAACAGCGAACAATTTTTTAAACAGAGAACATAAAATAATTTATGCAGAAAAGAGAGTGAACAATTTTTTAAATAATGCTGAATAGATAATAATTTTATGCGAAATCATAGAAATAGTTTATCTAGAAAAAAATGAACAATTTTTATGAGAAAATAGTGAAAAAATTTTATGAGAAAATTGAGAACAATTTTAATTAATGCAAAAATTGATTTTATGAATGCAGTAAGCAACTTCGAATATACAGTAAACATGATGTGTAGAGAGCAAATTTTATTAACGTAGAAACAGATTTTATCAATGCAGAAAAACAAATTCGATTATATTGAAATTCAAACTTGAAAAAGCATTCTGATTTGTCGTGTAAATTTAAAAAACACGATTTCACTAGGTGTTTTATGAGAAAACAGTAAACAATTTTTTAAACAGAGAACATAAAATAATTTATGCAGAACAAAGAGTGAACAATTTTTTAAATAATGCTGAACAGATAATAATTTTATGCGAAATCATAGAAATAGTTTATCTAGAAAACAATGAACAATTTTTATGAGAAAATAGTGAAAAATGTTTATGAGAAAACTGAGAACAATTTTAATTAATGCAAAAATTGATTTTATGAATGCAGTAAGCAACTTCGAATATACAGTAAACATGATGTGTAGAGAGCAAATTTTACTAACGTAGAAACAGATTTTATCAATGCAGAATAACAAATTCGATTATATTGAAATTCAAACTTGAAAAAGCATTCTGATTTGTCGTTTAAATTTAAAAAACACGATTTCACTAGGTGTTTTATGAGAAAACAGCAAACAATTTTTTAAACAGAGAACATAAAATAATTTATGCAGAAAAGTGAGTGAACAATTTTTTAAATAATGCTGAACAGATAATAATTTAATGCGAAATCATAGAAATAGTTTATTCAGAAAACAGTGAACAATTTTTATGAGAAAACAGTGAACAATTTTAATTAATGCGAAAATTGATTTTGTGAATGCATTAAGCAGCTTTGAATATGCAGTAAACATGATGTCTAGAGAGCAAATTTTATTAACGTAGAAACATATTTTATCAATGCAAAATAACAAATTCGATTATTTTGACATTCAAACATGAAAAAGCATTCAAATTTGGCGTTTAAATTTCGAAAACACAATTTCAAAAGGTGTTTTATGTGAAAACCGCGAACAACTTTTTAAACAGTGAACATAGAATAATTTATGCAGAAAAGAGAGTGAATTTTTTTAAAAAATAATACTGAAAAGAAATAATTTTATGCAAAATCTTAGAAATAGTTTATCCAAAAAACGGTGAAAAATTTTTATGAGAAAACAGTTAACAGTTTTAATTATAGCGAAAATAGATTTTATGATAGTAGTAAGCATCTTTGAATATGCAATAAACATGATTTGTTGAGAGCAAATTTTATTAACGTAGAAACAGATTTTATCAATGCAAAAAAACAAATTCGATTATTTTGAAATTCAAACATGAAAAAGCATTCAGATTTGGCTTTTAAGTTTAGAAACCATGATTTCACTTGGTGTTTTATGTGAAAACAGCGAACAATTTTTTAAACGGTGAACATAGAATAATTTATGCAGAAAAGAGAGTGAACAATTTTTTAAATAGTGCTAAACATTAAATAATTTTCTGCAAAGTCATAGATATAGTTTATCCAGAAAACTGTGAAAATTTTTATTAGAAAACAGTGAAGAGTTTTAACTAATTCGAAAATAGATTTTATGAATGCAGTCAGAAGCTTTGAATATACAATAAACATGATGTGTAGAGAGCAAATTTTACTAACGTAGAAACAGATTTTATCAATGCAGAAAAACAAATTCGATTATTTTGAAATTCAAACATGAAAAAGCATTCAGATTTCGTATTTAAATTTAGAAAACGCGATTTGACTAGGTGTTTTATGAGAAAATAGCGAACAATTTCTTAAACTGTGAACAAAGAATAATTTATGCAGAAAAGAGAGTGAACAATTTTTTAAATAGTGCTGAACATTAAATAATTTTATGCAAAATCATAGATATAGTTTATCCGAAAAACGGTGAACAATTTTTTTGAGAAAACAGTTAACAGTTTTAATTATAGTGAAAATAGATTTTATGATTGTACTAAGCATCTTTGAATATGCAATAAACATGATTTGTTGAGAGCAAATTTTATTAACGTAGAAACAAATTTTATCAATGCAGAAAAAGAAATTCGATTATTTTGAAATTCAAACAAAAAAAAAGCATTCAGATTTGGTATTTAAATTTAGAAAACGGGATATGACTAGGTGTTTTATGAGAAAATAGCGAACAATTTTTTAACCAGAGAACATAAAAGAATTTAGGCAGAAAATAGAGTGAACGATTTTTTAAATAATGCTGAACAGAAAATAATTTTATGCAGAATCCTAGAAATAGTTTATCTAGAAAATAGTGAACAACTTTTATGAGAAAACAGTGAACAATTTTAATTAATCCAAAAATTGATTTTATGAATACAGTGAGCAACTTTGAAAATACAGCAAACATGATGCGTAGAGAGCAAATTTTATTAACGTTGAAACAAATTTTATCAAAGCGGAAAAAGAAATTCGATTATTTTGAAATTCAAACAACAAAAAAAAGCATTCAGATTTGGCTTTTAAATTTATAAAACACGATTTCTTCAAGTGTTTTATGAGAAAACAGTGAACAATTTTTTAAACAGAGAACATAAAATAATTTATGCAGAAAAGAGAGCGAACAATTTTTTAAATAATGCTGAACTGATAATAATTTTATGCGAAATCATAGAAATAGTTTCTCTAGAAAACAATGAACAATTTTTATGAGAAAATAGTGAAAAAATTTTATGAGAAAACTGAGAACAATTTTAATTAATGCAAAAATTGATTTTATGAATGCAGTAAGCAACTTCGAATATACAGTAAACATGATGTGTAGAAGGCAAATTTTACTAACGTAGAAACAGATTTTATCAATGCAGAATAACAAATTCGATTATATTGAAATTCAAAATTGAAAAAGCATTCTGATTTGTCGTTTAAATTTAAAAAACACGATTTCACTAGGTGTTTTATGAGAAAACAGCAAACAATTTTTTAAACAGAGAACATAAAATAATTTATGCAGAAAAGTGAGTGAACAATTTTTTAAATAATGCTGAACAGATAATAATTTAATGCAAAATCATAGAAATAGTTTATTCAGAAAACAGTGAACAATTTTTATGAGAAAACAGTGAACAATTTTAATTAATGCGAAAATTGATTTTGTGAATGCATTAAGCAGCTTTGAATATACAATAAACATGATGTCTAGAGAGCAAATTTTATTAACGTAGAAACATATTTTATCAATGCAAAAAAAAAATTCGATTATTTTGACATTCAAACATGAAAAAGCATTCAAATTTGGCGTTTAAATTTCGAAAACATGATTTCACAAGGTGTTTTATATGAAAACCGCGAACAACTTTTTAAACAGTGAACATAGAATAATTTATGCAGAAAAGAGAGTGAAATTTTGTTTAAATAATGCTGAACAGAAATAATTTTATGCAACATCATAGAGATAGTTTATCCAAAAAACGGTGAACAATTTTTAAGAGAAAACAGTAAACAGTTTTAATTAAAGCGAAAATAGATTTTATGAATGCAGTAAGCATCTTTGAATATGCAATAAACATGATTTGTTGAGAGCAAAATTTACTAACGTAGAAACAGATTTTATCAATGCAGAAAAACAAATTCGATTATTTTGAAATTCAAACATGAAAAAGCATTCAGATTTGGCTTTTAAGTTTAGAAAACATGATTTCACTTGGTGTTTTATGAGAAAACAGCGAACAATTTTTTGAACAGTGAACATAGAATAATTTATACAGAAAAGAGAGTGAATTTTTTTTTTTTTTTTAAATAACACTGAACAGAATTAATTTTATGCAAAATCTTAGAAATAGTTTATCCAAAAAACGGTGAACAATTTTTATGAGAAAACAGTTAACAGTTTTAATTATAGCGAAAATAGATTTTATGATTGTAGTAAGCATCTTTGAATATGCAATAAACATGATTTGTTGAGAGCAAATTTTATTAACGTAGAAACAGATTTTATCAATGCAGAAAAACAAATTCGATTATTTTGAAATTCAAACATGAAAAAGCATTCAGATTTGGCTTTTAAGTTTAGAAAACATGATTTCACTTGGTGTTTTATGTGAAAACAGCGAACAGCGAACAATTTTTTAAACTGTGAACATAGAATAATTTATGCAGAAAAGAGAGTGAACAATTTTTTAAATAGTGCTAAACATTAAATAATTTTCTGCAAAATCTTAGAAATAGTTTATCCGAAAAACGGTGAACAATTTTTATGAGAAAACAGTTAACAGTTTTAATTATAGCGAAAATAGATTTAATGATTGTCGTAAGCATCTTTGAATATGCAATAAACATGATTTGTTGAGAGCAAATTTTATTAACGTAGAAACAGATTTTATCAATACAGAAAAAGAAATTCGATTATTTTGAAATTCAAACAAAAAAAAAAAGCATTCAGATTTGGTATTTAAATTTAGAAAACGCGATTTGACTAGGTGTTTTACGAGAAAATAGCGAACAATTTTTTAACCAGAGAACATAAAAGAATTTATGCAAAAAAGAAAGTGTATGATTTTTTAAATAATACTGAACAGAAAATAATTTTATGCAAAATCATAGATATAGTTTATCTATAAAACAATGAACAGTTTTTATGAGAAAACAATGAACAATTTTTTTTAGAAAACAGTGAACAATTTTAATAAATGCAAAAATTGATTTTATGAATGCAGTAAGCAACTTAGAATATACAGTAAGCATGATGTGTAGAGAGCAAATTTTACTAACGTAGGAACAGATTTTATCAATGCAGAATAACAAATTCGATTATATTGAAATTCAAACTTGAAAAAGCATTCTGATTTGTCGTTTAAATTTAAAAAACACGATTTCACTAGGTGTTTTATGAGAAAACAGCAAACAATTTTTTAATAGAGAACATAAAATAATTTATGTAGAAAAGAGAGTGAACAATTTTTTAAATAATGCTGAACAGATAATAATTTAATGTGAAATCATAGAAATAGTTTATTCAGAAAATAGTAAACAATTTTTATGAGAAAACAGTAAACAATTTTAGTTAATGCGAAAATTGATTTTATGAATACATTAAGCAGCTTTGAATATAGAGTAAACATGATGTCTAGAGAGTAAATTTTATTAACGTAGAAACGTATTTTATCAATGCAAAAAAATAAATTCGATTATTTTGACATTCAAACATGAAAAAGCATTCAAATTTGGCGTTTAAATTTCGAAAACACGATTTCACAAGGTGTTTTATGAGAAAACAACGAACAATTTTTTAAAAAGTGAACATTGAATAATTTATGCAGAAAAGAGAGTGTAAATTTTTTTAAATAATGCTGAACAGAAATAATTTTATGCAAAATCATAGAAATAGTTTATCCAAAAAACGGTGAAAATTTTTTAAGAGAAAATAGTAAATAGTTTTAATTAAAGCGAAAATAGGTTTTATGAATGCAGTAAGCATCTTTGAATATGCAATAAACATGATTTGTTGAGGGCAAATTTTACTAACGTAGAAAAAGATTGTATCAATGCAGAAAAACAGATTCAATTATTTTGAAATTCAAACATGAAAAAGCATTCAGATTTGGGTTTTAAGTTTAGAAAACATGATTTCACTTGGTGTTTTATGAGAAAACAACGAACAATTTTTTAAACAGTGAACATAGAATAATTTATGCAGAAAAGAGAGTGAACAATTTTTTTAATAGTGCTGATCATTGAATAATTTTCTGCAAAATCATCGAAATAGTTTATCCAGAAAAATGTGAAAATTTTTTATGAGAAAACAGTGAAGAGTTTTAATTAATGCGAAAATAGATTTTATGAATGCAGTCAGCAGCTTTGAATATACAAGAAACATGATGTGTAGAGAGCAAACTTTATTAATGTAGGAACACATTTTATCAACGCAGAAAAACAAATTCGATTATTCTGAAATTGAAACATGAAAAAGCATTCAGATTAGGCATATAAATTTAGAAAATACAATTTCACTAGGTGTTTTATGAGAAAACAGCGAACAATTTTTTAAACAGAGAACGTTAAAGAATTTATGTGGAAATGAGAGTGGATGATTTTTTAAATAATCCTGAACAGAAAATAATTTTATGCAAAATCATAAAAATAATTTATCTCGAAAACAATGAACAATTTTTATGAGAAAACGGTGAACAATTTTAATTAATCCAAAAATTGATTTTATGAATTCAGTGAGCAACTTCGAATATATAGTAAACATGATGCGTAGAGAGCAAATTTTATTAACGTTGAAACAAATTTTGTCAAAGCGGAAAAAGAAATTCGATTATTTTGAAATTCAAACAAAAAAAAAGCATTCAAATTTGGCATTTAAATTTAAAAAACACGATTTCTTCAGGTGTTTTATGAGAAAACAGCGAACAATTTTTTAAACAGAGAACATAAAATAATTTATGCAGAAAAGAGAGTGAACAATTTTTTAAATAATGCTGAACAGATAATAATTTTATGCGAAATCATAGAAATAGTTTATCTAGAAAACAATGAACAATTTTGATGATAAAATAGTAAAAAAATTTTACGAGAAAATTGAGAACAATTTTAATTAATGCAAAAATTGATTTTATGAATGCAATAAGCAACTTCGAATATACAGTAAACATGATGTGTAGAGAGCAAATTTTATTAACGTAGAAACAGATTTTATCAATGCAGAAAAACAAATTCAATTATTTTGAAATTCAAACATGAAAAAGCATTCAGATTTGGGTTTTAAGTTTAGAAAACATGATTTCACTTGGTGTTTTATGAGAAAACAGCGAACAATTTTTTAAACAGTGAACATAGAATAATTTATGCAGAAAAGAGAGTGAACAATTTTTTAAATAGTGCTGATCATTGAATAATTTTCTGCAAAATCATCGAAATAGTTTATCCAGAAAAATGTGAAAATTTTTTATGAGAAAACAGTGAAGAGTTTTAATTAATGCTAAAATAGATTTTATGAATGCAGTCAGCAGCTTTGAATATACAATAAACATGATGTGTAGAGAGCAAACTTTATTAATGTAGGAACACATTTTATCAACGCAGAAAAACAAATTCGATTATTCTGAAATTGAAACATGAAAAAGCATTCAAATTAGGCGTATAAATTTAGAAAATACAATTTCACTAGGTGTTTTATGAGAAAACAGCAAACAATTTTTTAAACAGAGAACGTTAAAGAATTTATGTGGAAAAGAGAGTGGACGATTTTTTAAATAATCCTGAACAGAAAATAATTTTATGCAAAATCATAGAAATAATTTATCTAGAAAACAATGAACAATTTTTATGAGAAAACGGTGAACAATTTTAATTAATCCAAAAATTGATTTTATGAATGCAGTGAGCAACTTCGAATATATAGTAAACATGATGCGTAGAGAGCAAATTTTATTAACGTAGAAACAGATTTTATCAATGCAGAAAAAGAAATTCGATTATTTTGAAATTCAAAAAAAAAAAAAAGCATTCAGATTTGGTATTTAAATTTAGAAAAGGCAATTTGACTAGGTGTTTAATGAGAAAATAGCGAACAATTTTTTAACCAGAGAACATAAAAGAATTTATGCAGAAAATATAGTGAACGATTTTTTAAATCATGCTGAACAGAAAATAATTTTATGCAGAATCCTAGAAATAGTTTATCTAGAAAATAGTGAACAATTTTTAGGAGAAAATAGTGAACAATTTTAATTAATCCAAAAATTGATTTTATGAATGCAGTGAGCAACTTTGAATATACAGCAAACATGATGCGTAGAGAGCAAATTTTATTAACGTTGAAACAAATTTTTTCAATGCGGAAAAAGAAATTCGATTATTTTGAAATTCAAACAAAAAAAAAAGCATTCAAATTTGGCTTTTAAATTTATAAAACACGATTTCTTCAGGTGTTTTATGAGAAAACAGCGAACAATTTTTTAAACAGAGAACATAAAATAATTTATGCAGAAAAGAGAGTGAACAATTTTTTAAATAATGCTGAACAGATAATAATTTTATGCGAAATCATAGAAATAGTTTATCTAGAAAACAATGAACAATTTTTATGAGAAAATAGTGAAAAAATTTTATGAGAAAACTGAGAGCAATTTTAATTAATGTAAAAATTGATTTTATGAATGCAGTAAGCAACTTCGAATATACAGTAAACATGATGTGTAGAGAGCAAATTTTATTAACGTAGAAACAGATTTTATCAATGCAGAAAAACAAATTCGATTATTTTGAAATTCAAACATGAAAAAGCACTGAAATTTGGCGTTTAAATTTAAAAAACACGATTTCACTAGATGTTTTATGAGAAAACAGCGAACAATTTTTTTAACAATGAACATAAAATAATTTATGCAGAATAGAGAGTGAACAATTTTTTAAATAATGCTGAACTGATAGTAATTTTATGCGAAATCATAGAAATAGTTTATCCAAAAAACATTGAACAAATTTTATGAGAAAACAGTGAACAGTTTTAACTGATGCGAAAATAGATTTTATGAATGCTGTAAGCATCTTTGACTATACAATAAACATGATTTGTAGAGATCAAATTTTACTAACGCAGAAACAGATTTTTTCAATGCAGAAAAACAAATTTGATTATTTTGAAATTCAAACATGAAAAAGCATCCAGATTTGGCTTTTACGTTTTGAAAACACGATTTCACTTGGTGTTTTATAAGAAAACAGCAAACAAGTTTTTTAAACTGTGAACTTAGAATAATATATGCATAAAAGAGCGTGAACAATTTTTTAAATAATGCTGAACATTAAATAATTTTTTGCAAAATCATAGAAATAGTTTATCCCGAAAACAGTGAACAATTTTTATGAGAAAACAGTGAACAATTTTAAGCAATCCAAAATTTGATTTTATGAATGTAGTTAGCAACTTCGAATATACTGTAAACATGATGCGTAGAGAGCAAATTTTATTAACGTAGAAATAGATTTTATCAATGCAGAAAAAGAAATTCGATTATTTTGAAATTCAAACAAAGAAAAAAGCATTCAGATTTGGCATTTAAATTTAGAGAACGCGATTTGACTTGGTGTTTTATGAGAAAACAACGAACAATTTTTTGAACTGAGAACATAAAATAATTTATTCCGAAAAGAGAGTGAACGATTTTTTAAATAATGCTGAACAGAAAATAATTTTATGCAAAATCATAGAAATAGTTTATCTAGAAAACAGTGAACAATTTTTATGAGAAAACAGTGAACAATTTAAATTAATCCAAAAATTGATTTTATGAATGCAGTGAGCAACTTTGAATATACAGTAAACATGATTCGTAGAGAGCAAATTTTATTAACGTAGAAACAGATTTTATCAATGCAGAAAAAGAAATTTGATTATTTTGAAATTCAAACAAAAAAAATGCATTCAAATTTAGCATTTAAATTTGGAAAACTCAATTTCACTAGGTGTTTTATGAGAAAACAGCGAACAATTTTTTAAATAGTGAACATAAAATAATTTATGTAGAAAAGAGAGTGAACAATTTTTTAAATAATGCTGAACATATAATAATTTTATGCGAAATCATAGAAACTATTTATCTTGAAAACAATGAACAATTTTTATGAGAAAACTGTGAAGAGTTTTAATAAATGCGAAAATAGATTTTATGAATGCAGTAAGCAGCTTTGAATATACAGTAATCATGATGTGTAGAGAGCAAATTTTATTAACGTGGAAACAGATTTCATAAATGCAGAAAAACAAATTCGATTATTTTGAAATTAAAACATGAAAAAGTATTCGGATTTGGCATTTAAATTTAGAAAATACGATTTCACTTGGTATTTTATTAGAAAACAGTGAACAATTTTTTAAACAGTAATCATAGAATAATTTATGTAGAAAAGTGACTGAACAATTTTTTATATAATGCTGAACAGAAAATAATTTTATTCAAGATCGTAGAAATAGTTTATCTAGAAAACCGTGATCAATTTTTTTGAGAAAACAGAGAACAGTTTTGATTAATGCAAAAATATATTTTATGAATGCAGTGAGCAGCTATGTATATACAGTAAACATGATGTGTAGAGAGCAAATCTTATTAATGTAGAAACGAATTTTATCAATGCAGAAAAACAAATTCGATTATTTTGAAATTCAAACATGAAAAAGCATTCAGATTTGGCATTTAAATTTAGAAAACACGATTTCACTTGGTGTTTTATGAGAAAACAAAGAACCTTTTTTTAAACAGTGAACAAAGAATAATTTATGCAGTAAAGGGAGTGACCAATTTTTTAAATAATGCCGAACATAAACTAATTTTATACAAAATCATAGATATAGTTTATCTTGAAAACAGTGAACAATTTTTATGAGAAAACAGTGGACAGTTTTAAATAATACGAAAATAGATTTTATGAATGCAATAAGCAGCACTGCACATACAGTAAACAAGATGTGTAGAGAGCAAATCTTATTAACGTAGAAACAGATTTTATCAAAGCAGAAAATCAAATTCAATTATTTTGAAATTCGAACATGAAAAAACATTCAGATTTTGCTCTTAAATTTAGAAAGCACGATTTCACTAGATGTTTTATGACAAAACAACGAACAATTTTTTAAACAGTGAACATAGAATAATTTATGCAGAAAAGAGAGTGAACAATTTTTTAAATAATGCTGAACAGAAAATAATTTATGCAAAATCATAGAAATAGTTTTTCCAGAAAACGGTAAACAATTTTTATGAGAAAACAGTGAAGAGTTTTAATTAATGCGAAAATAGATTTTTTGAATGCAATAAACAGCTTTGAATATACAGTAAACATGATGTGTAGAAAGCAAATTTTATTAATGTAGAAACAGATTTTATCAACGCAGAAAAACAAATTCAATTATTTTGAAATTCAAACAAGAAAAAGCATTCGGATTTGGCGTTTAAATTTAGAAAACACGATTTCACAAGCGGTTTTATGAGAAAACAGCGAACAATTTTTTAAACAGTGAACATAGAATAATTTACGCAGAAAAGAGATTGAACAATTTTTTAAATAATGCTGAACATAAAATAATTTTCGGCAAAATCATAGAAATATTTTATCCAGAAAACAGCGAAAAATTTTTATAAGAAAATAGAGAAGACTTTTAATTAATTACGAAAATAGATTTTATGAATGCAATAAGCAACTTTGAATGTACAGTAACCATGATGTGTAGAGAGCAAATCTAAATAACGTGGAAACTGATTTTATCAATGCAAAAAAACAAATTCGACTATTTTGAAATTCAAACATGAAAAAACATTGAGATTTGCCATTTAAATTTAGAAAATACGATTTCACTGGGTGTTTTATGAGAAAACAGCGAACAATTTTTGAAATAGTGAACATAGAATAATTTATGTAGAAAAGAGAGTGAACAATTTTTTAAATAATGCTAAACAGAAAATAATTTTGTGCAAGATCGTAGAAATTGTTTGTCTAGAAAACAGTGAACAATTTTTATGAGAAAACAGCGAACAGTTTTAATTAATGCAAAAATAGATTTTATGAATGCAGTGAGCAGCTATGTACATACAGTAAACATAATGTGTAGAGAGTAAATCTTATTAACATAGAAACAGATTTTATCAATGCAGAAAAACAAATTCGATTATTTTGAAATTCAAACATGAAAAAGCATTCAGATTTGGCGCTTAAATTTAGAAAATACGATTTCACTACGTGTTTTATGAGAAAACAACGAACAATTTTTTAAACGGGGAACATAGAATAATTTGTGCAGAAAAGAGAGTGAACAATTTTTTAAATAATGCTGAACAGAAAATAATTTTATGTAAAATCATAGAAATAGTTTATCCAGAAAACAGTGAACAATATTTATGAGAAAACAGTGGACAGTTTTAATTAATGCGAAAATTGATTTTGTGAATGCCGTAAGTTGCTATGTATATATAGTAAACATGATGTGTAGAGAGCACATCTTATTAATGTAGAAACAGATTTTACCAATGCAGAAAAACAAATTCGATTATTTTCAAATTCAAACATGAAAAAGCATTCAAATTTGGCACTTAAATTTAGAAAACACGATTTCACTAGGTATTTTATGAGAAAACAGTGAACAATCTTTTAAATAGTGAACATTGAATACTTTATTTAGAAAAGAGAGTGAACAATATTTTTAATAATGTGGAACAGAAAATAATTTTATGCAAAATCATAGAAATAGTTTATCTAGAAAACAGTGAACAATATTTATGAGAAAACATTGGACAGTTTTAATTAATGTGAAAATAGATTTTATGAATGCAGTAAGTTGCTATGTATATACAGTAAACATGATGTGTAGAGAGCAAATCTTATTAATGTAGAAACAGATTTTATCAATGCAGAAAAACAAATTCGATTATGTTGAAATTCAAACAAGAAAAAGCATTCAGATTTGGTGTTTAAATTTAGAAAACACGATTTCACAAGGTGTATTATGAGAAAACAGCGAACAATTTTTTAAACTGTGAACATAGAATGATTTACGCAGAAAAGAGAGTGAACAATTTTTTAGATAATGCTGAACATAAAATAATTTTCTACAAAATCATAGAAATAGTTTGTCCAGAAAACAGTGAAAATTTTTTATGAGAAAAGAGTGAAGAGTTTTAATTAATGCGAAAAATAGATTTTTTGAATGCAGTAAGCAGCTTTGAATATACAGTAAACATGATGTGTAGAGGGCAAATTTTATTAACTTGGAAACAGATTTTATCAATGCAAAAAAACAAATTCGATTATTTTGAAATTCAAACAACAAAAAGCATTCGGATTTGGCGTTTAAATTTAGAAAACACGATTTCACTAGGGGTTTTATAAGAAAACAGTGAACAATTTTTTAAACAGTGAACATAGAATAATTTATGTAGAGAAAAGAGTGAACAATTTTTTAAATAATGTGGAACATAAAATAATTTTATGCAAAATTATAGATATAGTTTATCTAGAAAGCAGTGAACAATTTTTATGAGAAAACTGTGGACAGTTTTAATTAATGCAAAAATAGATTTTATGAATGCAGTAAGTAGCTATGTATATACATTAAACATGATGTGTAGAGAGCAAATCTTATTAACGGAGAAACTGATTTTATTAATGCAGAAAAACAAATTCGATTATTTCGAAATTTAAACATGAAATAGCATTCGGATTTGGCATTTAAATTTTGAAAACACGTTTTCACTAGGTATTTTATGAGAAAACAGCGAATAAGTTTTTAAATAGTGAACATAGAATACTTTATGTAGAAAAGAGAGTGAACAATTTTTTTTAAATAATGCTGAACAGAAAATAATTTTATGTAAAATCATAGAAGTAGTTTATCTAGAAAACAGTGAACAGTTTTAATTAATGCGAAAATAGATTTTATGAATGCAGTAAGCAGCTTTGAATATATAGTAAACATGATGTGTAGAGAGCAAATTTTATTAACGTAGAAACAGATTTTGTCAATGCAGAAAAACAAATTCGATTGTTTTGAAATTCAAACAAGAAAAAGCATTCAGATTTGGCATTTAAATTTAGAAAACACGATTTCACAAGGTGTTTTATGAGAAAACAGCGAACAATTTTTTAAACAGTGAACATAGAATTTGTTGTAAGGGTTGTGTGATAGAGAGAGAGTGTGAAGACTCAAGCATTTGAAGGTTGAAGAATTCTCATGGGTATGTTGCAACCTAGCTTCCCGCGAAGTGAATCATGTGCCCTGCACATGCTAGAATGCGAAGAGTCATGCCAGGTGGAGACAGCTGTGTCTCGCGAGCATCTCACAGGTAAGGCCTTCCCATGAGGCACCCGCGACGCGATCTATTTTGCCAGCCTGTACTGAATGACTCACACTTTTTGTGTCTATCCTATATATACCCTCATTACCCACATATGTTAGAGAGGCTATTTCAAAGAGAAAAACCCTAGAGAGGTTTTCAAAAACACACATACCCATCTTTTGAGAGAGAGTTACTCATCCTTAGTGAGAAATCATTGTAGTCACTTCTCCATCCCTCTCCCATTATCATCGCTTGAGAGGAGATTTGTACCCAAACACAACCCATACCTATTCGGAGTGTAATGAGTGTTTTGTAGTTGCAGGGAAGCATTGGAAGAAGCTAAAGATGGCAGATGCAATATGGAGCTTGTTGCGGGATCCGGAGAACTAGGACAAGACACGGTTCTGAGAAGCCTTGTTGGAGTAGGAGCTTGGAGGGCTTAGATACATCGGGTAGATTAGGCTTGGAGGGTCTCTTGCTAACCCATGTATCCCAACTGATTGTCTAGTGGATCGATTACTGCTTGGAGGGCGGCGGAGAGGTTTTTCGCCGAGTTCTTCCGTTTCCTCTTCAATAACACATCGGCGTGTTATCTTGTGTTTTGAATGTTGATTTGCTTTGGTTTTTGGCCCCTTGTGGCAAAAAAACATGTATTTAGGCAATATTTTCATATGTTCTTGCATTGTTTATCATACATGTGTAGTGTGTGCACTCTAAGTGTTTGATAAAATGCTCAAATGACATTTTCTCGTTGTTTTGGACTCCAACGAGTACCAAACTTTGGGGATCATCATAATTATTCACATTTATCATGTTTTGATTATTGGTGGTGTGTTTTGTACACTTTGCCCCGTGAGTGCTTATTCATGCATTGGTCATGCGTCTCACATGCACACTAGATGCACCTTGCTGCACACACTTTAACACTTGACATGTTTTTGCATTCACTCATGCTAGTTAAGTCTTTTTAGACCTTTTAGCACATATAACATGTTCTTTATGCTTTGTAGCTTTTTTTAGAAATGTTTTTGTCTTATGTTTGAGCTTCATTTTCTCATTCATCTTGCACCCCTCATGCATCATCTTCATTTGTCTATTCGTGACAAAAAGGGGGAGAATATACTGGAGAGTATACCGGTGGTTTTCATCATTTCTATATGACTCATGTGCACACTCTTAGGGGAAGAAATTCTACCTTGTGCACATTCGTAGGGGGAGAAAGCTATAGGGGAGATGCATATATTAAGGGGGAGAAGACATTTTTTTTTAGAAAACCTTAATTCACTTTATGCTTGTTTTCTCATTTCTTTGGGGTGCTTTGATTTGCTTTATTGTGCTCATTGCATCGTGCTTATGTGTTGGAAATGCTTTTATCCTTATGCTATTATGCTTTATCGGTTGCATGTTCAGATGATCATTTTCTTTGCTATATGATCATTGTAGTCATTTCCATATGACTGTTTGGTGTATGATCAAGTTGCTCACATGTTTCACATCATGTTTACTTGATCGCAATTTACTTATTACATTATACTTGTCCTTTCATTACTTGCTTTACCTTGAGGGTCTAATGTGTTTTGTGCAAGTGTTTTAGGGTACAGGTATATATGTTCCAAGCTCATCACAGCTCCTATGATTCATGATAGGGGGAGTGATATGATAAGGGAAGTATTTTATATTTTGTATGGTTCATGTACCCCTGTTGTTTTTGTAAGCTTTTAGGGTTTGTTGCATTGCATGTTTGTAGGCTTTTATGGTTTGTGCCATGCGTATGTAGTACATTGCCTATGCAGCCTTTATGCTTGTGTACTTGATGTTTAATGTCATACATTTTACTTCAGTACATCACTCTTGTGCCCGTGTAGGATTGTTCCTAGATGCAAATACTTCGTGTATTTCGCATTGGTTGAGTGTTGGACTTGCAAATGATACTCTTCAATTGAGCTTATCACCTTGCATGTCCGGATGTTCATTCCTTGTGTAAATGAGCATAGTGATCACTTTTGTATAGTGATTGCTTGTTTGATCTTGCCATGGTCTATTGTTTTATTCCATTTTGCTTGACCACATTATATTTGCTCCATATGCATTTCAAGTTTTCTGCATACAATGATATTATTGTGTTGTTGTGTTTCAAGAGTTACTTGTTCATATGTTCAAGAGCCTTTCAGCTTCTAGATTAGGTGTGAGTGAGTTTTGTCTTTGTTCCCAAACTCACGTTTAAGTCTAGAGTCTGTTTTTAGGGTTTTGTCACGGAATAGCCAAAGGGGGAGATTGTAAAGTTGTTATTTACAACTATGTATTTTGTTGGCTTTTATTCCGTGCCAAATTTGATTGTAATTATTATCAATCGTTTATACCCTGTATCTATTGTGGGATTTGTTGTAAGGGTTGTGTGATAGAGAGAGAGTGTGAAGACTTAAGCATTTGAAGGCTGAAGAATTCTCGCGGGTATGTCACGACCTAGCTTCCCGCGAAGTGAATCATGTGCCCTGCAAATGCTGGAATGCGAAGAGTCAGGCCAGGTGGAGACAGCTGTGTCTCGCGAGTATCTCGCGGGTAAAGCCTTCCCGCGAGACACCCGCGAGGCAATCTGTTCTGCCAGCTTGTACTGAATGACTCACACTTTCTGTGCCTATCCTATATATACCCTCATTACCCACAAATGTTGGAGAGGCTATTTCAGAAAGAAAAACCCTAGAGAGGTTTTCAAAAACACATACACCCATCTTTTGAGAGAGAGCTACTCATCCTTAGTGAGAAATCATTATAGTCTCTTATCCATCCCTCTCCCATTATCATAGCTTGAGAGGAGATTTGTACCCAAACACAACCCACACCAATTCAGAGCGTAGAGAGTGTTTTGGAGTTGTTGGGAAGCATTGGAAGAAGCCAAAGATGGCAAATGTGGGATCCGGAGAACTAGGACAAGACACGATTCCAAGAAGCCTTGTTGGAGTAGGAGCTTGGAGGGCTTAGGTACATCGGGGTAGATTAAGCTTGGAGGGTCTCTTGCTAACCCATGTATCCCAACTGATTGTCTAGTGGATCGATTACTGCTTGGAGGGCGGCGGAGAGGTTTTTCGCTGAGTTCTTCGGTTTCCTTTTCGATAACACATCGGCGTGTTATCTTGTGTTTGCATCCTTCTTCCCTACTCTTTTATATTCCATTATACTGCTAGGTTGCTTAGTTAATGGATTAGGGTAGCTTATTTGTTTATCTGCTCGCATTTACACTATTCCACATTTAGTATTAAGTTAGTGTAAAATCTATCGAGCCATAAGTTTTATTTGGGGGTCAAAACAACTCTTGTGTTTTCAACACAATTTTCGAGCTTTCAAAACAGATTTTATCAATGCAAAAAATCAAATTTGATTATTTTGAAATTCAAACAAGAAAAAGCATTCAGATTTGGCGTTTAAATTTAGAGAACATGATTTCACTAGGTGATTTATGAGAAAACAGTGAACAATTTTTTAAACAGTGAACATAGAATAATTTATGCAGAAAAGAGAGTGAACAATTTTTTAAATAATGCTGAACATAAAATAATTTTCTGCAAAATCATAGAAATAGTTTATCCAAAAAATAGTGAAATTTTTTTTTTATGAAAAAACAGTGAAGAGTTTTAACTAATGCGAAAACAGATTTTATGAATGCAGTAAGCAGCTTTGAATATACAGTAAACATGATGTGCAGAGAGCAAATTTTATTAACGTAGAAAAAGATTTTATCAATGCAGAAAAACAAGTTCGATTACTTTGAAATTCAAACATTAAAAAGAATTCAGATTTGGCCTTTAAATTTAGAAAATACAATTTCACTAGGTGTTTTATGAGAAAACAGTGACCAATTTTTTAAACAGAGAACATAAAATAATTTATGCAAAAAAGAGAGTGAACGATTTTTTAAATAATGCTGAACAGAAAATAATTTTATGCAAAATCATAGAAATAGTTTATCTAGAAAACAGTAAACAATTTTTATGAGAAAACAGTGAACAATTTTAATTAATGCAAAAATTGATTTTATGAGGGTAGTAAGCAACTTCGAATATACAGTAAACATGATGCGTAGAGACCAAATTTTATTAATGTAGAAACAGATTTTATCAATGCAGGAAAAGAAATTCGATTATTTTGAAATCCAAACAAAAAAAAACATTCAGATTTGGCATTTAATTTTACAAAACACAATTTCACTAGGTGTTTTATGAGAGAGTAGCGAATAATTTTTTAAACAGTGAACATAGAATAATTTATGCAGAAAAGAGAGTGAACAATTTTTTTAAATAATGCTGAATAGATAATAATTTTATCCAAAACCATAGAAATAGTTTATCTAGGAAACAGTGAACAATTTTTATGAGAAAATAGTGACTAGTTTTAATTAATGCGAAAATAGATTTTACGAATGCAGTTAGCCACTTTGAATATACAGTAGACATAATGTGTAGAGAGCAAATTTTATAAACATAGAAACAGATTTTATCAATGCAGAAAAACAAATTCGATTATTTTCAAATTCAAACATGAAAAAGCATTCGGATTTGGCACTTAAATTTAGAAAACACGATTTCCCTATGTATTTTATGAGAAAACAGCGAACAATTTTTTAAACAGTGAACATAGAATAATTTATGTAGAAAAGAGAGTGAACAATTTTTTTAATAATGCTGAACAGAAAATAATTTTATGAAAAATCAAAGAAATAGTTTATCTAGAAAACAGTGAACAATATTTATGAGAAAACATTGGACAGTTTTAATTAATGCGAAAATAGATTTTATGAATGCAGAAAGTTGCTATGTATATACAGTAAACATGATGTGTAGAGAGCAAATCTTATTAACGTAGAAACAGATTTTATCAATGCAGAAAAAAAAATTCGATTATTTTCAAATTCAAACATGAAAAGGCATTCAGATTTGGCGCTTAAATTTAGAAAACACGATTTCACTAGGTATTTTATGAGAAAACAGCGAACAATTTTTTAAACAGTGAACATAGAATACTTTATGTAGAAAAGAGAGTGAACAATTTTGATGGAAATTTAGACCCCTTAAACAACCAGATTGCGTAGCCTAGATTAATTAACCAAGTTGTTACTTAGTCAAATTATGCAATTCTAGGTTAAAGCAATCAAATAATCATATCAAGATATAAAGCAGCGAAAAATAAATGAACACAAGATATGATCACCCAAGAAACCACACGGTAAAAACTTGGGGGGATTTGACCCACCGATCCTCAAGGCATAACAGAATTCACTATGAAAGAATTGAAGTTCTTACAAAAGGACTACAAGCTCCCCACTCGACTTCCTAATGCTACCCACCAGTAGAACTTACTGACACGACCACGTGCAAGCTCCGAATCCACGGACTCCTTCTTTTTTGAATTCCTCAATCAGCTACAAGCTCCCTGCTTGTTTTTCTTTTATGTTCCAATGGTTGCAACTGTAATGATCTTCAAGATGTTGAAATCATCTCTACTTTGAAAACCCTAAGTTTTGTGTAAAGGAAGGCTCCTCAAAGATCTCACACGAGATTCACACAAAATAGCAATGTATGAGCAACAAAGCAATATGGACAACCTTCAAAAACGTGGCTAGGGTTTAGTTTATATACCTAGGGTAAAAACATAAAACCCTAAACGTTTAATGAAGTAGGGCTGAGTTGGAAATTCTGCAGAATAATCAACCTGTGCGATTTTCGATAGATCGAGTCTATTCTTCGATCGATCGAGCCAGACCGAAAGTCCCAAGTACTTCTGCAGCCACTCGATTCCAACTTTACAATATTAAACCAACTTTGAGCAAGCCTAAACAAGACTGAATACATTGTCTTGATCATGGTTTGCCAACATTACAAATTAGAGTTCTAAATACATAAAATCCTAAGACCTTAGAACCTAACAAATTTTTTAATTAATGCTGAACAGAAAATAGTTTTATGTAAAATCATAGAAACAGTTTATCTAGAAAATAGTGAACAATTTTTATGAAAAAACAGTGGACAGTTTGAATTAAGGCGAAAATAGATTTTATGAATGCAGTAAGAAGCTTTGAATATATAGTACACATGATGTGTAGAAAGCAAATTTTATTGACGTAGAAACAGATTTTATAAATGCAGAAAAACAACTTCAATTATTTTGAAATTCAAACAAGAAAAAGCATTCAGATTTGGTGTTTAAATTTAGAAAACACGATTTCACAAGGTGTATTATGAGAAAATAGCGAACAATTTTTTAAACTGTGAACATAGAATAATTTACGTAGAAAACAGAGTGAACAATTTTTTAAATAATGCTGAACATAAAATAATTTTCTGCAAAATCATAGAAATAGTTTATCCAGAAAACAATGAAAAAATTTTATGAGAAAACAGTGAAGAGTTTTAATTAATGCGAAAATAGATTTTATGAATGCAGTAAGCAGCTTTGAATATACAGTAAACATGATGTGTAGAGAGCAAATTTTATTAACTTGGAAATAGATTTTATCAATGCAAAAAAACAAATTCGATTATTTTGAAATTCAAACATGAAAAAGCATTCAAATTTGGCGTTTAAATTTAGAAAACACGATTTCACTAGGTGTTTTATGAGAAAACAGCGAACAATTTTTTAAACAGTGAACATTGAATAATTTATGCAGCAAAGAGTGTGAACAATTTTTTCAATATTGCTGAACAGAAAAGAATTTTATGCAAAATCATAGAAATAGTTTATCCAGAAAACAGTAAACAATTTTTATGAAAAAACAGTGAACAGTTTTAATTAAGGCGAAAATAGATTTTATGAATGCAGTAAGCAGGTTTGAAAATATAGTAAACATGATGTGTAAAAAGAAAATTTTATTGACGTAGAAACAGATTTTATGAATGCAAAAAACAAATTCGATTATTTTGAAATTCAAACAAGAAAAAACATTCAGATTTGGTGTTTAAATTTAGAAAACATGATTTCACAAGGTGTATTATGAGAAAACAGCGAACAATTTTTTAAACTATGAACATAGAATAATTTACGCAGAAAAGAGAGTGAACAATTTTTTAAATAATGCTGAACATAAAATAATTTTCTGCAAAATCATAGAAATAGTTTATCCAGAAAACAGTGAAAATGTTTTTTGAGAAAACAGTGAAGAGTTGTAATTAATGCGAAAATAGATTTTATGAAAGCAGTAAGCAGTTTTGAATATACAGTAAACATGATGTGTAGAGTGTAAATTTTATTAACTTGGAAACATATTTTATCAATGCAAAAAAATAAATTCGATTATTTTGAAATTCAAAACATGAAAAAGCATTCAGATTTAACGTTTAAATTTTGAAAACCCGATTTCACTAGGTGTTTTATGAGAAAACAGCGAACAATTTTTTAAACAGTGAACATTGAATAATTTATGCGGAAAAGAGTGTGAACATTTTTTTAAATATTGCCGAACAGAAAAGAATTTTATGCAAAATCATAGAAATCATATATCTAGAAAATAGTGAACAATTTTTGATGAGAAAATAGTGAACAACATTAATTAACGCAAAACTTGATTTTATGAATGCAGTAAGCAACTTCGAATATACAGTAAACATGGTGTGTAGAGAGCAAATTTTACTAACGTAGAAACAGAGTTTATCAATGCAGAAAAATATATTTGATTATTGTGAAATTCAAACATGAAAAAACATTCAGATTTGGTGTTTAAATTTAGAAAACACGATTTCACTAGGTGTTTTATGAGAAAACAACGTACAATTTTTTAAACGTGGAACATAGAATAATTTATGTAGAAAAGAGAGTGAACAATTTTTTAAATAATGCTGAACAGAAAATAATTTTATGCAAAATCATTGAAATAGTTTATCCAGAAAACAGTGAACAATATTTATGAGAAAACAGTGGACAGTTTTAATTAATGCGAAAATAGAGTTTATGAATGCAGTAAGTTGCTATGTATATATAGTAAACCTGATGTGTAGAGAGCAAATCTTATTAACGTAGAAACAGATTTTGCCAATGAAGAAATACAAATTTGATTATTTTCAAATTCAAACATAAAAAAGCATTCAGATTTGGCGCTTAAATTTAGAAAACACAATACCACTAGGTATTTTAGGAGAAAACATCAAACAATTTTTTAAACAGTGAACATAGAATACTTTATGTAGAAAAGAGAATGAACAATTTTTTTAATAATGCTGAGCAGAAAATAACTTTATGCAAAATCATAGAAATAGTTTATGTAGAAAACAGTGAGCAATATTTATGAGAAAACATTTGGCAATTTTAATTAATGCGAAAATAGATTTTATGAATGCAGTAAGTTGCTATGTATATACAGTAAACATGATGTGTATAGAGCAAATCTTATTAACGTAGAAACAAATTTTATCAATGCAGAAAAACAAATTCGATTATTTTCAAATTCAAACATGAAAAAGCATTCAGATTTGGCGCTTAAATTTGGAAAATACGATTTCACTAGTTGTTTTATGAGAAAATAACGAACAATTTTTTAAACGGGGAACGTAGAATAATTTATGCAGAAAAGAGAGTGAACAATTTTTTAAATAATGCTGAACAGAAAATAATTTTATGCAAAATCATAGAAGTAGTTTATCCAGAAAACAGTGAACAATATTTATGAGAAAACAGTGGACAGTTTTAATTTATGCGAAAATAGAGTTTATGAATGCAGTAAGTTGCTATGTATATACAGTAAACATGATGTGTAGAGAGCAAATCTTATTAACGTAGAAACAGATTTTATCAATGCGGAAAAACAAATTCGATTATTTTCAAATTCAAACATGAAAAAGCATTCAGATTTGGCACTTAAATTTGGAAAACATGATTTCACTAGGTATTTTATTAGAAAACAGTGTGCAATTTTTTAAACAGTGAACATAGAATACTTTATGTAGAAAAGAGAGTGAACAATTTTTTAATTAATGCTGAACAGAAAATAATTTTATGTAAAATCATAGAAATAGTTTATCCAGAAAACAGTGAACAATTTTTATGAAAAAATAGTGAACAATTTTAATTAAGGTGAAAATCGATTTTATGAACGCAGTAAGCAGCTTTGAATATATAGTAAATATGATGTGTAGGAAGCAAATTTTATTGACGTAGAAACAGATTTTATCAATGCAGAAAAACAAATTCGATTATTTTGAAATTCAAACGAGAAAAAGCATTCAGATTTGGTGTTTAAATTTAGAAAACACGATTTCACAAGGTGTATTATGAGAAAACAGCGAACAATTTTTTAAATTGTGAACATAGAATAATTTACGCAGAATAGAGAGTGAACAATTTTTTAAATAATGCTAAACATAAAATAATTTTCTGCAAAATCATAGAAATAGTTTATCCAGAAAACAGTGAAAATTATTTATGAGAAAACAGTGAAGAGTTTTAATTAATGCGAAAATAGATTTTATGAATGCAGTAAGCAGCTTTGAATATGCAGTAAACATGATGTGTAGAGAGCAAATTTTATTAACTTCGAAACAGATTTTATCAATGTAAAAAAGAAAATTCGATTATTTTGAAATTCAAACATGAAAAAGCATTCAGATTTGGCGTTTAAATTTTGAAAACATGATTTCTCTAGGTGTTTTATGAGAAAACAGCGAACAATTTTTTAAACAGTGAACATTGAATAATTTATGCAGAAAAGAGCGTGAACAATTTTTTAAATATTGCTGAAAAAAAAGAATTTTATGCAAAATCATAGAAATAGTATATCTAGAAAATAGTGAACAATTTTTATGAGAAAATAGTGAACAACTTTAATTAACGCAAAACTTGATTTTATGAATGCAGTAAGCAACTTCGAATATACAGTAAACATGGTGTGTAGAGAGCAAATTTTACTAATGTAGAAACAGATTTTATCAATGTAGAAAAATATATTTGATTATTGTGAAATTCAAACATGAAAAAGCATTCAGATTTGACGTTTAAATTTAGAAAACACGATTTCACTAGGTGTTTTATGAGAAAACAACGTACAATTTTTTAAATGGGGAACATAGAATAATTTATGCAGAAAAGAGAGTGAACAATTTTTTAAATAATGCTGAAGAAAAAATAATTTTTTGTAAAATCATAGAAATAGTTTATCCAGAAAACAGTGAACAATATTTATGAGAAAACAATGGACAGTTTTAGTTAATGCGAAAATAGATTTTATGAATGCAATAAGTTTCTATGTATATACAGTAAACATGATGTGTAGAGAGCAAATCTTATTAACGTAGAAACAGATTTTGTCAACGTAGAAAAACAAATTCAATTATTTTCAAATTCAAACATGAAAAAGCATTCAGATTTGGCGCTTAAATTTAGAAAACATGATTTCACTTGGTATTTTATTAGAAAACAGCGAACAATTTTTTAAACGGTGAACATAGAATACTTTATGCAGAAAAGAGAGTGAACAATTTTTCTAATAATGTTGAACAGAAAATAATTTTATGCAAAATCATAGAAATAGTTTATCTAGAAAACAGTGAACAATATTTATGAGAAAACATTGGACAGTTATAATTAATGCGAAAATAGATTTTATGAATGCAGTAAGTTGCTATGTATATACAGTAAACATGATGTGTAGAGGGCAAATCTTATTAACGTAGAAACAGATTTTATCAATGTAGAAAAACAAATTCGATTATTTTCAAATTCAAACATTAAAAAGCATTCAGATTTGGCGTTTAAATTTAGAAAACACGATTTCACTAGGTGTTTTATGAGAAAACAACGTACAATTTTTTAAACGGGGAACATAGAATAATTTATGCAGAAAAGAGAGTGAACAATTTTTTAAATAATGCTGAAGAAAAAATAATTTTTTGTAAAATCATAGAAATAGTTTATCCAGAAAACAGTGAACAATATTTATGAGAAAACAATGGACAGTTTTAGTTAATGCGAAAATAGATTTTATGAATGCGGTAAGTAGCTTTGATTGTACAGTAAACATGACGTGTAGGGAGCAAATTTTATTAACGTAGAAACAGATTTTATCAATGTAAAAAACAAATTCGATTATTTTGACATTCAAACATGAAAAAGCATTCAGATTTGGCATTTAAATTTAGAAAACACGATTTTATTAGGTATTTTGTGAGAAAATGTTGATCAATTTTTTAAACAGTGAACATAGAATAATTTATGCTGAGAAGAGAGTGAATAATTTTTTAAATAATGCTGAACATAAAATAATTTTATGCAAAATCATAGAAATAGTTTATCCGGAAAACAGTGAATAATTTTTATGAGAAAATGGTGAACAGTTTTAATTAATGCGAAAATAGATTTTTTGAATGCGGAAAGCAGCTTTGAATATACAGTAAACATGACGTGTTAGGAGCAAATTTTATTCACGTAGAAACAGATTTTATCAATGCAGAAAAACAAATTCAATTGTTTTGAAATTCAAACATGGAAAAGCATTTTGGTTTGGCATTTAAATTTAGGAAACACGATTTCACTAGGTGTTTTATGAAAAAACAACGGATAATTTTTTAAACAGTGAACAAAGAATAATTAATGCAGAAAAGAGAGTGAACAATTTTTTAAATAATGCGGAATAGAAAATAATTTTATGCAAAATCATAGAAATAATTTATCTAGAAAACAGTGAACAATTTTTATGAGAAAACAGTGAACAGTTTTAATTAATGCGAAAATAGATTTTTTTGAATGCGGTAAGCAGCTTTGAATATACGGTAAACATGACGTGTAGGGAGCAAATTTTATTAACGTAGAAACAAATTTTATCAATGTAGAAAAACAAATTCGATTATTTTGACATTCAAACGTGAAAAAGCATTCAGATTTGGGGTTTAAATTTAGAATACACGATTTCACTACGTATTTTGTGAGAAAACACTAATCAATTTTTTAAACAGTGAACATAGAATAATTTATGCAGAAAAGAGCGTGAACAATTTTTTAAATAATACTGAACATAAAATAATTTTATGCAAAATCATAGAAATAGTTTATCCAGAAAACAGTGAATTTTTTTTTAGAGAAAACTGTGAACAGTTTCAATTAATGCGAAAAAAGGTTTTATAAATACAGTAAGCAGCTTTGAATATACAGCAAACATGATGTGTAGAGAGCAAGTTTTACTAACGTAGAAACAGATTTTATCAATACAGAAAAATAAATTCGATTATTTTGAAATTCAAACATGCAAAAGCATTCCGATTTGGTGTTTAAATTTGGAAAATTCAATTTCACTAGGTGTTTTATGAGAAAAGAGCGAACAATTTTCTAAATAGAGAACATGAAATAATTTATGCAGAAAAGAGGGTGAACAATTTTTTAAATAATGCTGAACATAAAATAATTTTATGCAAAATCATAGAAATAGTTTATCCAGAAAACAGTGAAATTTTTTTTAGAGAAAACTGTGAACAGTTTCAATTAATGCGAAAATAGATCTTATAAATGCAGTAAGCGGCTTTGAATATACAGTAAACATGATGTGTAGAGAGCAAGTTTTACTAACGTAAAAATAGATTTTATCAATGCAGAAAAACAAATTCGATTATTTTGAAATTCAAACATGCAAAAGCATTCCGATTTGGAGTTTAAATTTGGAAAATTCGATTTCACTAGGTGTTTTATGAGAAAAGAGCGAACAATTTTTTAAATAGAGAACATAAAATAATTTATGCAGAAAAGAGAGTGAACAATTTTTTAAATAATGCTGAACAAAAAATAATTTTATGCAAAATCATAGAAATAATTTATCTAGAAAACAGTGAACAATTTTTATGAGAAAATAGTGAACAATTTTAATTAATGCAAAAATTGATTTTATAAATGCAGTAAGCAACTTTGAATATACAGTAAACATGAAGCGTAGAGAGCAAATTTTATTAATGTAGAAACAGATTTTATCAATGCAGAAAAATAAATTGGATTATTGTGAAATTCAAACATGAAAAACATTCAGATTTGGCATTTAAATTTAGAAAACATGATTTCATTAGGTGTTTTATAAGAAAACAGCGAACAATTTTTTAAATAGTGAACATAGAATAATTTATACGGCAAAGAGAGTGAACAATTTTTTAAATAATGCTGAACATAAAATAATTTTATGCAAAATAATAGAAATAGTTTATCCAGAAAACAGTGAAAAATTTTTATGAGAAAACAGTGAATAGTTTTAACTAATGCTAAAATAGATTTTTTTAATGCGGTAAGCAGCTTTGAATATACAGTAAACATGACGTGTGGAGATCAAATTTTATTAACATAGAAACAAATTTTACCAATGTAGAAAAACAAATTCGATTATTTTGACATTCAAACATGAAAAAACATTCAGATTTGGCGTTTAAATTTAGAAAGCACGATTTCACTAGGTGTTTTATGAGAAAATAGCGGACAATTTTTTAAACAGTGAACATAGAATAATTAATGCAGAAAAGAGAGTGAATAATTTTTTAAATAATGCTAAACAGAAAATAATTTTATGCAAAATCATAGAAATAGTTTGTCGAGAAAACAGTTAACATTTTTTATGAGAAAATAGTGAACAATTTTACTTAATGCGAAAATAGATTTTATGAATGCAATTAGCAGCTTTGAATATACAGTAAACATGATGTGTAGAGAGTAAATTTTGTTAACGTAGAAACAGATTTTATCAATGCAGAAAAACAAATTCGATTATTTTGAAATTCAAACATGAAAAAGCATACAGATTTGGCATTTAAATTTAGAAAATACGACTTCACTAGTTGTTTTATGGGAAATCAGCGAACAATTTTTTAAACAGTGAACATAGAATAATTTATGCAGAAAAGAGAGTGACCAATTTTTTAAATAATGCTGAACATAAAATAATTTTATGCAAAATCATAGAAATAGTTTATCCAGAAAACGGTGAAAATTTTTTATGAGAAAATAGTAAACAGTTTTAATTAATGCGAAAATAGATTTTATGAATGCAGTAAGCAGCTTTAAATATACAGTAAACGTGATGCGTAGAGAGCAACTTTAAATTCGATTATTTTGACATTCAAACATGATGTGCGAAAACAAATTTTATCAATGCAGAAAAACAAATTCGATTATTTTGACATTCAAACATGAAAAACATTCAGATTTGGCGTTTAAATTTAGAAAGCACAATTTCACTAGGTGTTTTATGAGAAAATAGCGTACAATTTTTTAAACAGTGAACATAGAATCATTAATGCAGAAAAGAGAGTGAATAATTTTTTAAATAATGCTAAATAGAAAATAATTTTATGCAAAATCATAGAAATAGTTTATCGAGAAAACAGTGAACATTTTTTATGAGAAAACAGTGAACATAAGAAGGTAATCATAGAAATGCAGAGAGGTTTAAGGTGAACAAATAGGTGAAAAATTGTCGTATACTTAGAGGAGTTTGATGGTCGCAAAAGAAGTTCTCCAAAGAGGTTTAAGGTGGAATATTAGGAATGGGTGAAGAATGAAGATATGGACAGATAGATGGATCCCAATCCCAAATTCTTTCATGGTTGCTAGTCCTAGGCCCCAAAATTTTGAGGGTGAACTAGTGGAGACCCTTCTAGACCGTGATTCAGGTGGCTACGATATTAGTGTAGAAAAGAGTGATTTCTTACCTTATGAAGCAAAGGCGATTTTGAGCATTTTTATTAGTCCTAGTTTTTGAAAGTTCAAATAGCATTGAAAACGCTATGAACATTTAGACCCCCAAACAACAAATTACCAATTCAATCTTTATATCAAACAATGTATGTGCGGAAAATGATAACAGGCTTATAACAAAATTGATATACAATCTAAATCAATTAAAATCACATCCATAACAGAAATTAAATGGTAAAGATTAAGGGAAGAGAGATGCAAACACAAGGACAACACAACGATGTGTTATTGAAGAGGAAACCGAAGCCCTCGGCGTAAAACCACTCTGCCGCCCTCCAAGTGGTCAATAATCCACTAGAAAATGTAATTGGGATACATGAACAACAATAGACCCTCCAAGCCTAATCTACCCAGGTACCTAAGCCCTCCAAGCTTCTTACTCCAACGAGGTTACGCCGAACCTTTGTCTTTTCTAGCTTGCCGGATTCTGCTATAAACCATAGCATCAACCAATAACCATTGGTCCCTTCCAAACTGCTTGCCTTAGCACCAAAAGACCTTCTTACAAATGTGGGTATGGTGAAAAAAGGATTTGGTCAAGAATCTCTCAAGGATGTATCAATGGAGAGGCTGAGAGTAGAGGAATTTGAAGAGCCTCTTAGGTGAAGATTGTAGATGAATCAATCTTGTTTTTCTTTAGGGTTTCTCTCTCAAAATTCTCTCTGGAAGCTCTTTACATTTTGTGGGTATGAGGGGTATTTACACTAGGGTGAGATAGGAATTCGAAAAGTCAGATTTTTCAAAAACAGAGCTGGTTGGCAGCTTGGCCTCGTGACTTGGTTAAGTCACGAGTTCAAGCCGTGAGATAACAGAACGACCAGGCCGGATTTTTTGTCCTGTAGTGCTCCAGCTGGCGTGACTGTTCATCTTCTCGCACGCTTCACTGGTGTGCTGCATTTGGCGGCTTACCAATCGCGAGTCACCCATGAGTCCTAGCTGCGAAGCCCTGCATCCTTGCACAATCTTAAGCATTTCTTCACAGTCTCTCACTCACTACCCTTACATGAATCCCACCTAAATACAGGGTTTCTAAGTGCTGAAATACAAGCAAATTGGTACGGAATAAAGCCAACAAGATGGTTGATTAAATTCAACCTTACAATCTCCAACTTTGGCTATTTCGTGACAAAACCCTACAACAAACTCTAGACTTAACGCGTGAGTTGGGAATAGTTGGAAAACTCACTCACACCTAACTCTAGAATTTGTGAAGCTCTTGAACCATAAGACCAAAAAATATCCTGAAACATAATAACACAATAAGTTCATTGTATGCAAAAAACTTGTAATGCATATGGAGCAAGCACAAAGCAATCAAGCGAAAATGGGATAAAACAATAAACCATGGCTTGACCAAAACAGCAATCACTATATACTAGTGATCACAATGCTCATTCACTCAAGGAATGAACATCCGGA
Organism: Quercus aquifolioides; assembly: GCA_019022515.1. NCBI lineage: Eukaryota > Viridiplantae > Streptophyta > Magnoliopsida > Fagales > Fagaceae > Quercus > Quercus aquifolioides. The sequence goes on along the minus strand of JAFHAW010000275.1, from coordinate 444,717 downwards.
CATGCAAGCTAATAAGATTATTTGCAAAGTATCATTTGCATGTCCAACACTCAACCAATGCACAAAACATATATGCATCTAGGAACAAGATTCTACAAGGGCACAAAAGTGATGTACTAAAAGAAAAATGCATGACATTTACCATCAACTACAAAAGTTACATAGCATGGGTACAAAAGCCTAAACACCTTAAAAGCTTACAAAAGCAACAGGTACAAACACAGTAAATAAACACTGAATAAACATCATAAAATTAAATAATAAACCAAAGATTCAAAAACAAACAAAACCATGAGTTTTAAACCATAAAAACAACATATTAACCATAGTGTATCAAAAAGCATTAAACATAAAGTAAAACATTGTTTGTAACATGCTCCCCCTCAAAATGGCACTCCCCCTCAGGAGCTGCCCCCTCAAGAATTCTCCCATTTTTTTACTGGAATGGCCAAAGGGTCACTGTTGGGAGTTAAGGCTGTCAAACTTGGCTGAAAGAACGTTGAGCTGATCCTGAATTGCTGCCATCCTTTCAGTATGCTCATTCTGAACTTTTCTGAGTCCATCAATCCTCTCTAGGATCATCTGAAGTGCATCTGGAGGTGCAGCTGATGAGGTTGAGGCTCTACTCCTCTTGCTTCTGCTTTTGGGTGTGACTGATTGTCCTGCAGCTTTTGCTTTAGTTTCCATAGGATCCCCTTCTCCTTGGTCACCCTCCTCATCATCACTTGGAAGATGGACTTGCATCCTTGTGAGGGTTAGCTTGTTTATGGCTGATAAGGGAGCCATGGGACTGATATCTTGAGGGATTACAACACCTTTTGCTCTAAACAATCTCATAAGAAGACTAGGAAAGATCAGCTTGGGCCTAGAGGTGATTGTGGTCTCTTCCACAATAGTGTCAAATATGTGGGAGCTGATGTCAATGAAAGTTTTCTCCTTGAGCTCCATGAGGAAGATAGCTCTGGCATTAGTCAGTGTAGTCAGCTTCCTTATTGGATACAAGTTGAACATCATTATGGTGGTCAGACACCTCAAGTTAGCAGGAAAGTCAGTAGTGTTGAGACATCTCTTTTCTTTAACACCACCAATCCAAGCCTGGACAGTGTCTAAAGATAGCATCTTGTCTTTGTAGTTGGTGAACTCATGATCCTCTAATCCCTTAAGCCCCAGAACCTCATCAATATCATGAGCATCTATGGTGAACTCATGTCCTCTAATCCAGCAGTTCAGCTCATCCTCCCTTATGCTCACATTTGCATAAAATTCCCTTATTAAAGGTTCACACACAAGAGGTAGGTCACCCAATAACTTCTCCCATCCTCTGCCTTCAAAGCATTTTGGAATGAAGGTATCCTTCAAGTCATTTAAATCCACAAACCTCTCCTGGATAATTGTTCCCTTCATGAAAGAATCTCTGTATCTTTCAAAGTGCTGAATAGACCTAAACAGATTATTGTCCATTTTCAGCCTTTTGTCAGCCTTCTTTGCAGCAGTTTTCTTCTTTGTAGGTGTGGGAGCCATCTGTAATCAAGCAGAAAAGGCCACAACAAGAGTAGAACACAATATGTGGAAATACACAACTATTTAGTAACAAGTTAGGTGCAAAAGGGAGTAACATAAAGTCAAGCCAACACACAAACTAAGCATAAATGAGAACCAAAGAGTGATAGCTCAAATAAGAACACAGTAACTCAAACTAGTTCAGTTTGTATAGATGCAAACTGGAATAAGTATAAAACAGCTAAGTATGAACAATGGAAACCATATTCAAGCAAAAAGAAGCATATGTCAATGAGACATGTCTAAGAGAAAATGAAATGATAAAATTTTCAAGACAGAAGCACACACACGATAAGGGCACTTTAAAAACATAGCATAATAAGACAAACAATCCAAAATCTCAGACCTTTTGAAAACACCCAAAATCACATACACAGAGAAACATAGAAAACCCCAAACCCATATTTCTAAAGGATATGAACACTATCAAACGGCAAAGCTCAGAACAAAGACTAGCACAATGAGACTAAATTATGATAGCAAAAGTATACAGCAACAAAAGCAGCCATCCCCAATCAACCAAACCCAACATTTTAAGCACAAACATGTTTGAACACAGAATATCTCAAAACACAGAGACAACTCATAAAACAAGAAAATAATGCTCAAATCATGAACTATGAAGTGAGAAAGAGAAAACCCATACCTTTTTCTTGAAGATTTGAGAAGAAATGGTGCTAAAATGGATGCTTTTTGAAGAGATACTTAGAGTGTTTGAGAGAGAGAAACGGGGAAGACAATGAATAGTCACAAAAATTCGAGGGAAAACTGTAAAGTTTTTGAAAAACTATCCTTAAAACGCAAAACACGCGTTTTTCGCAATTGGGTCAAGTCGCCAGTCAGTCGCCAGGTAAGCTCGAAACACTTTGAAATAAAGATTCCTGAAAAATTTTCTAAGTGTTTTTCACAACTGGAAGGTCTACCCGCAAGACAGCCGCCAGGTGAGCCGAGAAAATCTCTGTGTACCCCTCGCGACTGGACCTTCCACCCGCGAATAAGTCGCCACACTAAGCCAAGAAAAAACATAAAAACTCAAATTTTGAAAAAATTTTCTAAGTATTTTTCGTGACTAAGACCTTGACTCGCTAGTGAGCCACGAAAAATCTCGGAGTAGGCTCGTGACTGGGGCATGCGACTGGACCAACCCGTGACTGAGTCGCCAAAACAGGGCAACACTGTTTTTGAAATTTTGACACTTTCGTAAAAACAAAAATACTTTCCAAAAACAACTAAAACACTCAAAAATCTTTTTGTGTTTGATCAACAAAGATTGAGCATGTGAAAACACATTTAATCAAGTACAATCACACAAATGAATATGGCATTCATTGAACATAGACTTGTGTGATGTGTGTGAATATCAGAAATGAGATAGTCCTTAGTCTAATGTGAACCTTCAATGATCAATTCAATCAAGGCAAATACAACTAGCACTAGATAATGTGACCCATCTCAATTATAGAAATATGCATATATGATCTCCCACACAAACTTGAGTACAAAATCTTTGAAGCTTTTCATTTGGCTCCATGTTCAACATATTATCTGATCATTTTGAATCAACATATCTCATTGTGAGATTGATGATTGAAATTTTTGATATTTCATTTTGATGAGTTAGCATTTGGCTTTTTGGGCATCACACATTTTATTTTTGGTCGCTTTCCCTTTTTCCTAGTCAAATACTAGTATGTGTGATAGGCTTTTGCAGCTCAATATCTCTTTTCATTTGGAGATTTACATTTGGTGAGCTCTTTAATTAAAAGCAATAATATAAAAGTGGGAAGATATATAGGCACAAATCTATGCATGTCTCAAGATCAACAAAACCATTCACTAATCATTCATGACAAGGTTGAAGATCTATTTACAACAGTCACATAGATTTCAAGATTTCTTCCACAAAGATATGAGTGCATAAGGAACAAGCTAAGCTCGTAGATGCACAAGGCCATAAGTACAAAGGTACAAGGCAAAACATGTTTTGAGACAAAGCTCAACAAAGTCGATTAAACGTTTTGAATTTTCTACTTTTTATGTGTTTTTGGATTTTTGACATAAAAGCAAGAAAAGATTGATAAAAAAAAAAAATGTAAAAACATTTTAAAACGAAACAAATAAACAAACAAATTCTCAACACTCAAAAGCAAAAAGCATACTACCAAACATAATCATAAAGCATAAGAAGAATTGATGCATAGACATGTTATAATGCTTATGCATGAGTACCCTTCGTCACCCACACGTCACGTGCGTTTGGGGTGATATCCTTGACAGATTGGGTACGTAAGTTAGGACTTTCAAACCTTCTTGTGAAGCTTTCCAAGCAAGTGGTGAAGGCACCGATCATCTTCATCATGTCCATTATTTCGGGATCATGGTTTTGACTTCTTGGTTGCTCACCACCCCAAGACCTCTTGTCATTTGTTTTTCCTCGTGATCGAGGAGCGCTTGCATTGTTTAATGCTCTCAGCTTATGACAGTTGGGTCTGGTATGTCCTTGCAATCCGCAATAGTGAAAATATGATTCGTTTTAGGACCCCGTTGTGATCTTGGAAGTGATCTTCCTCTAGCTTCACGTCTAGCTTCTGATTGATTACAGAATGTATTTAACACCCGTTGATCAGCCACATTTTTCTTCTTTTCAGTCTTAACTTTATCAGGAATAGACTCTTCTACAATTGGCTCTTTGGCCTTCACAAACCTCACTTCTTTCGTGACATTGGCTAATGAGCTACTCCCTCTAGTATATCGCACTTCGAACTTGTCTGAGACTAGTTTTTGATGAGCAAGCATTTCATTGAGTTTCTTGGAGGAGACACGGTCTACCTTAGCATTTGCTTGAAGCACTTCATGCTTAAGAAACTTTATCTTAGCATATGCTTTGGTCAGCTCTCCATTCAGCATTTCTATTTCACACTTTGCCTCCTTATGCCGTGCTAGGAGACTTCGATAGTCCTCCCTACTTTCTTCATCTTCTTCACAGCCGCCTTGGCCACCCTTGTGTATTCTTTAGACTTCTCAAGAAGTGAGTTGTAGTTCTCTTGGAGACCAGCAGTGCTTTCGTCTTCTTCAGCATCTGATTCTTCAACAACTCCCATTGATTCATCATCACTGTGCTCCCCAAGTTCTTGTACAAGTTTATTCAGGTCTTCCGAGGACTCAACATGAGCAATGGTCATAAATGCGGAGCAGTTTCCTTCTCCGTCACAGCTTTCCTTAGAATTAGAATTAGATGAGTCGGAGTCACTAAGAGTAGTGGCATAGACCTTGCCCTTTGATTTCAAATAATTGGGACATTCTTTCTTGAAATGTCCATGTCCGTTGCACTCGAAGCACGTGATTCCTTGCGAAGATTGGGATTCTCTACCATCTTTCCTTCTGAATTCTCTTTTCTCCTTCCCGGAATTCTGAAATTTCCTTTTGTCACCAAGTTTCCCACTACTCTTAAGTTTTAAGAACTTTTGGAAGTTTTTCACAAGGTACGCCACATCTTTATCTACAGCATCTTCTTCCGAAGAATCATGAGATACTACCCTCTCATCAATTTTCTTAAGAGCAAGAGATTTGCTCTTCTTTTGCGTAGGCAATGACAATTCATATGTCTGCAATGAACCAAACAACTCTTGAACTTTAATGTCATCAAGATCCTTGCTCTCTTCAATAGCTGTGTTAGGACATATATGGTTCACTGGTTAAGAACATATGTCATTCTTTTATGTAATTGGCTAATCCTTTGACAAAATGCACTCAACTTGTAATTGGGTAGTTCTAGATGTTTTTAATACTTCAAGAAACAAGGTTTCAAGATCAAGTGTTGAAGTCATCAAGTTTGTCCAAGAAACAAGCTGAATCATTAAAGCTCGACACCTTTTTGATAGATGCTCGACAGCTTCTATCTGTCGAGGTTTACTAAAATAAAAAATTCTTATCTGATTTCTTGGGATCCATGGATGTGCCTTTGGGCCTTCTTTTCTTCTAACCTTAGGCATATAAAAGGATTTTTTTAAGGGTCATCAAAGTGTTCACAAGTTGTACAAGCATTGAGAAAACTCTGTTCAAGCAAATTGTGACCGAGACAAAGTTTTGCCCTAGTGCATCTCTTCTGTAGAAGTTGTTGTGTATGTGCACCTTTGGGTTTTGTGACCAAAAATCTTCTTGATCTTCATTGTGGATGAACTGAAGAACTTTGCAGCCAACAACTCTTTCTAGTTGGTGATCGAAGTCGTGTACTGGGATCTGCGCATTGGTTAGTCATGTACTTGGGAGCCGTGCATTAAAAGGGGAAACTATCACTACAAAACAACTCTTTGGATTTACTGTTTTTTGTCACACATACGTTTATGCGTTTGTTGAGTGTTTCAGGAATGTACAGGTTGATTCAATTGAGTTGCTGTCTACACTTGCAACTGATGGATTGTAATTAGGATTGAATTTGAGTTTATGAGCATTATTTTTGTAAAGGGCTTTTACTTGTAAACTTTGAGCTTTTAACTTGTGTTTTGTCACGGATTGCCAAAGAGGGAGTTTGTTAGGTTCTAAAGATTTAGGAATTTGTGTATTTAGAAATCTAATGTGTAATGTTGGCAAACCATGATAAAAACAATATGTTTAGTCTTGTCTAGGCTTGCTCAAAGTTATATATTTTATGTAAAGTTGGAATCGAGAGGCTGCAGATGCATTGGTGCATTTTGGCCTGACTCGATCGATCAAAAGTTGACCAGAATGCTTTTCTGCAGAATTTTTCAACTCAGCCCTAACTCATTAAACGTTTTGGGTTTTCTTTTTTTACCCTAGGTATAAAAGGCAAAACCTAGCCACGTTTTTGGAGTTGCACTTGTTGTATTGTTGCTCATACATTGTGGTTTGTGTGAATCTCTTGTGAGATCATTGAGGAGCTTTCCTTCACATAAACTTAGGGTTTTCTAGGTAGAGATATTTTTCAATACCTTGATGATCAATTCAGTTGCTGCATTAGAGCTTAAAGAATAACAAGCGTGGGTGCTTGTAGCTGATTGGAGAATCCAAGAAAGAAGGAGTCCGTGAATTCGGAGCTTAGGTGAAGATTGTGGATGAATCAATCTTGTTTTTCTCTAGGGTTTCTCTCTCAAAATTCTCTCTGGAAGCTCTCAACATTTCGTGGGTATGAGGGGTATTTATACTAGGGTGAGATAGGAATGCGAAGAGTCAGGTTTTTCAAAACAGAGCTGGTTGGCGGCTTGGCCTTGTGACTTGGCTGAGTCGCGAGTTCAAGCCGCGAGACCAAGCTGGACTTTTTGTCCTGTAGTGCTCCAGCTGGCGCAACTGTTCATCTTCTCGCACGCTTCACTCGTGTGCTGAATTTGGCGGCTTGCCAGTCACGAGTCACCCGCGAGTCCTAGCCGCGAAGCCCTGCATCCTTGCACAATCTTGAGCATTTCTTCACACTCTCTCACTCACTACCCTTACATGAATCCCACCTAAATACAGGGTTTCTAAGTGCTGAAATACAAGCAAATTGGCACGAAATAAAGCCAACAAGATGGTTGATAAAATTCAACCTTACAGTATTCTAGAGGATGCACTGATTTGGGCTTTGATGAAAAAAGGTGACTTCTTGGTGAAAAGTGCATATTAGGTAGCATATAAGTGGCTAACCGAAGACAGAGGAAGAGGGGCAGGGGTGAGGAGTCAAACCCGAGAAGAAAGGAAAAATTTGGAAGGCCATTTGGGATTTAAATTGCCCAAAAAAAGTCAAACTTTTCATGTAAAGGGCCTGTAAAAACATATTCCTACAAACTATTGTCTTTGGCGTCGAAAGGTGTCCACGGATGATGAGTGTGTGCTTTGTGGGTTGAGTGAATCTTCAAGACATGCTTTGTGGGACTATTGGATGGCAGAGGCTATGTGGAAGGAGACAAAGATGTTATTGCCCAAGGTGAGTCATCCTCATTGCGAATTTATTAACGTAATATGGAAAATTTGGGAGGACCGAAAGGAAATAGAGTGGGAGCACCTGGCGTGCACAGCATGGTGCATTTGGAAGATTAGAAATGCAGCAAAGTTTGAAGGTAAGACCAAACAAGCAAAGGAGATAGTCTCTAAAGCAAATGCTCTGGTTGAGGATTTTAAGGAGTAGCCTGAAGCCCGAGACAGAGAGCGCCATCGAGAACAGTAGGGTGGACTCCTCCACGGGAGGGATGATATAAAGTAAATATCGATGGCATGGTGTTTAAAGAGTCGGGTAGCTGTGGAATAGGGGTTGTTATCAGAAACGAAAGGGGTCTTCTCATGGGATCCATGAGTAAGAAGATGGACTTACCTTTGGGAGCGTTGGAAGTGGAAGCAAAGGCTTTTGAGGAGGGAATTTTGCTGGCTGGAGACCTCGGTTTGAGGGATATTGTTCTTGAGGGAGACACGAAATTGGTGACAGATGCACTGGCTGGTTGCTGCTCCCCCCTAAGCTTGATTCAAATGATCATTGAAGGTTTCTAGAGGTGGAAGTTCAATGTCCACGCGTGGCAGGTAAATCATGTGTGTAGGACAGGCAATTTTGCTGCCCATCTGATGGCTAGAAATGCCAAACTTGTAAATGACAGTGTTGTTTAGGTGGAAGATACTCCACCCATCATTGAATGTCAATTGATCAAAGATGTAACTGGTTTGGACCTTTGTCCAAATTAAATGAAAGTCTACTGAAAGTTTGATTATAAAAAAAAAATAATAATAAATAAATAAAAACAAGACCCTTTTATTTATATTACTTTTTGAAAATGAATAATGTTTGTTCAGTGTACATAGAAGTTGTTTGCACTTCACAATTTCATCATGGAGTTTTTCTTTTCTTTTTTAATAAATTATTATAAGTGGGAGAGGATGAATTTGAGAATCCTTATTCGCCTTACACTACAAGAAAAAATATCTATTACAACAAGTATTATTGCAACAACAAAAATAATTAGGGCAATATATATAGTATTCCACTTATATATTGCAACAACAAAAACATCTGTGGGTTGTTTTTTTTTTTTTTTTTTTTTTTTTTTTTTTTTTTGTAATAGTAACTTAAATTTATTACATCAATTTAAAATTGTTGCAAGAATTACCTTGTTACATCTAACAAATAACAATAAAAATGGAGGTTTGTGCTTCACTACATATGAAAATTACATTATCCTTTCACATAGATGTCAAATTTTATCGTATATTAAGAATAGGTTACATCAAATTTAAGGCTTAAGGGGGTTTTATCCCAAGTGCGTTCTAGTTTATATGATTCATTCTTCCTTGTGTTCAAGATCCACAGTAAGTGTGTGTAATTTACTAATAAAAATAAGGATAAAATATATTCTTCATCCCTAACGTACATATATAGTTTTACTATTCCACAAATTTATTTTTAGTCTCGGTATCTCACACATTCAAAACCATTCTTGAAAAGATAATGACATCTTTTTTTAGCACAATTCAAATTCAAATGTATCTTGGAAACAAATTTGCTTGCAACTCTTTAGCAAACTCATTCTAGTAGAAGACAAATAGTATCTTGAAAATAAGAATACACATGCACCTCTAAGCATACTATTCTTGCGTTCTTTCCATCATTTACCCTTATGATCCCTAAATATAATCTCCTAATTTATTAATTAAAAATTTATTATTTTTTCAAAACCTTTTTTTTAAGAGAGTTTCACAATCTATAACGTCCACTCCTGATAATCGCCATTATCATTAGACTAAAGCACCAATCAATTTTTGGTGTAGGCGGAGGTTGAAACCCAAATCTCTTATTCAACTATTAGAGACTTTACCAAGCTATAACCTCTCTCTCTCTCTCTCTCTCTCTCTCTCTCTCTCTCTCTATATGTAGGGCAAAACTTAGGTATAGTACCTTATGTGCTGTTCTTTAGATTCCCCACTTAAATTTTAGCCACATGTTCAATTAATTAAATTAGCACAAACGGTGTAAAACACTTTAACATCAAAAGAGAGGAAAAAAATTCAATCCTCTCGTTTTTGTTTCCAAAAAAAAAAAAAAAAAAAAACTCTCGCTCTCAATCTCCTCTCATCTATTGAAGACCATGGTTGAGAGCTCTGAGCTTTGTCGTTCACCGCTCATCGCTGCCAACAGTAGTGCCTTAGCTTTATCTCAACCTCTCCTCCCTTCTCTCCCTTTTTCAATCTCTCCATCACTCTCTATCTATCTTGTTCTAAATAATCCTAAACTCCAAGATCAATTCAGATCTGCCACCGCCACAACCAGCGGTGGCTCCTGAAGTGAACAGGTGGTGAGGTTGATGGTGGATGCCTTTAAGTTTTCTTTTCAAACCCATAAGAATATGAGAAGAGGCCAGCCATGAATGATGTGCTTAAAATAAAGATACAAGGAAATCCTTGCTGGCCTTTTTCCAAATCTAACTTGGATTTGTTCCAGTGAACATTACCTCTAAATCCTATCCTCTAGTTTTGAAATTATTTGTCGAGATGGTGATGTTCCCAGTGATGTCATTTGCTGGATCTATTTTGTCAATCAAATGCGTCTTGTTTTAATTGGATTTAAAACCAAGTGCCTTAAAGCGGTGGTGTTTTTTCGACAATCTGAAAAAAGATCGGTGAGCTGCAACAAGAACACAATAAGCAGGGGCGTTTTTTATGGCCAACCTAGAAGTTGTCAGTCCTTTCTCGAAAAAAAAAAAGAAAAAAAGAAAAGGGTGTCAATCTAACGGATGTGTTTAACGGTGTTCGCCGATTTAATTAGTTGGACACTTGGCTAAAATTTAAATGGGGAACCTAAAGAACAGCACCTAAGGTACTATACCTAAGTTTTGCTCATATATATAAGTCTTTATAATTATTTTTCATTCTATTTTTTTCAGGGGATAACTGACTGAACGGTTTTAGACCCCTTAAAACAACCAGATTAACCTAGTTAATTAGTCAAGTGATTAACTTAGTCAATTTAAGAAATTCTAGGTTATCACAAACATACAATCATATCAAAAATATAAAGCAGCGGAAATATAAAAGACACAATGATATGATCACCTAGGAAACCACACGGTAAAAACCTAGGGAGGATTTGACGTAGCTATCCTCAAGGTAAACCTGAATCCACTATACGAAAGAATCGAAGTTCATACAAAAGGACTTGCAAGCTCCCCGCCTGACTTCCTAATGCTACCCACTAGTAGAACTTACTAACACGACCACGTGCAAGCTCCGAATCTACGGACTCCTTCTTTCTTGGATTCTCCAATCAGCTACAAGCACCCACGCTTGATATTCTTTAAGCTTTAATGGTAGCAACCATGTTGATCATTAAGATGTTGAAGTAATCTCTACCTTGAAAACCCTAAGCTTTGTGTAAAGGAAAGCTCCTCTAGATCTCACAAGAGATTTACACAAAACAGAAAAGTATGAGCAACAATACAACTGGAGCAACTCTAAAAACGTGGCTATGGTTTTTCTTTATATACCTAGGGTAAAAATAGAAAACCCAAAACGTTTAATGAGTTAGGGCTAAGTTGGAAAATTCTGCAGAAAAGCATTCTACCCGAGATTCGATCGATCGAGTCTTTCATTCGATCGATCGAGCCAGGCCGAAATGCACAAATGCATCTGCGGCCTCTTGATTCCAACTTTACATGAAAGACCCAACTTTGAGCAAGCCTAAATAAGACTAAAACAACCTGTTTTGATCATGGTTTGCCAACAATACAAATTAGAGTTCTAAATACATAAATTCCTAAATCTTTAGAACCTAACAAACTCTCCCTTTGGCAATTCGTGACAAAACACAAACACTAAGCTCAAAGTTTACAATTAAAAAGCCCTTTACAAAAATAATGCTCATAAAGACTGAAATTCAATCCTAACTACTATCCATCAGTTGCAAGTGTAGATAGCAGCTCAATTGAATCAACCTGTATATCCCTGAAATACTCAACAAACGCATAAACGCATGTGTGACAGAAAATAGTATATAAACAAGTACAACATTCTTGTATGATTCACACAACACATAATAAAGACATATATCAATGAATAACTCATAGAATATGAATCAATAAACAGTGAATCCGAAGAAACAAGAATCAAATAAAAATCATGTATATCAATCAATGTTACTCCCCCTAACATGAATATCCCCAAAAAAAAAAAATGATATACAAGGTGAAGCGCCTATATACAATCTAACAACTCCACTAACTCCTCAAAACAAAAACAAAAAAAACTCTCCCTAACTACAAAACTCCTTTACAAACTCTACTCCCCCTTTTTGTGACGGAATGCCAAAGGGCAATCACAATCCATTATCAAAAGGAGGTGGTGAGGGTGAACGAAGATGTGCCAGATCAGCTCGCAACACACAAATCTCGTCAAAAAGGTCCACTAAAAGCTGACCATGAGCCGCCTGAACGGTCATGATAGTCTCCAAAGTACGACGGATATCAAAGTCATCCGATGGAGGTGAAGGAACAGCAACAGCATCAAGATCAAGAACATCCTCACCAGTAGGACCTGTAGAAGAATAGGGAGGAGGAGCGGACCCAGAAGGCTCAGACCTAGGGTGTTTAGAGCCAGCTCGAAGATGAGCAGCCCTCTGTCTAAGAAAAGACGCACCTATAGGACCAATGACATGCATAGGCTCCGAGGAAGGGAAATCATCTAACCCTAAATAAAGAAGAATCCTATGAATAAAAATGGGATGTACAAGGGCATGAGCAGAAGATGAACTCCTATACACTTCGTTCAAAGAACGAAGGAACAAATGGGGAAAACTAATAGGAGCATCAGTAACTAGAGTGTACAAAAATACACACCTCTCAAGAGGAATGGTGTGTAAATGAGAAATGGGCCAAAAACAGTGACACGCTATCCTAAAAAAAAGATAGTGTAGCTCAGAAAGCTCAGCAATGGTGATCCGAGGATTAGAACCCCACTGGATAGATGACCCAGTGATGTAAGACATGACATCACTCAAAACTGGAGACTCATCATAGGGGTAGACAGGGTGCTGGACCAAGGGTACCCCTAGAGCATCAGCCACTACTGTAGGAGTAATGGTGTACTTTACGCCTCGTATCCAACTCTTTACCAAAGTGTTGGAATCATAGACGCGGATCGAGATGTTCGAGAAGAACTCTCGGATCAAGGTAGCAGGTGGAGGAGGATCAGAAATATCCACCAAGGGTAACCAGCCCCGACGCTCTAAATTTGTCCTAATGGCAGGATCCAACTCATCTAGAGTGACAGACCGCTCAGACCATATCTTACGCCTAAGATTCAGCTTCTCAAAGATTTCTTGGTTTTTCTCACTAGGAAATTTCTCTCGGTCAAAAGATAGAGGGGAAGGAGTAGGTGAGGGGATAGACCTACGAGCCCTAGTCTTCCTAGGCATGATGCTAAGGAAAGGAAAGAGACACAAGAGAAAACCAAAAGAGAAACAATAAAAACCAAGGGCAGACTGCAAGTTAGCACAAAGAAAATATAGAGCAAAAATCTATATGATGCATGAACAGTTAAAATGTCATGATGCATGTACTAATGCAGTAAACAAAGTTCAATTTTAAGTTCAATTGCACAAAATTGGCTTGAGTATAGAGTTTCTAACAAAAAACCCCAAAAATTTGAAAACCACTTGAAAAATTTTGAAGCACATTGATGAATTAAGCATTACAAAACACAACATATAGATTATAATGCCTAATTACATTCAATCAACAAGCCAATTTCATCAATTTCAACCCAATTGAACAAAATCCCCAATTCGGAACTAACATAAACCCTAGAAATTTCAATTTCTCACAAAACCCAAAATTGATCAAATTAAACTATCAAAAACATGTTTATAGCATGTTCCCACAAAAACCCATTGATCAATTGCACAAAATTGGGCTTGAAACATCAAAAATCTCAAAAGTAGAGAGGTACAAAAATTTGATGAAAAAATGCAAATAAACTCAAAAATGAGGGGCAAAAGAGACTCACCGGCTTGAGGACTAAGAAAGTTTGCAAAAAATTTGGAGGAAAACGACAAACAATCGCTGTAGATCCTTGCCTAGTCGGAGAGAGAAGAGAAAGTTGAAAAACTTTTTGAAAATGGATGTTGAATCAGTCAAAGAACATTGTTTTAAAAAGCTAATTCAGGACTTTCGATTGATCGAAAATTACTTTCGATCGATCGAGTCACTCCGAAATTTTTTAAAAAGAAATTTTAAATATTTCGATTGATCGAAAAATAGAATGGATCGATCGAAACAGGTAATGGATCACAATATTTTGAAAAAAATTACAATTTTGAAAAACTCAAACCAAATTTTTGAAAAATAACTCCTCAAAGCATTAAAATCAATGGAACACAATGCGTGAGTATGAGATGAAATGGAATGCTTTTTCAAAAACCTAAATTTGTAATCCCAGTTTCTTCAAAGAAATTTTCAACTAGTTCTCCCTTTAATTTCTCAGCAAACAAAAATTTGCATAATTCTCAAGACATTTTCAAACTTGGTTGGTCAGACCAAAAACACACACAATAACATGTACAGTGTTTAACAAAGAGTAACTCGTGTAGTGTGTGCAAACTAGCAAGAGCTTGAGATACATGTGAGGTGATATGTGAATAGAAATCAATCACAAAGTCTACAAAATTCATCACATAGAATTTAAAAGAGACTATCACCTAAAGAGTTACATCATATAACTCCCACATCTCCTAGAACATAAGCTTGCAATCATGTAAGTTTCTTGAATTTAGCCTTTTAATTATGTGAATTGGCATCAAGCATAATAGTACACACCAGTTTTAATTAAGTGAATTGGCATCAAGCCTAATAGTACACACCAGTTTTAATTATTAAGCAATTTAAACTGAGGCTAAACCTTATGTTCTTTTTGTGCATGTGCTACACTTTTTCGAGCACAAAATCTTATGATATGCACTAAGGTGTTCATGATTGGCTAGTGAACAGTGGTGAGATGGTTATTTATGCCTTTCTCAAAAGGATCAAGTCCGACAGTCAAAGACATGTGACTTCATGTTAAGAACTGAGTATAGTAGTTGAATTCGAGGTCAACTAGGCCTCCTTGAACAAGATGAGAGAATTGAGTTTAGAGATAGAGAGAAGAACAGAGAAAGAATAGAAACAGAGAAAGAGTATTTGATTAGCAAAATGGTTGAATGAATTCCCTACAATTGGTTATCCCTTTATATACTTGTAATAACCCCCCTCAATCATAACCGTATACTACCTTCTAACTACCATGACAGCTCATAGTCTAACCAACTCCAGCTCACACTCTAACTAACTCTTACACTGGCAGCCCCCTTTGAGCAGCTATGCACGCATGCTGCATCAGCAACTGCTGCCCTCCTCATCAGCACTTGGGCACCCTCTGTCAATACACTATCATGTAGCCCACTTGCATTAGCCCTCAACACCACATGCATTACCCCTCAGCATCACATCATCAGCATCACATACTCATGTTCAACCTTGCTTCACTGAATTCCTAACAATACCCCCTCCATTAAAACACCTTGCCCACAAGGTGTGGGAACTTGTTTTGCAACTCAAACAAATTCTCCCAGGTAGCATCAGCTGTGCTCTCATCCTGCCACTGCACAAGTACCTGAGTGATAAGTCTGCTCCTCAATTGATGGGTTCTGGTATCCAATACAGCCACAGGTTCAGGAGCAAGAATATGTTCTGCAGACACCCCTGGTAAAGCAGGTCTAGGACAGATATTAGCACCCAACTTAGCCTTAAGATTGGAGACATGGAAAACAAGATGAATCAAGGACCCTTCAGGCAAGTCAAGTTTGTAAGACACCTCACCAACCTTCTGCACAACTTGAAAAGGTCCATAAAAACGAGGAGCAAGCTTCCCAAATTTTCTGGGCTGCACTGAGGCTTGCTTGTAAGGTTGAAGCTTGAGATAAACCCAATCTCCCACCTCAAAGGACCTGTCCACCCTCTTCTTATCAGCAAACCACTTCATCCTCTCTTGAGCTAACTTCAAATTGCTTTTCAACAAGGAAAAGAGTTGCTGCCTGTCGAGCAAATAAGAATCCACTGCTGCAACCCTTGTTACACCTTCCACATACTCCACAACCTTAGGAGAGGGATAACCATAAAGAGCTTCAAAGGGAGTGAGTTTAATGGAAGTGTGGAAGTTAGTATTGAACCAAAACTCTGCCATAGGCAACCAATCCACCCAAGAGACAGGTCTGTCAGCAGCAAAGGCTCGCAAGTAATGCTTTAGGCTCTTATTTACCACCTCAGTCTGCCCATCGGATTGAGGATGATAAGAAGAAGACATAGCCAAGTTAGTTCCTTGCAATCTCATCAATTCTGACCAGAATTTGGAGGTGAACACTGGATCTCGATCACTCACAATTGTAGAAGGCATTCCATGTAACTTGAAAACATATTGCATGAACACTTGAGCAACCTTAGCAGCTGTATAAGGATGAGCTAATGGGATGAAATGCACATATTTAGTCAACCTATCCACCACTACAAAGATAACTGACTTCTGTTGGGACTTAGGCAGCCCTTCTACAAAATCCATGCTAATGTCTAACCAAGGTCTCTCAGGGATAACCAATGGCTGCAGCAACCCAGCAGGTAAGCAAGTTTCACTTTTCAACCTTTGGCATGTATCACATTCCCTCACAAATTTCTTTAAATCCCTCACCATACCAGACCAGTAGAAATCTTTCTTAAGCCTCTGAAAAGACTTTAGATAACCAGAATGACCCCCTAAAGGGCTAGCATGTATCTGGTTTAACACCTTTGCCTTCAATTCTTGGGCTGCACTACCCAAAAACAGCCTTCCTTTATAAAACAACAAGCCATTTTGGAAAGTAAACCCAGCTGGAATGTCACTCCCAGACTGAATGGCCATGACTATTTTCTGAACTGCAGCATCAGATGCATAAGTCAGCTTGAGGTCCTCCAACCAAGTAGGATTAGGAAACGAAATCATACACAAGGTGCCCACCTTTGTACTCTCAAACTCCCCAACCTGCAGAACTTCTTTCCTTGAAAGTGCATCAGCTACCAAGTTTTCCTTACCATGTTTATATTCCACCAAGAATGCATAGCCAAGGAGTTTAGAAATCCATTTCTGCTGTGCAGGGGTTCCAATCTTTTGTTCCAACAAGTACTTAAGGCTTTGATGGTCAGTTTTAATCACAAAGGATCTGCCAAGGAGATAAGGTCTCCATTTCTTCACTGCAACTACCAAGGCCAGCAACTCCTTCTCATATGTTGAGAGAGCAAGGCTCTTACCCTTCAAGGCTTGACTGTGGTAAGCAATTGGTCTTTGATCTTGCATAAGGACAGCCCCCACACCCACACCCGAAGCATCACATTCCACCACAAATGACTTAGTAAAGTCAGGTAAGGCCAGAATAGGTGGGTTTGACATTGCATCCTTAAGACATTGAAAGGCTTGTGAAGCTTCAGGGGTCCAATGGAAAGAATCCTTCCTCAACAAGGCTGTAAGAGGTGCAGCAATCAGTCCATATCCCTTAACAAACTTTCTGTAGTAGCCAGTCAACCCCAGAAACCCCCTTAAGGCCTTCACATCCTTAGGGATAGGCCATTGCTGCATAGCCGCAGTCTTCCTTGGATCAGTCCTCACTCCATCTCCAGATATGAGGTGTCCTAAATACTCTACTTCTTTACAAGCAAACACACACTTTGAGAGTTTGGCATACAATTGATGTTTCACCAAAACTTCCAAGACCAAATGAAGATGATGCACATGATCACTCACATTCTTACTATAAACCAGAATATCATCAAAAAATACCAACACAAACCTCCTTAAGTAAGGTTTAAAAACAGAATTCATGAGAGATTGGAAGGTGGAAGGTGCATTGGTTAAGCCAAATGGCATGACCAAGAACTCATAATGCCCTTCATGAGTCCTAAAAGCAGTTTTTGAAATGTCCTCCTCCCTCATCCTAATCTGATGGTACCCGGACCTCAAATCCAGTTTAGAAAAGACAGCTGCACCAAACAATTCATCCAGCAACTCATCTATGACAGGTATAGGGTATTTATCCTTGATGGTTTCTTGATTTAAAGCCCTATAATCTATGCACATTCTCCATGAACCATCTGCCTTTCTCACTAAGAGGACTGGTGAAGCAAAAGGGCTGCTACTATCTCTAATCAAACCAGCAGATAATAACTCCTTAACAATCTTCTCAATTTCATTTTTTTGATAGTAAGGGTACCTGTAAGGTCTTTGACAGATAGCTTGTGCTCCCTCCTTCAAGTTGATTTGGTGTTCATGATCCCTTAAGGGTGGCAGCCCCTCTGGTGTAGCAAAGACTGACTGGAACTCCTTCAACAGAGCAGCCACTTCCTCAGGTAGCAACTCTGCTCCTTCTGCCGTGAACAAGTGGGGCTGAAATGTAATGTGAAGGACCAACCCTTTGTTTACAGATTGCTTAAGAAAATTATTCCCATCTTGTACTTGAGATCTTGTACTCCTCAGCCCTTGCAGCAGCACCTGCTTATGGTTATAACCAAAACTCATTGTAAGCATCTTGAAATCCCACTGAATTACTCCCAAGGTACCCAGCCATTGAGTCCCCAACACTAAGTCACAACCTCCCATTGTCAACACATGCAATTGCACCACAAACTCATGTCCTTGCAGCCAAACTGATATCTCTTTACACACACCTTGAGTCTTGATCACTTCTCCATTGGCAACCTTGACCTCCAAGACTTGAGAAGTATCAATGTTCATGTGCAAATGTGATACCACTGCAGCATCAATGAAGTTGTGAGTACTCCCTGAATCAATAAGGATAACAAGGGACTTATGCTTGATCCTTCCCCTGACCCTCATCGTGCCTGAAGCAGGAGTGCCACTCAAAGCATACAAGGTAATCTCCACATCTTCTTGATTCTGTTCACCCTGATCTGCATAACCACTCTCCTCTAATTCACTGATGTGAACCTCAGAGTTGGCATTTCCTTGAGAAGCTTCCACATAATCCAACAGAAATAACATGGCATTCTTGCACTTATGGCCAGGAGCCCACTTATCATCACAATTGTAACACAATCCCTTCTTCCTTCTTTCCTCCATTTGAGCAGGGGATATCCTCTTGAGAGGCAGCCTCGGTTTAGTTTCTAAAAGGGAAGGATTTCTCGGAGGAGCCCCCAAAATGGAAGGTTTGCTTTGATCCCCTGGTACCTTAGTCACCCTCTTGCAACTCCAATTGTACTCTTCCTGAATTTTTGCCAACCCAAAAGCCTCATTCAATGAATTAGGACTCAGCATTCTCACAGGCAGCCTTATCTCATCCCTTAACCCACTTAAGAAGCAGCTCAATTTGTGGGTAGCAGATAGACCCTTAATCCTATTAGATAACATCTCAAATTGAGTCTTATACAGAGACACTGAAGCAGTCTGTCTCAGCCTAGTCAATGTCTCCATGGGATCGTCATAAGCTGTGGTACCAAATCTGATATGCAATGCTTGAACTAGTGACTCCCAATCCCCAAAGAGACCTACCTCTTCACTATCTTGGAACCAGATCAAAGCCTCACCATCCATATGGAATGAAGCTAACATCAATTTCTCAGCAGCTGGTGTGTTATAATACCTGAAGTATTGGTTGGCTTTGTAAACCCAACTTGCTGGATCCTCTCCAAAAAACCTTGGAAATTCCAATCTCACTGTTCGAGCAGTAGCCATTGTTGATGAATTTGCATTCCTAGGCTCACCATATGTTGGAGAACGAGGTAATCCACCTTGATCAGAATTACTCCTCTGTACCAGAATAGCCAATTGTTGAGTCATTTCATTCATTGCACGTGTATGAACTCCTTGAATGGTACGAATTTCTTGGATTTCCTTATCATGATGATTTCGCATGTCCTGAATCTCTTTGCTTTGATGATCACTAGCAGTCTTCAGTAAAGCTATAGCCTCCTGTGTTGAAGCAGTAGTTGATCGTGTTTCAGCCATAGCCGAGGAAGGCCAAGCTCTGATACCAAATGTTAAGAACTGAGTATAGTAGTTGAATTCGAGGTCAACTAGGCCTCCTTGAACAAGATGAGAGAATTGAGTTTAGAGATAGAGAGAAGAACAGAGAAAGAATAGAAACAGAGAAAGAGTATTTGATTAGCAAAATGGTTGAATGAATTCCCTACAATTGGTTATCCCTTTATATACTTGTAATAACCCCCCTCAATCATAACCGTATACTACCTTCTAACTACCATGACAGCTCATAGTCTAACCAACTCCAGCTCACACTCTCCAGCTCACACTCTAACTAACTCTTACACTGGCAGCCCCCTTTGATCAGCTGTGCACGCATGCTGCATCAGCAACTGCTGCCCTCCTCATCAGCACTTGGGCACCCTCTGTCAATACACTATCATGTAGCCCACTTGCATTAGCCCTCAACACCACATGCATTACCCCTCAGCATCACATCATCAGCATCACATACTCATGTTCAACCTTGCTTCACTGAATTCCTAACACTTCAAGATTAAGACAGAGTGATACACACCATAAACATCTTTTCCACACAACATGCACTACAAAGTTTCAACTAGTAAAGTGCAATAAATAAGCTCATCAAAGCTAAACAAGGTACATAAGACATGTTATGTGTAAATAAATTGACCAACCTTGTTTTCAAAAACCAAGAAAAATAATGTCAAACATATTTTTGCTTTCTCCTTTTCTTTTTTCTTTTTTCTTTTTTATTTATTAAAAAAGAGAAAACAAATAAATCCTAGAATGAAATGCATGAATGTAATGCAATGCATGTCCTAGACAAAAAAAACACAAAAACACAAATACCAAAGAACAATGGTCACAGAGGAATGAGCAATGAAGCACAAGGACCATGTCAGAAAGACTCAATTAGATTGAGTCTTTTGCATCCAAGACCTTTTAGATGCACCATGAGCATTTGAGTTCTTATTCACATTTGAGTGATTTCCAACTCCAGAATTTGAATAAAGGTTCAACGCCTTTACCAATTCACCAATAAGTGTCATAGGATCTTGTGCTTGAGGCACAAGCACCTTTGGTTTGTTTGCTCTCTTAGCAGCTTGAAGTTTGTAACATTTAGGACGAATGTGTCCAGACTTTCCACAATAATGACAAACCCAAGCAGGTTTACCATGCATCTTGTCCTTAGAAAGGGTAGAATCCTTAGGTTTAGACTCTCCTAGATCAACCCTAATCTTCTTAGGGGGTGAAACTTCTACAGATTTCACAACCTCACTCACAGGTGGTTTGACAGTTTCACTCACAACCTCACTCACGGAAGGTTCAGAAGAAGAAGAAGGAACAAAGTTCGTGGAATGTGGTGCAGAATTAAAGATGCTCTCAACATATCCTAAACCAGATTTATCAGAAGGATACTTCTGAACATTCAACATTTGATCAAGTTTAGAACTAGCAGATCTAGCAACAGATAAATCATGTTCCAAAGTTTTAACTTTATCAAGCAAAAGCATGTTCTCAGATTTAACATTGTTCAAAAGATCATTAGCATCAAACAGTTTAACAAGCAAATTCTTCTTTTCAAGCTCAAGAGATTCAATTTTCTTCAGGCCAAGTTCAACATTCATAGCATCCTTTGCAGCAATTTTGTAAAGTTTATTATAGGCCTCTTGAAGATCTGCATCCTCAGAGAGTTCCCCATCAGAAGGGTTCTCTTCAACATATATACTTTCATTGACTACAGCAGTAGCAGTGAAAGCAATGAAGTTTCCATTCTCGTCACATCCAGACTCATCATCAGAAACCTCATTATCACTAAGGGTTACAGCCATAGCTTTACCCTTAGACCTCAAGAATGTAGGACATTCAGATTTCACATGACCATTCCCTTGACAGCCAAAACACTGAGCACCCAATGGATTGTTTAAAGATTGACCAACTTTTTCTCTAGGTTTTTCTGAAAGCTCGAAAACGTGTTGAAAAACACAAGAGCTGTTTAGACCCCAAATTAAAATTACGGCTTGGTTGATTTTACACTAACTTAATACAAGTGCGGAATAGTGTAAACACAAGCGTATAAACAAGAAACTACTCTAATTCATAATTAAAGCAACACAGCAGTAAAAATGAAGATAAACTAGAGTAGAGAAGAAGGATGCAAACACAGAAAACACCGAGACGTGTTCTCGAAGAGGAAACCGAAGAACTCGGCGAAAAACCTCTCCGCCGCCTTCCAAGAGGAAATCGATCCACTAGACAATCAGTTGGGATACATGAGTAAGCAAGAGACCCTCCAAGCCTAATCTACCCGATGTACCTAAGCCCTCCAAGCTCCTACTCCAACAAGGCTTCTCAGAACCGTGTCTTGTCTTAGTTCTTCGGATCCCGCAACAAGCTCCATGTTGCATCTGCCATTCCAGGCTTCTTCCAATGCTTCCCAGCAGCACCAAAACGTCACTCAACACTCTCAAAAGGTGTGGTAAGTGTTTGGGCTATCAACCTCTCAATGGTGTGGAAATGGAGAGGGAAGGGTTGAGGAGATACCACAAGCAATTGTATAGAGAAAGGTGGGGATGACAATCTCTAATTCCAAATGTGTTTGGCTAGGGTTTTCTCTCTGAAGCATTCCTCAACATTTGTGGGTAATGGGGGTTTATATAGGATAGGTGCAAAATGTGTGAGTCAGTCAGTACAGGCTGGCAGAACAGCATGTCTCGCGGGTGTCTCGCGGGAAGGCCTTACCCGCGAGATACTCGCGAGAGACAACTGTCTCCACCTGGACTGACTCTTCGCATTCCAGCATGTGCAGGGCACATGCTTCACTTCGCGGGAAGCTTAGTCGCGACATACCCGCGAGATTTCATCAGCTTCCAAATTGCTTGAGTTTTCACACACCCCTTACATCAAATCCCACAACAAATACAGGGTATAAACAATTGATAGAAATTACAATCAAATTTGGCACGGAATAAAAGCCAACAAAATACATAGTTGTAAATCACAACTTTACAATCTCCCCCTTTGGCTATTCCGTGACAAAACCCTAAAACAGACTCTAGACTTAAACGTGAGTTTGGGAACACAGGCAAAACTCACTCACACCTAATTCTAGATTCTGATAAGCTCTTGAAACATATGAACAAGTAACTCCTGAAACACAACAACAAAATATTATCATTGTATGCAGAAAACTTGAAAAGCATATGGAGCATTAAGAGCATGATCAAGCAAGATGAAATAGAGAACACTAGATCATGGCAAGATCAAACAAGTAATCACTATACACAAGCAATTACTATGCTCATTCACACAAGGAATGAACATCCGGATATGCAAGATAATAAGCTCATATGAAGAGTACCATTTGCAAATCCAACACTCAACCAATGCAAAGTATTCGAAGTATTTGCATCTAGGAACAATCCTACTAGGGCACAAGAGTGTTCATCACTCAACCAATGCATAGAACGTATATGCATCTAGGAACAATCCTACACGGGCACAAGAGTGATGTAGTGAAGTAAATGTATGACATTAAACTTCAAAAGCACAAGCATAAAGGCTGCATAAGCAAAGTATTGCAAATACATGGCACAAACCATAAAAGCCTACAAACCATGCAATGAAACAAAACAACCCTTAAAGCTTACAAAAGCATCATGGGTACATGCAAAGTATGCTACAAAGCATAGAGAATATCACAAAAGAAACATCTGAAATAATACTTAAATAAAGCATAGTATCAAAGCTTTAAACCAAAAGCCGTAAAACAGTTATAAAAACTAAAAAAGTACTGAATAAAAACCGTCTGAAAAACCAATAACCAATGTTACTAAGTTGCTAGACTATGCTCCCCCTAACGCTGTGCAAGCTCTTCTCTAGCTCCCCCTCAGAATTTTCTCCCCCTTTTTGATCGGAATGGCCAAAGGGTCAGAACTGATCTGACTTTGAATCCAAGCCGTGCTCCATAGATAAGTCTTGTACTTGAGAAGAGAGCGCGGTGATCTGTCCTTAAAGGTATGCAAACTAGTCCGCGGTGTACTGCACATGTGAGTCAAGCACTGCGGACATCTAATCCATCTTAGCAAGCAACTGATCCAGTTTGCTTAAGCCTTGTGGAGGAGCCGAAGATGATGGCTGTGTAGAGGGCTCAGGAGCCGAGGTGAACCTGTCAATCTCTTCCTCTGTATCTTCGCCTTCATCCTGCTGAACTTGTCGTGGTGGTGGTATGGTGTGCACACCGGTCTTCGATCCCTTGATGTATGCAGTGCTTCTAGTCAGTGTATGACCACCAATGGGATAGTCCCTCTGAACAACCGTGAGGCCACTAGGTAGCTTGAGCTTTGCCTTGGCAATCAATCCCATGATCAAAGAGGGGAACGGCATCACAGTCCGTGAATTCTGCTTTGTGATGCTCTTCTTCAGGACATGCATGATATGGCCACAAATGTCAATCTCCTTATGTGTGAAGAGATCATACAGAAATCTTGTTCTTGGAGCAGAGAGAGTGGTGAGATTGGTGACTGGATAAAGATTGTGAATCATCACATAGCTTAGGGTCCTCATTTCTGGAGAGAACTTGATGGTGTTCATGGATGATTTCTTTGGTTCACCACCAAGGAGTTTAATCATCTCATCAGTAGAACCCATTCTGTCCTCATAAGCAACAGTGATTGGCTGAGATGGTGGACGAGTTTCCAGAAAATCTTGAATGCTCTCTCTTGTAATCACAAACTCCTTGTGTCTTACCCAGCACTCAATACATTCTCCATTGACATTGGCATTGGAGAAGAACTCTTTGATGATCTCTGCATAGACCACTCCAGTTGGGTTCAGCAACTTGGTCCAAGTTCTATCTTTGAACACTTCAGGGATGAAAGTGTCCTCAAGAGTTTCTAACTGGACTACCCGTTCCATGATGATTGTCTTGTCCTTGTAGCAGTCATTGTACTTCATATCAGCTTCTATAGACCGGAAATGATCAGAATCAGTTCGGGCTCGCTTTGAAGACGACTTCTTCTTAGCAGCATGCTTGGTGGGAGACATCTGCACAATTTTACATTTTCAAAGTTATTAACCTTAGTGGGATCATTCTTCCTAAAGTTTCTTGGTTCAACAGTGCTTGTACCTCTTGCCTTTCTGTTGTTATTCCTAAGAAAGTTTCTAAAGTTCTTGGCAAGATATGCAATCTCTGTAGTAGAGAGCTCATCATCAAATCCACCAACATCAACATTATCAACTGACTTAAGAGCCATTGATTTGGATTTGTTCATTTTGGGTAGGTCAGACTCATAGGACTGAAGAGATATTACAAGCTCATCAACATGGATGGAGTCCACATCGTTGCTCTCAGTAATGGCAGTCACTTTGGGTCTAAAGTCCTCAGTTAAAGATCTAAGTATCTTCCTAACAATTTTAAGTTAATCATAGGTTTCACCCAAATTAAAAGCAGAATTAACAATATCATTCAATTTAGCATAGAATTCATCGAAAGATTCATCATCAGACATTCTAATGCTTTCAAATTTAGAAGTCAATTGCTGCAGTTTATTGATCTTAACCGCCTTTGTGCCTTCATGCACATTTTGGAGAATTTTCCAAGCAGTGTGAGCAGCCTCAACATTAGAGATCCTCTTAAATTCCTCCATAGAAATAGTATTGAAGATGGAATTCATAGCTTTGCTATTGAAGTCTGCTGCTTCTTTTTCAGAAGTTTGCCACTCACTCACAGGAGTAGTGGGCTTCTGCCATCCGTATTCAATGGAATTCCAAACCCTCTCATCAATAGATTTCAGGAATGCTTTTATCCTTACTTTCCAATAAGCATAGTTATTCCCATCAAAGTGAGGAGGAACAACAAGAGAGTGTCCATGCTCCATGACAATAGGGGTTAAGGATTAGCTTAGAGATCAAAAAATCTCCAACAAGAGAGCTACCCACTCTGATACAACTTGAACGGTTTTAGACCCCTTAAAACAACCAGATTAACTTAGTTAATTAGCCAAGTGATTAACTTAGTCAATTTAAGCAATTCTAGGTTATCACAAACATACAATCATATCAAAAGTATAAAGCAGCGGAAATATAAAAGAAACAATGATATGATCACCTAGGAAACCACTCGATAAAAACCTGGGGAGGATTTGACCTAGCTATTCTCAAGGTAAACCCGAATCCACTATACGAAAGAATCGAAGTTCATACAAAAGGACTTACAATCTCCTCGCTTGACTTCCTAATGCTATCCACCAGTAGAACTTACTGACACGACCACGTGCAAGCGCCAAATCCACGGACTCCTTCTTTATTGGATTCTCCAATCAGCTACAAGCACCCACGCTTGATATTCTTTAAGCTTTAATGGTAGCAACTGAGTTGATCATCAAGATGTTGAAGTAATCTCTACCTTGAAAACCCTAAACTTTGTGTAAAGGAAAGCTCATCTAGATCGAACAAGAGATTTACACAAAACAGAAAAGTATGAGCAACAATACAACTGGAGCAACTCTAAAAACATGGCTAGGGCTTTTCTTTATATACCTAGAGTAAAAATAGAAAACCCAAAACGTTTAATGAGTTAGGGCTGAGCTAGAAAATTCTGCAGAAAAGCATTTTGCCTGAGATTTGATCGATCGAGTCTTTCATTTGAACGATCGAGCCAGGCCGAAATGCACAAATGTATCTATAGTCTCTCGATTTTAACTTTACATGAAAGAACCAACTTTGAGCAAGCCTAAACAAGACTAAAACAACCTGTTTTGATCATGGTTTGCCAACAATACAAATTAGAGTTCTAAATACATAAATTCCTAAATCTTTAGAACCTAACACTGACCATAATAGCCTTCAACTTAGATGACTATTCTTTTTTGTTAGGGTAAATTACACATGCCACCCTTGTGATTTGTGTAAAATTGTGATTTCCAACTAGCTTGTGTTGGCTTTAATTCCGCGCTAAATTTGATTGTAATTTTTTCAATCATTTTCCTTGTATGTATGTGGGTTTATTTGTAACGGATAAGTGCGAGAGATTGGTGAAGAATCAAGCTTCAAAAGCTGAATCAGTGTAATTCGCGACTAGCTTGCGACTAGCTTATAAGAAGCAACCTGCGAAAAGGCCACGTGTGAAGCACACGATTGGAAGCTAAAGAGTCATGCTAAGCTATCAAGTTCGCAAGTGTTTCACGAGAAGGGCCATCCCGCAAGTACCCGCAAAACATTCTATTTGGAAAAAAGTTAAGTTGTTTTACCAAATTTTTTACCCACATTATAAATACCCTTATTACCCACGAATTGTAAGGAGTGCTTTTCAGAGAGAAGACCTTAGCAAATACACTTGAGAGTTAGAGATTGTTATACTCACAATCATCTACACATTTTCTTGTGGTTTTCCTCAATTCCTAACTCTCCATCTCTAGATCCTTGAGAGATTGTTAGCCCAAACACTTACCACACCATATCTGAGTGTTAAGTGAGGTTTTGGTGCTGTTGGGAAGTATTGGAAGGAGCCATTTAGTGGAGGATCCAATCAGGCTAAATTGTAGGATCCGGAAAGTTAGAGAAAACAAGACTCCGTGAAGTCCGTTGGTAGCAGTAGCTTGGAGGGCTCAAGTACATGGGGTAGACTAGGCCTGGATGGTCTTTTGTTATTCATGTACTCCAAATTTATTCTCTAGTGGATCAATTTCAACTTGGAGGGTTGCAGAGAGGTTTTTCATCTAGTTTTTCGGTTTCCTCTTTGATAACACTTCTTGGTGTTATATTGTGTTTGCATCTCTCTTCCCTACTCTTTAAGCTTTCATTTAATTGTTTATTGTAGTTGGATAAGGCTTAGAGTAGTGTTATCGGTTCATTGCGTTTATTTACTCTTATTCCGCACTTAGTTTAAGTTAGAGTAAAAGCAATCTAGCCATAATTTTTAATTGAGGGTTTGAACAAGCTCTTGTGTTTTAGCACAAATCCGAGCTTTCAATTAAGCCTTAGATTCTAGGATTTCTAAGGTTGGGGCTATTTTGAAAGGGATTGGGAAATTTTCAATTTCTTGTCAAATCTTTTGATTTTTCTTGATTGGGCTATATCCCATTATGTTTGTTTGTGTTTGTGTTGCCCCAAGTGGCATTTTAACATGTATTTAGGCAAGTTTCTCATATATTAATGCATTGTTTCACATATAACTGTAGTGTGTGCGCTCTAAGTGTTTGATAAAATGCCTACATGGTTTTTTTTTTTTTTTTTTTGGACTCCATTGAGTACAAATTTCTGGAGATTACCATGATTATGCATGCTTAACATATTTTGATCATTAGTTGTGTATCTTACACACTTTTCCCCATGAGTGCTTTGTCTTGCATTGCTCATGCATCTCACATGCACACCACCAGCACACTTGATGCATATACTTTACCACTTGACTTTTTGCATTCACTCATGCTATGTGAGTCTATTTAGACCTTTAGCACCTTACAACATGTTCTTGTGACTATGTTACTTGTCTATTTCCATTTTAGGACAATTTGTTCGTGTTTATGGACTAACTTGTATCTAATCAAGTTTGCTACCATGTTTGTGTATGGTTTGTTTGCTTTTGTGGTATTTTGCAGATGTGTTGTCGATCTTCACGTGGCAAGGAATCTTTCATTGATCTCACATCATCCCCTGTATCAAAGGGGACTCATTAATCAATGGGAGACTTTGACAACAAGAGGTTCAAGACTTTTTTGGACTCTCAATCTTTCCTCAACAATTTCAAGAATGCGCCTGCTGTGGTGGAAAGGATTATGAAATTCGACACCTTGGGATCAACCTTCATCCTAAGATCTTTGTGGATAAGGATTGGGCAAGTTTGTTTGGTAATTTTGAGGGTCCCATCGAAGAGTTGGTCAAAGAATTCTACTTGAATACATGGTTCATTGGAGGTGAACTGAAGTGTTGGGTTTGAGGAAAGGATTTTGTCATCACTCCGGACTACCTAGCAAAGATTCTTCACATCAATTGTCCTGAAAATGTAGACATTTCTCCATATGATGATAGATTAGCACCAGTTGCTAAGATTCTTGACATTTTAAAAACTGATCATGAAATCTCCTCCACAGGCATCTCCATTGGGACTTCAAAGTTTAGACTGGAGATGAAGACTTCCACATTGATCATGTTCTCCAACCTGTACCCTCTATCCAACACAGATTTCTTTAACCTCGGGAGAGCACAATTCCTATATGATCTAATCAAGAGAGCTCAAGTTGATATTTGTGCTCACATATTTCAAACCATGGGAAAAATAGCAAGGAGATCGACTGCAAGAATGTGCCTACCCTTCTGCAGCCTTGCCATGAAAATCATGACTCCTAAGGGTGTCTGTCCTTCGAAAGAAGGAACAATCCAGCCTCGTCAAAGACTTATCTCATTACTCTCTCTTCAAATGAGCAAGGGTCACCCATCTACTAAAAAGGCAAGGAAGAGTCCTCTTAAGCCCTAAGCAACCCGAGAGAGCATCTCCTTACATTCTTGAGCCTCAGCCTGTTAGCACTCAGACGGGACCATCTATCTCTCATCAGGACGGGTTGAGGACCTTGATTGAGGGGTTGCATGAGCGCATATCTAGTCTTGCTAGTGTCATATAGTCTACCAAAAACCATGTTCAGATTCGTCTAACCACCATTGAGACACAATTGGATGAGATTCAACGCAAGCTAGAGGAGATCCTTTAGCTATTCGTGCCAAAAAGGGGGAGAGCACTTAATGTGAATATTTTGACCATAGCATATAGTAAGGGGGAGAGCATCACAAGGAAAAGAGGTGTGCATATTGAAAGGGGGAGATTAGTGGGCTTAAGAGGAGGAAGCTCACCTATAGCCCCACACACACTTCCATTATTTGGCTAGTCTAGTTTGTTTTTGTTTTATGCTTTTATAGCTTTTGTTATTTACAGTGCTTTATTTAAAGCTTTCAAGTACTTTAGTTTAAAACATAGTTTTCTTTAGTACTTTGTGTTTCTTGGTTTTTATAGCCGTTTCTTGATGCTTATAGTTATCTATTGCTTCTTGCCTTAGTTTCTTTAATGCATCATGTGGTATGTTGGACATGCAATTGATTTCAGCATTGCTCATAATTGCATTACGTGTCCAGATGATCATTTACTAGTTAAATGTTCATTGTGGTCATTTCCTAATGATTGTTCATGTTTGATCAAGTTATGCTTTATGTCTTATATCTCATGTGGTATCTTGATCGCATTTTACTTGTTCTTTATATATGCCTTGTGTTCTACTATCTAGTGCTTAATGAATTTTATTTGTTATGTGCAAGTGTTTCAGGGTTCAAAGTGCTTCATAGCTTTTAGATTTAGGTGTGAGTGAGTTTTGCCTATGTTCTCAAACTCACATTTAAGTCTAGAGTCTGTTTAGGGGTTTTGTCACAGAATAGCCAAAAGGGGAGATTGTAAAGTTGTGATTTTCAACTAGCTTGTGTTAGCTTTAATTTCGTGCCAAATTTGATTGTAATATCTTCAATCATTTTCCCTGTATGTATGTGGGTTTATTTGTAAGGGATGAGTGTGAGAGATCGGTGAAGAATCAAGCTTCAAAAGATGAATCAGTGCAATTCGCGAGTAGCTTGCGAGAAGCAACTTGCGAAAAGGCCACGTGTGAAGCACATGACTGGAAGCTGAAGAGTCACGCCAGGCTGTCAAGTTCGCAAGTGTTTCGTGAGAAGGGCCATCCCGCGAAGTACCTGCGAAACTTTTTGTTTGGCAAAAAGTTAAGTTGCTTTACCAAATTCTTTACCCACACTATAAATACCCTCATTACTCATGAATTGTAAGGAGTGCTTTTCAGAGAGAAAACCCTAGCAAATACACTTGAGAGTTAGAGATTGTTATACCCACAATCATCTACACATTTCCTTGTGGTTTTCCTCAACTCCTACCTCTCCATCTCTAGATCCTTGAGAGGTTTGTTGGGGACATATTTTTATGTAATTGGCATATCCTTTGACAAAACGCACTTTACTTGTATTTGGATAAATCTAAGTAGGTTCAAGATGATCATCAGAAGTGGTTAAATAGAAGACATGAAGACTACTCAAGAACTGTTCAAGAAAAGTGCAATCTACAGGTCTTGATACCTCCTCGACAGAAGCTCAATCTATCGAGATTCATTAAAGCTCAATAGATGTCTCGATCGATCGAGCTTACGGGTTTTCAGATTATAGCCACAACGTTTTTAATCTAAAAGGCTATTTGTTTAAGGGTTTGTATAATCTTTATTGGACTAGGAAAGCCCAAGGTTTGTGTAAACCTATTTGGAATAGGAGAGCCCATTAAAGCTCCTATTTAAAGGAGGTGGAAAAATAAAAACCTAGCTATCTATCGAGCTTCTCAAGATTTTTCTTGTTGCAATCTCGACACATCTTGGACACTTGGTGGATCGATTGAGAAAGGTTTTGTTTCCTTGATAGCTTCTCGACACCTGGTGGATCAATCGAGCTTCTGTCTTCTGTGTCTTTGCCTTCTTTCTCGACACCTCTCGATCGATCGAGATTCCCTTGCATGCATTTCATTTTTTTTGTTTTGCATTTTTTTGTGTCCATAGCATCTTGTTTTTCTTTTTCTTGTAGGTCTATGGTTCCTTGTTCTCCTTGTTTCTCTCTTTGTCTGTTTTCTGTCTGTCTCCTGTCATGTCTTTTGGCTTTTTATGCCCTTTGACAATTGTGTCAAAAAGTGAGAGAAATTTGAGAATTGAATGTCATTTCTCAGGAGGAGTAATAGACTTAGGGGGAGAACTTCATGTTAAAGGGAAGAATGTTTTTGATGTAACTAACTTAGGGGGAGAGTTAGTTTGATACACATTAATCTTGACATTATTCTTGTGTTGTGTATCTTTTGGTTTTGTAACCATTTACATACATCATGTGTTGTTTCTATATTTGATGATGATGTATGTGTTTCACTCTTTATCTCACATATGTTGTTTCTTTTCTCTCTTTACACACATATTTCTTGTTTATTTAACTTGTCATTATTTTCCACGTGGTACCTTGATGTGTTTTGTTTAGTGCCTTTCAGGAAAGACAAGTTAAAGCCAAGTCAAGATTCCGAACCTTCTTCTTGTAGCAACTTCCAAGGTTCAGATCTTTTAGACTAGGCTTATTTATTTTGTAATCTTGAGTAGAATGTATTCTAGGACATTCAATGTACTCTTATGGTTTTGTCACGAATTGCCAAAGGGGGAGATTGTTGAGGACATATTTTTATGTAATTGGCATATCCTTTGACAAAACGCACTTTACTTGTATTTGGGTAAATCTAAGTAGGTTTAAGATGATCATTAGAAGTGGTTAAATTGAAGACATGAAGACTACTCAAGAGTTGTTCAAGAAAAGTGCAATCTGCAGGTCTCAATACCTCCTCGATAGAAGCTCAATTTGTCGAGATTCATTAAAGCCCGATAGATGTCTCGATCGATCGAGCTTACTGGTTTTCAGATTATAACCACAACGTTTTTAATCTAAAAGGCTATTTGTTTAAGGGTTTGTATAATCCTTATTGGACTAGGAAAGCCCAAGGTTTGTGTAAACCTATTTGGAAAAGGAGAGCCCATTAAAGCTCCTATTTAAAGGAGGTGGAAAAATAAAAATCTAACCCTAGAGAGCTTCATAAGGCTTTCTTTTTAAAACCCTAGCCTCCTCCTACAGAAGAAAGAGTTCTTGCTGCGTTTCTTGTACGCCTTTGGGTTTTGTAACCAAGCAAAGTCTCTTGCACTAACTTTGAAGATCTTATTGGTGTTTCTATGTAAAGCTGCTGCAAATCAACTACAACAATTAAGGGGTTGCTGTGGAGTTAGTCACGTATTAGGATTCGTGTAAAGAAGTAAGCTGCGTACTGGGATCCGCGCATCAAATTGGTTAGTCACGTACTTGGGAGCCGTGCATCAAAGGTGGGAACTGTCACTACAGATCAAGTCCAATTGGGTATTGGGGTAAGAGTTCAACTTTAGGTTGGTAAGGTACTTGGGATTCCTTTACTTGTAACCACTTGATTTGATAATAGTGGAGTTTCGGGAGTGGTGACCTGAAGATCACCCGATGGGGTTTTTTTCGCAAGGGTTTTCCCCATTAGTAAACAAATCACCGTGTTATTTAATTTTCGCTGCTTAATTAGTTTATTGGTGATTTGTTTATGCTTCCACGCGTTTGCATGATGAATTGATTAATTAATAACTTGGCTAATTAATTAATTGGTTTAATCACAAAGGGTCATTCAATTTGTGGCCTATCAAGTGGTATCAGAGCCAAGGTCATAGGTTCGAGTCATTGGAGCCGCATTGTGAGGGAGGGATTGTGAGGGATTTCACAATTTGCTCAAATACCAATGGGCTTGGTCTGCGATCGAATGCTATAAAAGATTTGTGCCCCCTCATCCTTCACCAATTGGTCGTTGGATGGATCGGTAAGGCACACAGTCTGACAAGTGGAAGCATAAACAAATCACCAATAAACTAATTAAGCAGCAAAAATTAAATAACGCGGCAATTTGTTTACAAATGGGGAAAACCCTTGCGACAAAAACCCCACCGGGTGATTTTCAGGTCACCACTCTCGAAACTCCACTATTATCAAATAAAGTGGTTACAAGTAAAGGAATCCCAAGTACCTTACCAACCTATAGTTGAACCCTTACTCCAATACCCAATTGGACTTGATCTGTAGTGATAAATCCCACATGACTGCTTTAAAAAGAATTATAAAATATGTCAAAACCATTGCTGAGTTTGGTGTGTGGTATAGCAAGGACACTAATGGTGTCTTAGCTGGGTACTCTGATGCTGATTGGGCTGGCAATGCTGATGATAGAAAGAGTACTTCGGGGGGTTGTTTTTATGTGGATAACAGTCTTGTCTCTTGGATGAGCAAAAAGCAGAACTCCATCTCTTTATCTACTGCAGAAGCTGAGTACATCGCTACCAGTAGCTGCTGCACCCAACTCCTCTGGATGCAAAAACTCCTTCATGATTATGGTATTTGTCAAGAGCATCTTACTATTTACTATGACAATACCAGTGCCATAAATATCTCTAAGAACCCGGTTCAGCATTCTCGAACCAAACACATAGAGATTCGACATCACTTCATTAGGGAGCTTGTCGAAGATGGTACTCTCACTCTTGAGTTTATCCATACTGATGATCAGAAGGCTGACTTGTTCACCAAACCTCTTGACAGCAAACGTTTTGAATTTCTTCGTCAAAACATTGGTGTCATCTTCCTCATGCATTTGCATCTAGTTTTATGCTTTGCTTTGTTAACATGCTTTTGTGTGTTTACTTTCAGTTTTGTTTATTTTGTTTTTAAAATAAAAATTAAAAATTAAAAAATTAGAAAAATACAAAAATAGTGTGTGTTTTGTGTACTTTGGTACTTGTGTACCTTGGATGGCCAATGAAATAGAATTTTCTAAACTTTGTATCTCTTGTAGCTTAGATGAGCATCTCTATGCACAACTAAGCAAGTGAGCTTTGTGGCTCTTGTTTGTGATTAGTAAGATTAAGATTATCTCTTAAAACTTAACACTCATATCACTCTTTTTGACGGGTAGGACTAGAAAATCCTAAGAGAAAGGCATAAATAACCATCTCACCACTGGTGCCCGCCAATCATAATAAAGACACCTGTATGCTTCGGCATAGCAAAAGTGCAGTGTCAAATGCTTAACATCTTGGGTATTTCTTTTCTCTCTTTATATGCCCATGCATGATATGCTTAAAAGAAAATATGCAAAGAAAATAAAAAGCAAAAAGATTAAAAATGCTTTAAATATGGTTGCAAGCGTGTATTCTAGGAGATGTGGGAGTTATAGGATGTACCTCAAAGGTGATAGTCCCCATTAAACAATTATGATTGTGTGTGAGTTAAAGTTATTTTCTCATATCTCAGATCGTCATAACATGTATACACATATGCAATCTTGCGATGTTTTTCACACACAACACGCAATATTCTTTGCTACCTTTGATACATGTACAGGTACAATGTGATTTGGCCATCACAAGTGTTTACATTTGTTAATGTATGCTCACTAAATTGTCTTGACTTGTTTTTGAAAAATAAAATTGGTTAGACTTGTTTAGTGTGTGTGTGTGTTTTTGAGGATCCATGTGCTTAAATTTTTGTTGAGAGATGATTTTGAGAGCTTTATATGTTAATTGGATCAATGGTTGAGGTGTATGTTGGATTTCATTCATGTCTGTGTTTTTCACTTCTCAAAAAACTACTTTTAATTGTTGGCTCGACACCTCCTCGACACCTTCTAGATACCTTGTTATCTGTCGAGCTTTTCATGCCTTTTTCTGATCACAATCTCGACACCTGTCTCGACACCTGGTGGATCGATCAAGAAAGTTCCTATCTCCTCGATACCTTCTCGATACCTTGTTGATCGATCGAGCTTCTGTTCTTTGAAAGTGGTCTTTATACCTCGATACCTCTCGACACCTTCAGCTGTCGAAGGCCTTTTCCTCGACGCCTACCTCGATAGCTTCCTCGATACCTCTCGACTTTGATGGTTCATTTGCTTGCTAGGAGTTTAGATTCTGTAACTTAATTATTGTTAAGGACATATTTTGTGTAATTGGCTAATCCTTTGACAAAACGCACTTTACTTGTATTTGGGTAGATCTAGGATGTGTTTAATACTTCAAGGAACATGTTGTTCAAGTCTAGTATTAAAGCCATGAAGATTGGACCAAGAAACAAGTGAAGAAAAGCTATTCAAGAAGGCTGGACAGATAGCTCGACACTTGTGGAAAGACAGCCCGACAGCTGCCCGACACCTCTCGACAGCTAGCTATCTATCAAGCTCTTAAGGTGTTTTCTTATCGCAATCTCGACACCTCCTCACCCAGAAACAACTTGGGCTTAGTGCGGCAGGAATTTGCCCAATATCTCCATCCAGGCCCACCCCCTTACAACCACTTGTTCTTGTTTTCTCAAAGCTTCATTGCCAGGATATTCTTTGAAAATGTAAAATATTAAAAGACTTAATTTCAACACTTCTCACTTTATATACAAACTTCAAAACAAAAAAAAAAATATAAGTAATGGAAAATTTATTTAAATCGTGAAAAGATTCATTCAAGTATACGCGAAGTATACAGCTGGGGACCATAATAATCAAGTAGTCATTAGTGTCTGTTTGACTAGAACTTATAAGCTAAGCTTTTATTTTAACTTTTAGCTTTTATGTACAACATTTTGAAACCTCACTTTTTTAAAAACTTTTTCTCACTTTTTTTAAAAAACTTTTTTTCTCATTTTTTTTTTTTTTTTTAAAGTATTAGTATTCTTTAGCACACTTTTAACAAAAAAAAGTTTAACAAAAGTCTAAATAAGCTATTCTAAACCAGACAGTTTGAGTGAATTGAGATACATGGTGCTTCAACTCCAACTCTCAGATTCAGAGTGTAAACTCGATTCAAATTGTATAGGACGAACTTTTGTTTTTGTTTTTGTTTTTGTTTTTTTTTTTTTGAGAAGATGTATTGGACTAACTTAGTGGTGTTATTGACTCATTGGACTTTCAGTCCCTTGGAAATATTTTAGAGCAAACTAATTTTTATTCCGCTGGTCTAAAGCTGAATTCATCATACTCTCTTGATCTTCTTTGCTTTTCCTTCTTGGGCTTATATGGGCTTGCTTCGACTTTTCTACGGATGTTAGTTTTGTTGAGTGGATTCTTGGATCATTTTGTAGTTGTAGTCCTTTATGGGCTTCTGCCGAGAATTTATGATTGGGGCCCCTCTGTCGGCATTAAATTGAAGACTTGGGCCTCACCTTATTAATAGGGTCTGTATGTTTTAGGCTTCTCCTTGGGTGGGCTTATGACAGCTTGTGAAAAATTGTGTTGGAACAATGTATAAATCATGGGCAAATCAAGAATGTAATCCCTAGCCAATGACAAGTTAGTAGGAAACAAATTAATTAATTCCATAGCAATATAAGAATTTCACACTAAAAAATTTTACAGCTTGCTTGTCATAAAATATATAGATACATATACATATACATATACATTCTTTTTATTTAGAATAACATCACTTATTTACTTATATTAGGATAAAGATGACAACTCAATTATCACTCACCCAATGACAAGTTAATATGAAACAAATTCAATAACTCAATAATAAAATAAGAATTTTATCATGTCTAAAAAAAAAATTGTGTAGGCTTCCAGCAATACAAAGACTAGTAAATTTTTGGGGGTTAAAGAATACCAGTACATTTCTCTTTTACCCTAATGGCATATTTGGATCATGACATATTACAAAGGATAAATACTATTTTAATTTTAAATTTTATCAAAATTATATTTTTCGTCTTTAAACTTTGTAAAGTTCTTTCTTCATCCTTAAACTTTGTAAAGAGTTTTTTCAATAGTTTAGTGACAAAAATAATGATGAAAAAAGAAAATCTTCAATAATTGAGGGATGAAAAAATATATATAACTTTTTTATAGTTTAAGGATAGAAATAAAACATTTTTAATAGTTTAGGAATGAAAGATGAACTTTTAAATAACTTAAGGACAAATAACAAACTTTTAAGAATGAAAAAAAATATTGATCAAATTTAGAACTAAAATAGTATTTTACCCCTACAACATATGATAAATGATTAATCAACACAACTCAAGTTATGATTTCAATTTGATAATGCATGCCTTTATGGAAAATCAAAGTAAATGTGGACTCCAATAAAAAAAAAAAAAAAAAAAAAGCAGGTGTGGACTGTGGACTCTGAGAGTGCAATACCATAAACCCAGTCATTGTGGTATGGTAATAGTAGTGCTTAAACAGTCTATGGATAAAAGCCACTTTCAGTGGTAATGTCTTGAAGCTTTCAGAAGCACTAAGATAGACTGTACAAGTAACACCCTATCAACATTATAATTTGCCAACAAGGGCAGAGCAAACATGTCCGTTGAAGTAACAGCTCTCTCCATAGAAGAAACAGATCACCTCGTCCGCAGTACGAAGAAACAGAAGGCTACATCCAAGCCCTTCTCACCCCAAAGACCCATTCTATCTTACAAAGACTCTGTGTTGCGTCCCTCCTCAGACTGGGAAGACCTCTCAGCCCAAAACCTTCCCTTCGATGATGAAGACGCGCGCTTAGACATCGAACTTGACAACGACGATCCCTACCCAACAATCCTTCTCTCTCGAGAAGAAAAAATTCAGACCAGAACACCATGGCATTCTACGCTCATCGTCAAAGCCTTTGGTAAGTCTCTAGGATTCAAATACTTTGACTACAAAATTAGAGTTATCTGGAAACTGGTCGGAGATATTCACATCATCGACCTAGGCCTGGATTACTTCCTTATTTGTTTTAAACTTAAAGAAGATTATTGGAAAGTTATTAGCGACGGTCCTGGTGTTGGGCTTTGTGGAGCCTAGTTGTGTTTGATTCGATTGACGACCCGACTCGAAATAATGTTGTGTGATTTTTAATGGGAGATTTTCTGAGGCTTAGTCCATGGAGCGAAGGCTTGGGCAGAAATTTTTTTTGCCCATTTTGTAGCCCATTGTGAGTCCTGTGCACATGATACAGAAATTGTTTTTGGTGATTAGGGTTTCGGTCTTGTTGTTGTTTTTGAGAGAGAGAAACACTGTAGCTGCACTTTGTATTTTTCCCTGATAATAGTGAAATCCCTGCAACTCCATGGATGTAGGCAAATTGTCGAATCACGTAAATACTGTCTTGTGCGTGTGATTGTTTTTTTTTTACGTGTGTTTTTTCTCTATTTTTGTTTCTCACGTTTTGGGAATTTCGGGTTGAATTCCCTACACCTGGTTCATTGGACAACAATTCCTATCCATTCGAAGATGGTCACTAGGGTTCAAACCTTTGGCAGCAATGCTCACCACTACGGCAGTCTGGGCTTGGCTCCGAGAGCTTCCCATTGAACTATACGTGGACTTCATAGAATAGGTAACCAGCTTGACATGCTATTAAAAATAGACTCACATACCACAGAAAACATTCGAGGAAGATACGCATGCCTTTGCATTCAAATCAACTTGGACTCACCTCTTTTCCTCGACGCCTACCTCGATAGCTTCCTCGATACCTCTCGACACCTCAGTTGTCGAGAATTACTGAGGTTTCTATTTAAGGCTCTGTGGCGATTCAGATCTCATTTCTCTCGATCTGTCTGTGGTTGTTCATCTCCCTAACCTCTTTTTCTCACTCAAAACCTTCAACCCACTTGATTTTCGGCCTTGCCTTGCTTCTAATCACTTGGTAAGATCTCATCTTCCTTCCTTTTTCATGCATTTCATGTTTTGAAGTTTAAGTTTTGGGGTTTTTGAAAATTTTTGGGGTTTTTCAAAATTAATGAGATTTTCTTAAAATTTTGGGTTGGGTTTTCACTTAAATGTATTCAAAATGACATTGCATTTCATGTGCATTAGAATGGTATTTACATGCATTTAGATGTGTGTTCTATGTTTGTGTGCTGGTAGGATTGGATTGGGCTAAGCCCATGATGTTTTTTAATTTGCATGTCACATGTTCATGCATTCACCATGCATATTTACTTTTTGTTCAATATATTTGATATATGTGAACTGTTTTGGGACTTTTCTGATTGTCTCATTCTCTATCTCTTTCTCATTCTGTTTACGTTAGTAGTGTCTATGGCACCTAAGCGTAAATCCACTCTGGCTCGAAACCCTCTGCGTTTTGGAGCTTCTTCATCTTCTGATTCTACTCCTCTAAATCTTCGGTTTCGTGATGGAGATGCCACAAGGCATTTTCGGAGAACTTTTCTAGATGAGATGTTGATTCGGAATGCCAAGTCATTTTGGCAGACTTCGCCGACACTGACCTTCCCTTTGTCATTCACAGTAGGGGATGGGAGTCACTGTGTGACGTCCCGGTCACATGTCCACTCGTGCTGATTTAGGAGTTTTACTCCAACATGCACGGGATCGATCGTTCAGTACCTTTCTTTTTCACTCGCGTTTGAGGTACACACATCCCTGTCACACTGCAGCTAGTTGCGGATGTGCTTAGGGTTCCTAGGATAGATTTTCCTGACTATCCTTCCTGTGAGCGTCTGAGGACTGTGTCCAAAGATGAGCTCATTTCTGCTTTTTGTTAGCGCCTAAATGATTGGGGCGAGCATCAGTACACATCATGCAGACCTTTTGCTAAAGGTCCTAGATTCCTAAACGTGGTGATGACTTTTGTACTCCATCCACTCTCTCACTACAACTCCATCACAGAGCCTCGTGCTCGATTTTTGTTATCACTTCTTGAGCATCTTACTATAGATTTTCCTTCTCATTTCATCCTTTCTACCATAGATGTTAATTTAGATTCAGCGTCCCGTGATATGCTCATCTTTCCTTCCGCTATCACGAGGATCTTACACCATTTTTCTATCCCTTTTCCTGTGTCTGACCACTTCACACACATTTGTGTCATAGATGCTGCTGCCGTAAAACGTAGTGAGGCTAAGTTTAGGTCGAGATAGACGAATTCCACTCCTCCCTCCCATTCAGCTCCATCCAGATCTACTCCATCTACATCTGCTCCTTCTTCCTCTACGGGCGATGTATCTCTTGGAGACATCATGGCGCAGCTGCAACGTATGGATGCTTACCTCGATACACTCTCCTATGAGTTGTATCAGGTGAATGTTCATGTTGGTCGTATTGTACGACGGCAGGCGACCATGGGTGTTTTTGCTCCTAAGGCTACTCCTTCACCACCTTCTCCAGTGGCTTCTGACTCTGAGGATAATGATGATGATGATGATGGTGGTGGTGATGACGATGACGATTCGGATGATGATGATGGAGATGCTAGCTCTACTGATGAGATGTCTACATGACACTCTACCCTTTGTCACTCATGACAAAAATGGGGAATAGTTTTGGGTTATGAAAGTAGTCATCTTAAGGGGAGAGTTAGTATAGGACATTTTTGATAGGGGAAGTGTTGATATTTTGAGGGATGTAGCGAGGTTTTGATGTATCTTTTCTTTTCTATTTTTTATAGAAACATTGATCTTGTATATGAGGTCTTGTGACCAGTTTTACATACATTGTACTTATTTTCTCTCTATATGTGGATGTATATTTCTTTCACCTCTATCTTCATGTGTTGTTTCTTCTCTATCTTTATACACATGTTCTTTATACTTGTATGCAATCTATTATTTCTGTTTCACACAAGATGCCTTAATGAGTTTTGTTTAAAATGTTTCAGAAATACAGGTTGTCAAAGTCTACTTGCCATAAACTCTTTTCTTGCAAAGTTTTTCAAGAGTTTGTGTTAGGATAGATTTTATTGTATTCAACAAGTGAATATGAGTTGAGTGATTTATGACTTCTCTCGTATGTTCATTTGTTTATTGTAGTTTGTTCATGGATTGCCAAAGGGGGAGATTGTTAGGACATATGTGTTTTCACTTGTTAAGAACATATGTCACTTATTTATGTAAATTGGCTAATCCTTTGACAAAACGCACTCTACTTGTAATTGGGTAGTTCTAGGTGTTTTTAATACTTCAAGAAATAAGGTTTCAAGATCAAGTGTTGAAGTCATCAAGTCTGTCCAAGAAAAACAAGCTGAAGTGCAAATTCATTAAAGCTCGACACTTGCTCGATAGCTCCTCGACACTTGCTATCTGTTGAGAATTATAAAATCAGATTTTCTGATCTGATTTCTTGAGATCTGTGAATATGCTTTTGGGTCTTCTTTTCTCCTAACCCTAAACATATAAAATTATTGTTTTAAGAGCCGTCAAATTGTACACAAGTTGCAAAAGCATTGAGCAATCTCTGTTCAAGAAAATTGTCATCAAAGACGAAGTTCTTGACCTAGTTCATCTTCTCTAAAGAAGTTGCTGTGTATTTGCACCAAAAGGTTTTGTGACCAAGCATCTTCCTGATCTTCATCGTGTAGGATGAACTGAAGAACTTTGCAACCAACCTCTCTTTCTAAGTTGGTGTTTGAAGTCGCATACTGGGATCCGCACATTGGTTAGTCTCGTACTTGGGAGCCGTGCATCAAAGGTGGGAACTGTTACTACAGATCAAGTCCAATTGGGTATTGGGGTAAGGATTCAACTGTATGTTGGTAAGATACTTGAGATTCCTTTACTTGTAACCGCTTAAT
The DNA here is from genome assembly GCA_019022515.1 of Quercus aquifolioides. Classification (NCBI taxonomy): domain Eukaryota; kingdom Viridiplantae; phylum Streptophyta; class Magnoliopsida; order Fagales; family Fagaceae; genus Quercus; species Quercus aquifolioides. The sequence continues at coordinate 402,991 of JAFHAW010000275.1, read as the reverse complement.
TTGATAATAGTGGAGTTTCAGGAGTGGTGACCTGAAAATCACCCGGTGGGATTTTTGCCGTTAGGGTTTTCCCCATTCGTAAACAAATCACCGTGTTATTTAATTTCTGCTGCTTAATTAGTTTATTGGTGATTTGTTTGTGCTTCCACGCGTTTGCATAATTAATTGATTAATTAACAACTTGGCTAATTAATTAATTATAACCACAAGGGGTCATTCAGATTGTGGCCTATCAAGGTTGTTAGCCCAAACCCTTACCACACCCATTTTGAGTGTTAAGTAAGGTTTTGGTGCTATTGAGAAGCATTGGAAGGAGCCATTTAGTGGCGAATGCAATCAGGCTGATTTGTGGGATCTAGAAAGCTAGAGAAGACAAGACTTCGAGAAGTCCGTTGGTAGCGGGAGTTTGGAGGGCTCAAGTACATAGGGTAGATTAGGCTTGGATGGCCTTTTATTATTCGTGTACTCCAACTTTATTCTCTAGTGGATCAATTTCGACTTGGAGGGTTACGGAGAGGTTTTTTGCCAAGTTCTTCAATTTCATCTTCAATAACACGTCTTGGTGTTATCTTGTATTTACATCTCTCTTCTCTACTCTTTAAGCTTTCATTTTATTGTTGATTGTGGATGAATATGGATTAGAGTAGTGTTATCGATTCATTGCCCATATTTACTTTTGTTCTGCACTTTGTTTAAGTTAGAGTAAAAGCAATCTAGCCATAATTTTTAATTGGGGATCTAAACAAGCTCTTGTATTTTAGCACAAACCAAACTTTCAATTTGTTTTATAATGCATCTACTTACCTTATGAATCATATTTTGCTAATTTTAATGGATTTTGATGATGTGACAATTGCCAACATCACATACAAAGAATAAATTGAACCAAAAAAAAAATAATTCTACCCTTATATATGTTTACAAGGCATAAGTTTTAAAATTAACAAAAATTTCTTATAAGGCAAATTCCATTAAAATTAAGGAAAATGTCTTATAAATCATACTAGAAGGAGGTAAATGTCCTACACATCAAATCAGAGGAGCTAAATGTTACAAAGTAAAACACAATGTAGCTCATTGTTTTAAGGGTATACCATATGGGTGGTACATGTAATTTTCCCCTTTAAAAAAAAAATAGTAAAACCATGACTTCAAAATCTATTGGGTATTGCATAAGTTTATAACTTTCAATTAAAAAATAGAAGCACAACAACAACAACATCCACAAAACAGATAATGAAAAACCATAACAATAGAGATATAAACTTTGGCTCTAAACAGACAATCCAAATACGAAGAATAAGGAATAGCACCTCTCAATTATTTTATGATTTATGTCTTATTCAGAGATTACCTCCGCCAAAGTTTTGAAATCCTTGGAAGCAATCCCATTTGGCCCAGCAGCCTTCACTACTAGCTCTTTAAGCTCTTTAATTTTCTCCCTCATCCTCCTTCCTTGTTCATGTCCCAGAACGAGTTCCAAGCTTTTAAGCATTCCATTCTTTGTAAACAAACCACCCTCAACTCTCACCTCTATCCCCCACACGGCCTCAACCATTCTTCCATTCATCATGTTATCACCCAAGATTGGCCTACAAATCATCGGCACCTCTCCAACAATACTCTCAAACGCAGAGTTATATCCTCAGTGAGTAACATACACACCTACTGCACTATGTGCCAAGACATGACTCTGTGGTGCCCATGGAACTATTTTTCCTTGCAAGCTTGTCCTTTGAAGAAACCCATTCGGTAGAATTTGCTTGAAATTGTCCCTAACAGACCAAAGAAAAGGAACACCACTCGCTTCCAGTGCCTCAGCTAAAGCTACACACTCGTTAGGTGGCACGTCTGCCAGAGTTCCAAAGCTAATATATGCTACCGAAGTTGGTTTTTGCTTGTCCAACCAAGGAAGGCAACCTGTGGCATCTGAATGAGATGGTGGTAGAGGTGGAGGTGGAAGAGTTAAGGTGAGAAAACCCACGTAGAACACATCTTGAAACTTGGACTTGAGATCATTGGTGATGATGGTAGAGTTTATTTCTTGAAGCGAGTTCATCACAATAGCACTTGCTTGTCGAAGTACCTTACTCATTCTGTATAGTGTTTGTTCATCGTATAGGTCACAAATGCGCATTGTAGACAGCCCTGGAATAACATCCAAGGTTTTGTCAATTGGCTTTAGGCCTCCCACTACACCACCATTACCATTACCACAAGCATTAGCGTAGGTCATATGGATGATATCAGTGTAAATGTGAGCTGAGAGAGAATAAGGTGCGGGAACCCAAAAAGGCACCCGTTTTACGTGCATGTTCTGAGCCATCTCAGAAGCAAACGCCAAGAAAGCCTCAGTCAACAAGCAACTGATGTTCCTCCCAAACTCAACCACAGCCATATCCATGGCTTTCCCAAAGCTCTCAGGTGCAGCCTTAATGAACAGCTCCAATTCCTCGATGGGGTTGTCTGGAGTGAAAACATGGCCGTTAGGCACACCATCAGCTACATCATCGGCTTTGAGGTTGTCTGGCAGGTTAACTTGTGAGGTTGAAAAGAGCCTTTGGTTGGATTTGGAAGTGTTGAAGAATAAAAAACGTTCGTGTGGGGTTGCCCGTGCTAATTTGCAAGTGAGGTTAAGGAGAGGCCAAGGATGGCAGCCAAATGGGAATGCTAAAACAGCAACATATGCATGATCCGGTGAACTTTGGGTCATTGACATGTTTGGTTATAATTTGAATACAGTTAGAGCAACTTATGATGGATAAAAAGGATGGTGTTGGCGTGTTGCATTGCTACCAAAAATATACCACGTCAATTATATAGGCACATAGATGCGGGTACAGCACAACACATTCACGCGTATATACCTATTAAAAAAAATAGAGAGACAGATATTTCAAGACTCACAGCATGTATGAAACATTTCTTTTCTTTTTTATTTTGAGAGAGAATGTATGAAACATTTCAACTGGAAGAAGAAGGATCAAATTCGATTCATGTGTTTGTTCAACTACCTAAGCTAAGATTGAATTTGAATGGTAGCTTTGTCAGGGATGGAGCTATGTTATGACTAGGGGGCATGGCCCCGTAGCCCTAAATCAAGGAGGCAGCTATGCTTTGGCATTGGGGGCAATTCTCCCCCCCCCCCCCCCCCCCAACTTTTTTTGAAATTTGATTTATGCATATATATATATATATATATATATATATACAGACACAGGTTTAATATATATTTGACCCCAAAATATATACACTTAGCCTACCCCCTCCAAAATATTTACAAATTACCCCATGAAACACCAAAAAAATAAAAATTGACTAACCTCCCCTTTTGCCTAATTGCCCCAAGAATAATATAAAAAACCTTTAGACAAAACAAACCACAATCCTCTCTCTCTTGTTGTCTCTCTCTGTGATGTGTTGTGTGAGGAAGCTGACTCTAGTTGCTTTGCCCTTTTTTTTTTTCAATTTTTTGAAACCCAGCCTTCATCTCCTAGCTCTTGCTTCTCTCTCTACTTGTAACAGTGACAAGGTATAGAACTAGTAGTGAAACTGGTAGTAACTGATATTTCTCAATATTCAAGTATAAAGGTGTGGCCTCTAATATTTAGATCAAACATGAAAGAAATGTTTTTTAATGAAAACAAATGTGTGACTATTGTTAGAGGACTAGAGTACTGGGTAGTGCTGTAGTGGAGACTAAGGGCTTGTTTGGTTTTTAAAAAACCATCACTCATCACTCCTTACTCAATTTCCATCACTCATCACTCATCATTCTATAACTCATCACTTATTATGGAAAATACCATAACTTCCTAAGGTGGCATGTTTGGCACTTGTTTCCAATTTTGATAACTCAAAAAAATTTACTTTTTGTGGGACCCACATATTGACTTGGTGCAACTTTTACTTTCTTTTTTTTTCCCCTTCAACCCCCAATATCCAAACTCACTGAACCTAGTGAAAAGGAATGAAAAAAAAAAACAAAACAAAACAAAAACCAAACCCAGAAACCCAATATGAAAAGGAAAGAAAAGAAGAAAAAGAAGAAGAAGAAGAAGAGAAGAATAGGAAAACCTAACCTAGACCTAACGTGAAAAAAAAAATTAAAAAATTAAAAAATAAAAAGGTATTCACACATTTAAAAATTATTTTGTTACAGTGTTTTCAGTTTTCAGCAATAAAAGGCATTCAAATAAACCATAAGTGTACGTTTGGATAACTAACGTGTTTGGTGTTTGTGTTCAAACTTGGGTCCCGTACACTGTTCACGGGACCCACAAACCTCTTCTTTTAGAAAAATTTTATTAAAAATAGGTCCCACGGCACTATTCACACATTTAAAATTATTTTGCTACAGTGTTTTCAGTTTTCATTAATAAGCGATATCCAAACAGACCCTAATAAGAAGAGAAAAAAATTAAAATTGGATATTTATTTGACTTTTGTGGTCCTAGGACAATAGAAAAGTTGTGTATTTCATGTTTTATAATGAATTGTTAAATATTGTTGTGGCTTTATTGTTTCAATAAATTGTTAACATTAAATTTTTATGTTTCATGGGCATGTTATTTGGGTTTTTGTTTGGGATTAATATCATGGGGGATATTGTGGATTTGGTTGTCCCTAGCATCATTCAATGAAAAGATATGAATAATTCATAAGTTAATAATGATGATTTAGTGTTGCTAACCTCTAGTGTTGATGTTCTAGTTTTTAAAAGTCCTAATATAAAATTGAAAGCTTGAATTTGTGCTAAAATACAAGAGCTTGTTCAGACCCCCAATTAAAAATTACGGCTAGATTGCTTTTACTCTAACTTAGATTAAGTGCAGAACAAGAGTAAATAAGTGCAATGAACTGATAACTCTACCCTAAGCCATATTCTTCTATCATCAACAATAAAATGAAAGCTTAAAAAGTAGGGAAAAGAGATGCAAACACAAGATAACACCCAGACGTTTTATCGAAGACGAAACTGAAGAACTCGGCGAAAAACCTATCCGCAACCCTCCAAGTCTAAATCGATCCACTAGACAATAAAGTTAGAGTTCATGAATAACAAAAGACTCTCCAAGCCTAGTCTACCCCATGTACTTGAGCCCTTTAAGCTTCTACTACCAACTGACTTCTCAGAGTCTTATCTTCTCTAGCTTTCTGGTTCCCGCAATTCAGCCCAATTGCATCCACCAATGAATGGCTCCTTCCAATGTTTCCTAGTAGTAGCAAAATATCACTTTACACTCAGAATTGGTGTGGTAAGTGTTTGGGCTAGCAACCTCTCAAGGATTTAGAGATGGAGAGGTAGGAGTTAAGGAAAACTACAAGGAAATGTGTCGATGATTATGGGTATAACAATCTCTAACTCTCAAGTGTATTTTCCAGGGTTTTCTCTCTGAAAATCACTCGTTATAATTCATGGATAATGAAGGTATATATAGTGTGGGTAAAGAAAAGGTAAAGCAAAACACAACTTTTTGCCAAACAGATACTTTCACGAGTCCTTCGAGGGTTGGCCCTTCTCGTAAAATAGTTGCAAAAATGACAACCTAGCACGACTCTTCGTCTTCCAATCATGTGCTCCACAAGTGGCATTTTTGCGGATTACTTCTCACGAGTTACTCATGAGCCAGTCGTGAAATCCACTGATTTAGCTCTTGAAGCTTGATTCTTCATCGATCTCTCACACTCAACCCTTACACATAAACCCATATACATACAGGGAAAATGATTAAAGAAAAATACAATCAAATTTGGCACGAAATTAAAGCCAACACAATATAGTTGGAAATCACAACTTTACAAAGATCTTGAAAAATCACCAACAATAAAATTGGAATTAGTTAATATATTATAGTGTGATCTTGGATTGCATTTGCAAATATGAGACTGTGATGTTAATGAACGTGATGAAGTTCGATAAGCTTACATTAAGCTTGCCCCCTAGGTTCGAAGTCTGGCTCCATCCTTGGCCCTAATAACATTGTTGAGAAATTGGCTCAAATTCTAATTGTGACTTGGAATGTTGGTTAGGTTTCTTAGTGGAAGAAGGAACATTAATTTGGGTTATTTCTTAGGTGTGAAAGGAAATACTACTTCTTGGTGTGGAAGAAAAGTTTATTCTTTGTTAAGGAAGTAATGTATTCCTTGTGCAAGCATGAATAAGAAAATTAGTCTTATAAATAGACAATGCTACAAAAAATTTGATAACTTTGGTCCAAGAGTTCTCCCTATGGGGGGAGGGAAAATAGAGTGTGAAACAAAAAGAGAAAAAAATGGATTTTTGCTTCAGAGGTAATGCAAGGAGGGAGACAACAAGCACATGTATCAAGGAGAATTAGTGAGGCTTTGTTTGATGTTGAATAGTGAAGAAAAAAGAAGAGAATAATGCTAGAGAGGAGAGAGAAAATTGTTGTTGCCTTCTAGGGATTTTTGCTTCGGAGGTAATGTAAGGAGGGAGACAACAAGCACATGTATTAAGGAGAATTTGTGAGGCTTTGTTTGATGTTGAATAGTGTAAAGTTGTTATTTACAACTATGTATTTTGTTGGCTTTTATTCCGTGCCAAATTTGATTGTAATCACTTTCAATTGTTCATACCCTGTATTTATTGTGGGATTTGTTATAAGGGTTGTGTGATAGAGAGAGTGTGTGAAGACTCAAGCATTTGGAGGCTGAAGGATTCTCGCCGGTATGTCGTGACTTAGCTTCCCGCGAAGTGAAACATGTGCCTTACACATGCTGGAATGCAAAGAGTCAGGCCAGGTGGAGACAGCTGTGTCTCGCGAGTATCTCGCGGGTAAGGCCTTCCCGCGAGACACCCGCGAGACATTCTGTTCTGCCAGCCTGTACTGACTGACTCACACTTTTTGCACCTATCCTATATATACCCTCATTACCCACAAATGTTGAGGAATGCTTCAGAGAGAAAACCCTAGCCAAACACATTGGGAATTAGAGATTGTCATCCCCACCTTTCTCTATACATGTGCTTGTGGTATTTCCTCAACTCTTCCCTCTCCATTTTCATACCATTGAGAGGTTGATAGCCCAAACACTTACCTCACCCTTTGAGTGTGTTGAGTAACGTTTTGGTGCTGCTAGGAAGCATTGGAAGAAGCCTGGAATGGCAGATGCAACATGGAGCTTGTTGCGGGATCTGGAGAGCTAGACAAGACACGGTTCCGAGAAGCCTTGTTGGACTAGGAGCTTGGAGGGCTTAGGTGCATCGGGTAGATTAGGCTTGGAAGGTCTCTTGCTAACCCATGTATCCCAATTGATTGTCTAGTGGATCGATTTCAGCTTGGAGGGCGGCGGAGAGGTTTTTTGCCGAGTTTTTTGGTTTCCTCTTCGAAAACATGTCTTGGTGTTTTCTGTGTTTGCATCTCTCTTCCCTACTCTTTTATATTCCATTACTGCTGTGTTGCTTTGTTTATGGATTAGAGTAGCTTATTTGTTCATCCGCTCGCATTTACACTATTCTGCACTTTGTATTAAGTTAGTGTAAAATCTATCGAGCCGTAACTTTAATTAGGGGGGTCTAAATTGCTCTTGTGTTTTCAACACATTTTCGAGCTTTCAAATAGTGAAGAAAAAAGAAGAGAATAATGCTAGAGAGGAGATAGAAAATTGTTGTCGCCTTCTAGATGATAGCCAATGAGAGCAACGTGAAATGAGAAAGAAGAAGAAAAGAAAGCTAGGGAGGAGAGACTAAAGTGTTGCCGCCTTCTAGACAAATAACTAGTGCGTGTGAGAGCAAATGTATTTCTTTAGCCATGAGACACAAAGAGAGTGTATGTGAACCAAAGAAAAACAAAAGATATTTTTCTTTAGCCGTGAGACATATACAAAGGATATTGTAATTGATTTGATAATAGTAAAATTAATTTGGAGCTTGTCCCGTAATTTTTCCCTTTAAGGAGAAAGGGTTTTCCATGTAAATATTTGTATTTTTGTGTGTAATTTCTATTTGGATTGATAATATATTGGTGATAATTCTATTTGGGACAAATAAACACCCCACCATGTATGTGTTGTTAGCCATCCCTCGTCAGAAGCTAAACTCAGAGATGAAGATGAGAGAAAGAAATTTCTCATTGAATGAATAGGAAAAGTACAAATCTCCTTATATATATACAAGTAGCAAAGCAATTGAATGATACAAAATGAAATAAAAAGAATTAAAAACAATCTTTTTTTAATTTTAATCCAAATCAGATTCCCATGCTGCACCTTTGGGATTCTTAATATGAAAATTAGCCTAAATTCTCTCTCTTAATGACGAAAATATTAGATGAAAATCCTCCCATCCCCACACATAGGCTACTCCTCTACTCTGAGGCCAAAAAGCGTGGTCTTAAAAACATACCTAATCTCAACAATTAAATTTGAATTGTTGACCCAAATAGATGAAAAAATATTAAATTGACCCCCAAAATAAATTATTCTTGAAGTTGCAATTTTTTTTTTTTTTAATTGGAAAATTTGCCCCCAAACCTTTGGCTCTGGCTCCATCCCTAAGCTGCCTTTTTTTTTTTTTTTGACAAGTGAATATATGGTAGCTTTGTGGCCCCATATAATCTCATACCTCATGATTGCTGCAAGAGGAGAAAATATGTTATGTATCCATTGCTACATGTAGCCTTCCTCTTACAGAAGAAGGCTACATGTAAACAACACATGGTAGAATTTCCTAGCAAGAGATGCTTTTTAACTAGGGAAAAATAAGTATTGTCTATTTACTTCTAAGAAAAAAGATAAAATAAAAAAAAATAAAAAATAAATTAGGCCAAAGTATAAGGAAAATTGTAAAAGAGAGGCTACATGTAGTTGATACATGGTATATTTTCTCAAAATACTGAGTTGATGAATTTTTTATTTTTTATTTTTTTTAAATGAACATTAACGGGAACATTATGTGGCCTAGCTTTAATGACATGACATATGAGTTTTTTTTTTTTTTTTTTTTTTTTTTTTTTTTTTTTTTTTTTTTTTAAGAAAAAATAAAACAAAAAAAATACAAGGCTAAAGAAACATTGGCTATTTTCTCAAAACTCTTCCACCTCTAGATGAATGGTATAAGAAACGTTGCCCACACTTCAGCACAATCAAATTTGGGAAGTCGCTTACCACTGAAATCTTAGTGTGACTACGTTGATTAAGAAGTCTGATAATGACTCACCGCAAAATTTGAGTTATTGTAGCATTGTATCAAAAAATTGTTGAGCATCAATTGTAGGTGATAGGTCAAGAATGTATTGACCTCTTGTGATAAATTAACCAATTAATTAGAAAAGTGAATTAATTAAGTTAATTAACATGCAATACGTGTGATAGCACAAACAAATCACCAACTAAGTTAATATATAGTGGAAAATAAAGTTGACACAGTGATTTGTTTACAAATGGGGAAAACCTCCAAGGCAAAAACTCCACCGGATGATTTTAAGGTCATCACTCCTGAGAACCCACTATTATTACAACAAGCAGTTACAAGTAATGGAATCTCAGTACCTTATATCAACCTATAGTTGAACCCTTACCCCAATACTAGATATGACAAAACGGGCGGGGCGGGTCGAGTCAATCGAGTTTACGGGTCAATCGGGTTGCTGGCCGAGTCAGGTCAGGTCGGGTTGACTCGTATTTTTCAAACAAGTTTTTTTTTTTTTAATTACAAAAAAAAATCAATGACAACCTGTTTACAGAGAATGAATAAAATCAATTAAGCAAATGAATTTCACTTAATGCTACTTATTAGTATCCTTCTAATTCTGACAGTTTTGAGCATGACAAAAATTATTTATAATCATAAATTCATGATGGAAAAAATCTTCAATGTTAATAGTTCACTATCAAAATACATATAATTACAAGTTTACATCTTCAAAAAGAGATAAACCTTAAAACATACAAAACAAGTAAGCCAGCAAAGTAGCAACTTATCAGTCTTCTTAAGTGCACATGTTCCTGTTGCATTTAAAATAATAGTAAAATTAGATTACTTAGAAAGATAAAATAAACAAAAAAAAAAAGATTTAAAAATAAACATAACATATTAAGTAAAGAAAAATAAGTAAATATTTTATAAGAATTACACCTCAATCTCAATCTACTCAATGTTGGTAGTAGATTCAGCACTGCAAATATTCATACTTACAAATTCAAGCTCAAGTTGGCCAATTTCGTCAGCATCCTCATCTACAATACAATATTTTAATATAACTTAATGTACCATGAAAGAAAATCAATAAAAAATTAAAATTGTATAATTATGACTATAAAAAAAAATTAAATTACCTTCAAATCCATATAGCCAACTTTTAGTACACAATGTAGCTTCCATATTCTCAGGTAAAAGACACGATCGATACGAAGTAAGAATTTTTTTTCCTAGTGCTAAAACTTGATTCATAAGCAACAGTGGTTATCGGAATGCTCATGAGATCCCGTGCCATTAAAAAGAGCTCTAGAAACTGATTGTAATGCTCTTTCCACCATAAGAGAACTTCCAACTTTGAATTTTCCTTTTTGTTAAGTCTAGGCTCTTCTAAATACAAGTCCAACTGAGATTTTTTTGTTTTGGCACCACGACCACTTCCATAATGATCAAATTCCTAATCACTAAAAAAAATTGCAATGAAAAATAATACCACACGTTTGTGCATCGTGCCTTTGGCTTTGGCGCAAGAGACAAGAGTAGAGGAACTGAACTGTGGAAGCTTTAGGGCCCTTTGTGGTTTGGTTTGTCACGTTTCAACTTTCACGTTTGTGCATCGTGCCTTTGGCTTTGGACTACAGCTAGTATTGAATGAGAATTTTTTTTTTTTTTTTTTCATGGTTGTTTTGACAGTCATGTTTACTATCTGTCCAACCCCATGAGCCTGCCTAGCCGTCATGTTAAATTGGTGAGTGGTTAAAAACAAGTTTTCCTGAATACATAAATTTCCCTAAAAAAATTAATAAAATGAGGCAGTGCTAATGTGAGTAAAAATTATCCATGGAAAAGTTATATCTCACCAAATCACAAAGAAAAAGAACAAGAAAATAAGATTTTTGAATAAATTTGTGATAGAAAACTAGAGGACAATGGATGGCTTACTGGAAACTTTAAGAAGAAGAGAACTGAAATAATGAAGGTAGCCAAGAACAGGTTCAACTCGATATAGTTTGAGATCTAAAATAATAAATTTAAATGGGGCTTCTTGTATTTAAATATCAATTAATTAAATTTATTTAATGTTAATCAAAATAAAGTTAATTTGATGAATTAATATCGACCAAACTAAAGTTATATTCATATAGAAAATCAAATATCATGGTTCAAACATAAAATACAACAAAAATAAAAGAATTTTTTTCTAGATATACTTTATCTTGTATAAGGCTATGTATTATTAAGTAAAGTTGTAATCTAGAGTTGTATTAGCTTATTATCCCTAATATCACTGTACAATTTTAGGCCTCTTTATAATTCGATAGGGCCTTTTAATAAAGGGAGTAGAACCTTATGTGAATGGGAGCCTTGAGCCACCAGTACTAGCAGTGAAATAGTGGAGAGGTTATTCCAGAACTTGTTTTCCCTTGTTTAGAACGTGAATTCCTTTGCCTTCAAGAATGGCATTCCTCACTTAGAAAGGTAGCCTAGAATCTTTCCTTGTCTTTTCACATCACTAAGAAGAACTTCACATGGTTACATATACAAGGATTCATTTGGGTGGTAAAAAATAGTGATAGGTCCATGTAAAAATAATTAATTGTCTCCCATTCACAATCAACCACATCAAAGTTGTTGCACAAAAATTGTAATATGATTAAAACTATGTAGTTTAACTTTTAGTTTTAAGTGTTAGCTTATTTGTATGGAAAGGAATACAAAGACAATATTATCAAGTTTTTTATCTATTTACTGATTATTCTTATTTTGGCATGTGAAAAAAATAGGGTCATATCAGATTTATCTAACCCTCTTAAAAGACTAAGTAACATATTGGGTTGACTTGACCCTCAAACGATCCAAACCCTGCTAGGTCCAAACCCTAACCTGATTTATACATAGTCTAGGAAAACCCAATGAATAGAAGTAATCACAGCCCTCTACCAAAGAATCATCCATAAAAAATGTGAGGGCCTTGTCAACCTTAGTTGGGAGTGTAGGTTCAACTCACGGATTAATGAATAAAATCCAACCTAATGCTTCGGGTTAGATTTTCATGGGTTCAAATGGATGAAGTAAATGATTATGTGAAAATGTTGTTGACAGGTTGAGTTGGGTTTTAAATTTTATTAAGTTTAGGCTAGGTTGAGTTTAGGTTGATAGAATTTTCAACCCGAGTAATCCAACCAAATCAACTTTATTAATAGCTTTTGTAAGTGAGTGAAAATCAATTTTGACTCAAATTAGATGAAGAGTTAACATATGATGGTCCAATACAATTAATTTGTAGAGAATTGGTTTCCAAGGTCAACCTTAGTGTGCCTATATGCTTTAGCTTTTAAGTTAATGGAAAATTATCAAGTAACTCATAAGAGAGAAGTAGACTTTGAAATTAACTTTTCCTCGGGTTAGTCCGAGGAGCACTAGTTCATATAATGTTCAAGTCTCGGTTACAAGGTAGTGTTACATAGAGTATGTTTCTTTTTCCAAGTTTTTCATCAACCATTCTAGAGGTGTTTCCTTTCTTTATATAGCTATCTAAATTGCATCCTAACCCTCCACTTGTACAGCCAATGATCTTCCTTTGGATGCTTGTCCCATCAAGGTTTTGCTGGAGGAGGTAGAATGTGCTGCAAACTGTGTGGGTACTATTCAAGAGTCATTCTACCATTAATGCAGCTAGCTGAGTTGGTGCAGTGCATTGAATGCGGAGGTGATGGGTACTTTACCTGTATATTTCCTTTCTTCTTTGCTTGCACGTCTCTACTGCCTTCCTCGGTATTTTGTCTTTTGGTCTAAGTGGCTTGCTCAATGCCTCCCGAGGAACACTCGCTCTTCAGACTCCTTGGGTAGTCAGCCTCTTTGGCCTCTATTCTCAGACTCTCATTTGTGATAAGAATCAACAAGCATTCAAGAATCCATTGCATGTTCCAGTTGGGCCTATTACTAAAGCAATATCCAAGAAGATCAAAGAAGCACTTAATGAGTTGATACAAGAGATTTGGGCTAATTCTAACGGAGGACATTCCAAGCTTGGCCCAAAGGAAGATGAAGGCGTAATAAATTTAATCAAAGCTATTGAGGGCTAATCTGGCTTAATTGGACGTGATTTATGGCGTGGATTAATGGCTGATTGATTTTCCAACTCCATATCAGTTAATAAATATTTTTCCTAGTCTGGAGCATCTAATTTTGGACTAGATCTACCTTAATTTTAGACTTTTATTATTTAGAACATTTTTAGCTATTTTTCCTATTTTGGATCAGCTAATTTCAGACCAAATCAAGTTTTATTTAGGGTTTTATTATTTAGTACGTTTTTTATATTCTATTTCCAGTCATGTCTTATAAATAGCATGCACTCATTGTAATAGGGAGATTATGGAATAAAAATCAGAAAAGGTAAGGCTTTGCTCTTCTTTTGGTTCTTCAAGAACTGTGAACTTATCAAGGATTCTTCCTTGTGGCGTTCAAACTTTTTAGCTTTGGTTTGTGATACAATTATAATCATTGGGCCAAGGTGTTACACTTATACTTTTGGTTCGCGTTTCGATTATAAACGTTGGGTCAGGATTTCTATCAAAAATCTGAATTTTAGTTTTCTTTCAAAAGTATTCCAATATTTTTGTTGGGTCTTAAAGCGTGTCGATTGAGGTTCGCATCAATTTGTGTAATGGGTCAAAACTAATGAGGGAATGGGCCCTTCCACCTCCTTAGGCTAGGCCCACAGAGCTCTATCTTGTACTCGGATCTTACCCCTCTCACAATTTTATATATATAATTTTTAGGTTAGGATCAAGTTACGATGTTACACCATTGCATAATATTTTATTAGATTAATATTTTGAGAATTTACATATTCTCTTTTCTTTTTTTTAAATGCTCGTCAAATATCTAGTTAATTGGATGTTATGTACCATATGATCCATAAACTCATGTGTTGTATATAATTTAAATTTAAACATTTTATGATGAAATAGTTATTGATCTCCAATCATCTTGATATATGCAAGTATGGAAAGTATAACAAGACAATGTAATCCAATAGTTGATTTATCAAAATACTTATTTATTAAAAATTTATGGAACCCTACCTCCCTTTTCCCCGGATGTTTTTGCCATTTAGCCTGATTTTACTAACAATTTCATTATGTAGCATCAGAACCAAACATATTAGTTAAGTAACATCTCAAGTCTCTGAGACTCGAGTTGAATGAAGGAACTTAAGTCTCATAGACTCAAGTTCTAAGTGCTGGCAATAGCTGATGTGGAATTTTAAATCCACATGGAACTTAAGGCTAAGAAACCTAAGTTGCTTAGCATGGAACTCAAGTCTTAAAGACTCAAGATCTTCAAAGAAAACCGAGTCTCTAAGACTCAAGTTTTGTTGGAAATATCATAGCATAAATGTCTAAGTCTCCGTCTCCCTCTCTCATATAACACATAACACATATCCTTCTCACTCTCACTCTTTGTAACACGGCTCACTCTCACTCTCAGAAATATCATTTATTGGTCTCTTACTCTTCCTCTCTTGTCTCCATCTCCCTTTCACTGCCTCTCTCTTCTCCAACTCTGTCTCACTACTTCTCTCATCTCCATCTCTCTCTCACTATCTATCGCTCTATGTTTGTCTTCTTCTATCTCCATATGCATGTAATTATTGCATTGAGGGAGGATTTCACGTGGAGAATGGAAAGTCATTTTTATGTCATGTGTAATAGGGTTTGCACACAGTTCTTTCATAATTATCCTCTTCGACTTATTCTGGGTCTTCAATGTATTTGAATATAGAAGCACTTCGTACACAGCTCTTTAAATGAAAATCCCTAATTCTCATATTCACTGCAAGGCTCTCCTCAGTAGTATAGATTTATATCAATTAAAGTCATTGCAAACCTTTTAAAATGAGGTGTAATTTTCAAAATGTTAGTGACAAATATAACACTTTCATCAACATCAATTAAACATATTTTATCTTGTCAAAGTACAAACATTACATATGAAGTGCCAACGAGACCTCGTTACAACATTTGGTATGGTTATGACATTATGTCAGAACATATCCAAAAACTCTACATCTCAAGCAACTTTGTATATGCTCAATAAACATCACATATAAAAACACACATTACCTATTACATATAACAACTCATTATCCATTTCATATGCAATACAAAATTCCAAATCCTAGCTTTCAAAACCCATTCAAATCTTCAACAAAAATATCTTAAATAAGTTATAATAAAAAAAATCTAGCAATACTAATAAACCATTATCCATTTCATACCCAATACAAAATTCAAAATCCTTCTAAGATCATAGCTTTCAAAACCCATTCAAATTTCAAAAAAAAAAAAAAAAAAAAAAAAAAAAAAAAAAAAAAAAAGCTTAAATAAGTCATGATAAAAACCCAGCAAATAAATATTCACAATATTTACACTAACAAACTAAATAATTTTGACCCAAACTCTAAAAAACACACTAAAAAAAATGATGTGCAAAATTCTAAAAAATCTTACCTGAAATGCAAATTTTTTGAGATTGTGCAAGGGAGAGAGAGAGATGGAGACAAGAGAATAAAAGACAGGTAGATTGAAAGGAGAATTAGTGACTGGTCTACATAGTAAGGAGAAGAGGTGGAGAGAGAGAGAGAGAATTGGAGAGTGAGAGATCCATGGAGATTTAAACCCGAAGAAACTCTAGTCTTAGAGGCTTGAGTTCCACATGGAAAAAAAAAATTCACATCAAGCTCTGCCAAAGCACAAAATCAAGTCTCCCTTAGAGACTCAAGATGCTACCTAATAAATATGTTTAGTTTTCTTGTCAACTAATGAAATTGTTAATAAAATAAGGCTAATTGGCAACCAAAAAAAAAAAATATCTCCTTCCCTCACTATCTACTTATTTAAAAAAACTAAACAAAACTAAAAGATAAAGTAGTATAGCATCACAAAGAGTTACACAACGTATTTTAGGACTTCATTTAAATTTGTTTATTTTATTTATTTTGGTATTCTAAGATGTTGTTTTAATGAAATTGAAATGGAAAATTATTGTGTACTTTCGGAGTACCATAAATGCATACTCCATTTGCTCATTTATGTAAATTATAATTGCCTATTGAATAATAGGCTTAAATAGTTGAAGGAAAAATCAAATTTTTATTAAACCCAACAAAATGCCCCAATATGACAACCCAATTCGATCCCCACAGATTGGTTTGGTTAAGTTGGAGATTTCCCAAGTTGATGAGGCCAAATTGGGTTTAAAAATATCCCAAACCTAACCTAACTCGACTTATGTATAAACCACTAATCCCAATATTTTCCTCATCCTTGCCAAAAATGCTATGTAATCTCACACCAAAACCAAGAGAAACCAATTGACATATGTGAGTTTCTTGATCTGTGACTTTATTTTGGACATTGTAGCGTTAGGACGGTCATGTTGTTTGTACAATAGAATTTAGAAGCCCATCCTGTGTATTTGTTTGACAAAATTGATGGATAATGCGGAGATAATTAACAAAAGCCTTTGTTCCATAACTAAAACAACATAGATACATAGATGGTTAGATATTCCAGTATCAGAGCACCATATGATTTACATGGAAAGAAAAGTAATATAAGCATTTACACTAAGGAAATTTCACAAAAATAAAAAATCAATAAAAAAACCAATTCACTAACCTCTCCTTCCAATTGGTTAAATGGAAGAAAATATAAATTATCAGCCAGTAAATTCAAATTAGAATTACAAGCTTACATCTTTTAAATCTCTATAACAAACTATTACAAATATCCATCTTGCCATACATGGTATAAAAATGGAGAAAAGGCAAAATCTTGAAAATAGTGTAATGATTGCTCTTGAACTTTTTGTTTACATGGTAATGATATTTTTAGTTTCTCCCATCATCTTCAGGCACCTTTATGATGATTCAGAACATTATCATGATTGTGAAAATTCAAATTATTTGATTTCTTGAAAATCTATGGTGGTTGTAACTTACAACAATAATACTTATTTACAGACTTAAAAGTAATTTGTTATTTCATTTCATCAAACTTATTATCCCCAAAATTTTCAAACAGCAGAGCTAATTTCTCATACTTATTAAATGTTTTTTTTGAAGGACTAGAAGATAAGAGATGTGTAGGCTTTGGAATGAACATAAGAGCAAAGTAAATGTCGCAATTTTACCAGTCAGCAGGGAAACCATGGCCTTTTCCCTGGACCATCTCTGGAGCTAAAGAATTTGCCACTCCTCAACTTGTAAAAGTTCTTTGGTCGTCTAAGTTCTTCCCAAATCTGAAGTCCACCAGCTAAATATATCAAGAAATGCTAAAATTATTATGCGTGATTCTTTACATGTCATACTTTTCTCTAGGCGATATATCGGTCGGTTCGGTTTCAGTTTCGGATTTTTTTACCTTGAAAACCGAATCGACCGATATATATATATATATATATATATATATGTGTGTGTGTGTGTGTAACTTTAATAAATAACTGATCAGTGGCTTAGTGGTATTCTCTTTTAGCTGATCCCACGTTCGAGCCTTCGCCTGGGACGTTGGTTTTTTGCTATTTAATTTTTTAAAACCCTAGAGCACGATATAAATACGGATTTTATTCTTCTCCAATCTTTTCTTTAGCCGCCCCCTTCCCCAACTTTTTCTCTCAATTTTTTCTTGCTTCAGTTCATCCACTCCCTTCACTCAATTCTCTCTCTCTCTCTCTCTCTCTCTCAATAAGCTCAAAATGCTAAAAAAAGTCAGAAAACTTTACCGGTAATTTTTTAATTTGTTTTATAAATTTTCCCATTAAATATGGTTTAGGGTTATGTTTGGGAGTGTTTTTCTTTTGAACGATCAGCATAAATTGATGGGTTTGGAGCCTGTGGGTTTGAAATTTGGTTTTTATTTATTTATTTATTTTTTACCTTAGGTCTCATATTATTTTTCTCATTTTTCAATCAAAATGTAGAATTTCAGTTTCAGGATCATCAAAGCTGTTGGCTAATATTCTGTACTCATGGGTCTTGGGAACTTAATTGCTAGATCGGATGAAATGGTTGCTAATATTCTTTTGGTGTTGCTATATGTTTGATGAAACTCCTATTAAATTTGATGTGAGATCTTTTTCACTCAACCTTTTTTTGTTGTAAAAAAATTATTTTTTTATTGGAAATTATTAATTTGGTTATAACAGAAAATTTTCTGATAATGACCATTGTTCTTTGGTTTTTGTTTTTTTGTTCTAGGACTTGCATTTCATTACATTCATGCATTTCATTCTAGGATTTATTTGTTTTCTCTTTTAATAATAAAAAATAAAAAATAAAAAAAGGGAAAAGGAGAAAGCAAAAATTATGTTTGACACTATTTTTCTTGATTTTTGAAAAACAAGGTTGGTCTATCTTTTTACACATGTCATGTCTTGTGTACCTTGTTTAGCTTTGATGAGCTTAAATATTGCACTTGACTAGTTGAAACTTTGTAGTGCATGTTGTGTGGGAAAGATGTGTGTGGTTTTTAATCACTTTGTCTTAATCATGAAGTCATATGTCATTTGACTGTCGGACTTGATACTTTTGAGAAAGGCATAAATAACCATCTCACCACTGTTCACTAGCCAATCATGAACACCTTAGTGCATATCATAAGATTTTATGTACTAGTTACACATGCACAAAAAGAACATAAGGTGATGCCTCGGGTTAATTGCTTAATGCTTAAAACTGGTGTGTACTATTAGGCTTGATGCCAATTCACTTAATTCAAACCGGTGTGTACTATTAGGCTTGATGCCATTTCACATAATATATTTCACATTCTAAAAGGCAAAAATACAAGAAACTTACATGATTGCAAGCTTTTGTTCTAGGAGATGTGGGAGTTATAGGATGTAACTCTTTAGGTGATAGTCTCTTTTAAATTCTATGTGATGAATTGTGTAGACTTTGTGTTTGATTGCTATTCACATATCACCTCACATGTATCTTAAGTTTTTGCTAGTATCACACACTACACAAGTTACTCTTTGTTAAACACTGTACATGCTAGTGTGTGTGTTTTTGGTCTGACCAACCAAGTTTGAAAATATCTTGAGATTTGTGCACAACATATTTGTTGCTTGAGAAAATTCAATGGGAGAATGATTGAAATTTGTTTTGAGAAAATTGGGTTCAAAATTTTGGGTTTTTGAAAAAGCATTCCATCTCATACTCATGCATTTTGCTTTCATTGGTTAATGCTTTGAGGAGTTGTTTTTCAAAATTTGGTTTGTGTCTTTCAAAACTGTGATTTTTTCTCAAAATTTAGTGAGCCTCTGCCCATTTCGATCGATCGAGCCTGTTTTTCGATCAATCGAAAAAGTGCTCTAGTTTGTTTTAAAATGACTGTCACATTCGATCGATCGAATATCGTGGAAAAGCTTTTTCAAAAGTTCAGATCTGACTTTTTCAAAGTTCTATTTCAAACTTTTCAAACTTTTTCTTTTCTCTCTTCGTCGAGGCAAGGCTCCACATAGAGATTTTTGTCGTTTTCCTCCGAACTTTTTGCAAAATCTCTCTCTCCTCAAGCCGGTAAGACCCTTTTGCCCTTCCTTTTGATTTTATTTTCATCATTTCATGCATATATTCATGCATTTAGGGGCGATTTTCGCACTTTGCATTTTTGGAATTTTCTTTTGATTCAAGCCATATTTTATGCAATTGATCATTGGGTTTTTGTGGGGACACATCATACTCATGATCCTTGGTGGTTAATTTGATCAATTTTGTGTTTGGTGAAAAATTGAAAATTCTAGGGTTTCTAATTGATCCGATTTGGGGCTTTTGTTAAATTGGGTAGAATTTGCTGAAATTGGCTGGTTGTGTTGTTGTAATTAAGCATTATAATCTATGTGATGTGTTTTATAATGCTCAATTCATCAATTTGGTTAAAAATTTCAACAAGTGGTTTTCAATTTTTGATAGAAATTCCTTGATCAAGCCTGTAAAGTTGTGATTTACAACTATGTATTTTGTTGACTTTTATTCCGTGCCAAATTTGATTGTAATTTCTATCAATTGTTTATACCCTGTATTTGTTGTGGGATTTGATGTAAGGGGTATGTGATAGAGAATGTGTGAAGACTCAAGCAATTTGGAAGCTGATGGAATCTCGCGGGTATGTCGCGACTAAGCTTCCCGCGAAGTGAAGCATGTGCCCTGCACATGCTGGAATGCGAAGAGTCAGTCCAGGTGGAAACAGCTATCTCTCGCGAGTATCTCGCGGGTAAGGCCTTCCCGCGAGACACCCGCGAGACATGCTGTTCTGCCAGCCTATACTGACTGACTCACACATTTTGCACCTATCCTATATAAACCCCCATTACCCACAAATGTTGAGGAATGCTTCAGAGAGAAAACCCTAGCCAAACACATTTGGAATTAGAGATTGTCATCCCCACCTTTCTCTATACAATTGCTTGTGGTATCTCCTCAACCCTTCCCTCTCCATTTCCACACCATTGAGAGGTTGATAGGCCAAACACTTACCACACCTTTTGAGAGTGTTGAGTGACGGTTTGGTGCTGCTGGGAAGCATTGGAAGAAGCCTGGAATGGCAGATGCAACATGGAGCTTGTTGCGGGATCCGGAGAACTAAGACAAGACACGGTTCCGAGAAGCCTTGTTGGAGTAGGAGCTTGGAGGGCTTAGGTACATCGGGTAGATTAGGCTTGGAGGGTCTCTTGCTTACTCATGTATCCCAACTGATTGTCTAGTGGATCGATTTCCGCTTGGAGGGCGGCGGAGAGGTTTTTCGCCGAGTTCTTCGGTTTCCTCTTCGAGAACACGTCTCGGTGTTTTCTGTGTTTGCATCCTTCTTCCCTACTCTTGTTTATTTTCATTATTACTGCTGTGTTGCTTTAATTATGAATTAGAGTAGTTTCTTGTTTATACGCTTGTGTTTACACTATTCCGCACTTGTATTAAGTTAGTGTAAAATCAACCAAGCCGTAATTTTAATTTGGGGGTCTAAACAGCTCTTGTGTTTTTCAACACGTTTTCGAGCTTTCAATTGGTATCAGAGCGGGTACACTTGTTGTGGTTTAAATACCTTAGTGTGATCCTTGACCCTATTTGAGATGGACCGGTCTCAATCGCTCAATGTTCCACCATTTTTTGATGGGAACAATTACGCATTCTGGAAAGTCAGAATGAGAGCGTTTTTATGCTCTATAGAAGATACCGTGTGGGATGCGGTAGAGCTAGGCTGGACTAAGCCGGAGGCTCCTAAGGCTAATTGGGATAAGGCCGCTCTCGCAGCAGCCAATGCTAATAGTAAAGCTTTAAACGCTATATTTTGTGCTGTGTCTCCTGATGAATTCCACAGGATCTCTCATATGACAGTAGCCAAAGAAGCTTGGGAGATTTTGGAGACTACTTATGAGGGTACAAAGAAAGTTAAGGACACAAAGCTTCAGATGCTTACCACCAAATTTGAAGAGCTCAAGATGGGTGATGATGAACCGTTTGATTCATTCTATGGGAAGCTCAATGAAATTGTAATAGCTAAACTCAATCTTGGGGAGAAGATTGAAGATGCTAAGGTGGTGAGAAAAGTATTGAGGTCCCTGCCTGAAAGTTTTAGAGCAAAAGTTACAGCCATAGAGGAAAGCAAGGATTTGGATGAGATTAAAATTCAAGAATTAGTTGGGTCTCTCCAAACATATCAGATGGGACTACCTTCCCATAAGATGAGTAAATCACTTGCTCTTAAAACCATCACCGAAAGGATGGATGATTCCTCCGAAGAAGATGGGGTGGAAAAGGAAGTAGCATTTCTTGCGAAAAACTTCCGAAAATTTCTGAAGATGAAGAACAGTGGGAAACCTTTCAACAGAGGGAAGTTTTCATCTTCAAGAGGTGATAGAAAAGAGTTTAAGAGGAAAGAAGGGAAGGATTTTCAACCTCCTTCAGACATTATGTGCTATGAGTGCAATGACATTGGACATCTAAAGAAGGAGTGTCCAAATTTTCTGAGGGGAAAAGGCAAGGCTTATGCCACGACACTCAGTGATTCAGACTCTTCTGATTCTGACTCGGAAGAGAGCTGTGACGGAGAGGGAAACTACTCCGCATTCATGACCATTGCTCATGTGGAGTCATCGGATGATTTGGGTGCACTTGTGAAGGAGCTTGGTAAGCATTCTGATTCAGAGTCTATTGGGATTGTGGAAGAATCAGATGCTGAAGAAGAAGAAGAGAATACAGCTAATCTTCAAGAAAATTACTCCTTATTACTTAAGAAGTCGGGAGAGTATACCAGAGTAGCCAAGGCGGCTGTAAGGAAAATGAAGAAAGCTGAGGAAGATTACAGAAGTCTCTTGATCAGATATAAAGAGGCTAAGTGTGAGATTGAGACACTAAATGGCGAGTTGTCTGAAGCCTATACGAAGGTGAGGTTTCTTGAGCAAGAGGTAGTGCAAGCTCATGCCAAGATAGAGAGAGTCTCCTCCCAGAAGTTAGATGATGTTATCTCATCTCAAAAACCTTTTTCAGACAAGTCCGGGTTAGGATATACCGGAGGAAGCAGTTCATCAGCCAAAGCTACTAAAGAAGTGAAATTTGTGAAGGCCATAGAGCCTATTGTGGAAGAGTCAAGTCTTGAGAATGTTAAGGCTGAGAAGAAGAATGTGAGTGAGCAACGGATAGTGAATAAGACCCGAAATCAATCCATGGGCAGACATGAAACCAGAGGAAGATCTCTCCCAAGATCACAACGGGGTCCTAGAACGGACTATGTGTGTCATTACTGCGGAATACAAGGACATACTAGACCCAACTGTCAAAAGCTGAGATCAGACAACAATTCAAGCGCACCTCGGTCACGAGGAAGAAGAATTGACATGAGGTCTTGGGGTGGTGAACAACCGAGAAGTCAAAATCGTGATCCTGGCATGATGGACGTGATGAAAATGATTGGTGCCTTCACCACCTGTCTGAAGAGTTTCACCAGAAGGTTTGACAGTCCAAATTCTCGTACCCAATCCATTAAGGATATCACCCCAACCGCACGTGACGTGTGGGTGAAGAGGGGTACTCATGCATAAGCATTATAACATGTCCACGCATTAATTCTTTCAATATTTAGGGATTTTTGCTGTTGCATTTTTTCATGCATTGCTTTCTTTTTACTGTTGTTATTTTGTCCGGTTGGTTTGTACCAGCTGTTTTTGTTGATCTCTCTTTTCTTGCTCTGTTTTGGGTGTGTTCAAAAATTTCAAAAACACATAAAAAATAGAAAATCCAAAAAGTTTGATCGCTTTGTTGAGTTTTGTCTCAAAACATGTTTTGCCTTGTACCTTTGTACTTATGGCTTTGTGCATTTAACGAGCTTAGCTTGTCTCTCATGCACTCATATCATTGTGAAAGAAATTCTGAATTCTATGTGACTGTTGTAAATAGATCTTCAACCTTGTCATGAATGATTAGTGAATGGTTTTGTTGATCTTGAGACATGCATAGGCTCATGCCTATATATCTTCCCACTTTTATTTTTTTTGCTTAAAAGAGCTCTCTAATTGTAAATCTCAAAATGAAAAGAGATATAGAGCTGCAAAAGCCTGTCGCACAAACTAGTATTCGACTAGGAAAAAGGGAAAGCGACCAAAATAAAATGTTTGATGCCCAAAAAGCCAAAGGCTAACTCATCAACTGAAATATCAAAAATTTCAGGCATCTTTCTCTAAATGAGATTCTCTTTGCTCAAAAGTTGCAAATGATTTGTAAAATATGGAGCCAAATGAAAAGCTTCATTGAATTGTTATCAAGTACGTGTGGGAGGTCATATATGCATGTTTCTATAATTGAGATAGGTCACATAATCTAGTGCTAGTTGTGTATGCCTTGATTGAATTGATCATTGAAACTTCACATTGGACTAAGGACTATCTCATTTTTTGATATCCACACACAACACACAAGTCTATGTTCAATGAATGTCATAATCATTTGTGTGATTGTACTTGATTAAATGTGTTTTTCACATGCTCAATCTTTGTTGATCAAACCCAAAATTTGAGTGTTTTATTTGTTTTTGAAAGTGTTTTTATACTTTCTTGTCTTGTGTTTTTGATTAAAATGCATGTTTTTGTGTTTTTTCAAAAACTGGTTCAGGGGTTGTTTCGCGAGAAGCTCGCGACTTAGAGCTTCCCGCGAAAAGGGGCTGAGGGAAACCTTTATTTTATCTTGTCACACAGAAACTTTCGCGACTGTCTCGCGACCAGCAGCTTCTCGCGAAATGCTGTTTGGCTAAAATTGGATTTTTCCAATTTCAGACAGAAGCTACCGCGACTATCTCGCGACTGTTTCGCGACCTAATGCTTCTCGCGAAAATTTTGTGCTTCAGTGGCATCTCTCACGACTGTCTCGCCCCTCTCTAACCCGCGAAAAACGCGTGTTTTCAGTTTTTATATAGCTGATGTGACAGTTTTTCAAAACTATCAAACTTCCCTCGCTCAACCTCTCTCAAACCTTTTCAACCCAAAATCACTATTCCATTCATTTCCCTTCAATCCAAGCATTTTTTCTGCATTTTCTTCTTCAAGGTATGTTTGTTAACCATTTCTTTTTAAGTTTTTGCTTAGATTATGCAGAATTTTTTGCTAGGGTTTTCAAAATTGGGGTTTTTCGAAACTTTGGGTTGGTTTTCAAAATTGGGTGAATTTTTCTCTAATTTCTTGATTGGGCTGTGTCCCATTTGTTGTTTCTGCATCTATGTTGGCCCCTTGTGGCATTTTATCATGTATTGAGGGTAGAATTTCACATGTTCATGCATTATTCATGTAATTTTTGCATTTATGCACGCTAAGTGTTTGTCAGAATGTCCAAGTGACATTTTTGTGACAAAATGGAATCAAGTGATTTCAATCCATAGTTTCTCACTTGTTTGACCTTATTTTACTTAGGTCTGGCCCTTGCTTGTGTGTTTCACTCACTTTGCTTAGGTTGCACACTCTTGGCACACAACTAGGCACACTTAGGCACCCTCATGCATCTCATGCCGCACACACTCATCAGCACATGCACATAGACACACACACTTGCACTGTCTCTTAATTTGTTGCATTGTGGTTATGCTTTATTGGTTGGAGTCCTTGAGCATGTTGTTTAGTGTCTACCATGCTATGTTTTCAGTTAGTTTAAGTCTGATTTGGAACTAACTTGAATCTAATGAAGTTTGTCTTCTGATTTGTGTTGGTGCATATTTTTTTCCTTCTTTGCTTTGTAAAATTGTGCAGATGTCTCCCACCAAGCATGCTGCTAAGAAGAAATCGTCTTCAAAGCGAGCCCGAACTGTTTTTATACTTCAAAGCTGATATGAAGTACAATGACTGCTACAAGGACAAGACAATCATCATGGAACGGGTAGTCCAGTTAGAGACTCTTGAGGGCACTTTCATCCCTGAAGTGTTCAAAGATAGAACTTGGACCAAGTTGCTGAACCCAACTGGAGTGGTCTATTCAGAGATTATCAAAGAGTTCTTCTCCAATGCCACTGTCAACGGAGAATGTATTGAGTGCTGGGTAAGACACAAGGAGTTTGTGATTACAAGAGAGAGCATTCAAGATTTTCTGGAAACTCGTCCACCATCTCAGCCAATCACTGTTGCTTATGAGGACAGAATGGGTTCTACTGATGAGATGATTACACTCCTTGGTGGTGAACCAAAGAAATCATCCATGAACACCATCAAGTTCTCTCCAGAAATGAGGACACTAAGCTATGTGATGATTCACAATCTTTATCCGGTCACCAATCTCACCACTCTCTCTGCTCCAAGAACAAGATTTCTATATGATCTCTTCACACATAAGGAGATTGACATTTGTGGCCATATCATGCATGTCCTGAAGAAGAGCATCACAAAGCAGAATTCACGGACTGTGATGTCGTTCCCCTCTTTGATCATGGGATTGATTGCCAAGGCAAAGCTCAAGCTACCTAGTGGCCTCACGGTTATTCAGAGAGACTATCCCATTGGTGGTCATACACTGACTAGGAGCACTGCACACATCAAGGGATCGAAGACCGGTGTGCATACCATACCACCACTACGACGGGTTCAGCAGGATGAAGGCGAAGATACAGAGGAAGAGATTGACAGGTTCACCTCGGCTCCTGAGCCCTCTGCATAGCCATCATCTTCGGCTCCTCCACAAGGCTTAAGCAAACTGGATCAGTTGCTTGCTAAGATGGATCAGATGTCTACAGTGCTTGACTCCCATGTGCAGTACACCGCGGACCAGTTTGCATACCTTCAAGGACAGATCACCGCGCTCTCTTCTCAAGTACAAGACTTATCTATGGAGCACGGTTCGGATTCAGAGTCAGATCAGTTCTGACCCTTTGGCCATTCCGGTCAAAAAGGGGGAGAAAATTCTGAGGGGGAGCTAGAGAAGAGCTTGCACAGTGTTAGGGGGAGCATAGTCTAGCAACTTAGTAACATTGGTTATTGGTTTTTCAGACGGTTTTTATTCAGTATTTTTTTAGTTTTTATAACTGTTTTACGGCTTTTGGTTTAAAGCTTTGATACTATGCTTTATTTAAGTATTATTTCAGATGTTTCTTTTGTGATATCCTCTATAGAATACTTTGCATGTACCCATGTTACTTTTGTAAGCTTTAAGGGTTTGTATTCTTTGCATGTTTTGTAGGCTTTTATGGTTTGTGCCATGTATTTGCAATACTTTGCTTATGCAGCCTTTATGCTTGTGTTGTTGAAGTTTAATGTCATACATGTACTTCACCACATCACTCTTGTGCCCGTGTAGGATTGTTCCTAGATGCATATACGTTCTATGCATTGGTTGAGTGATGAACACTCTTGTGCCCTAGTAGGATTGTTCCTAGATGCAAATACTTCGAGTATTTTGCATTGGTTGAGTGTTGGATTTGTAAATGGTACTCTTCATATGAGCTTATCACCTTGCATATCCGGATGTTCATTCCTTGTGTGAATGAGCATAGTAATTGCTTGTGTATAGTGATTACTTGTTTGATCTTGCCATGATCTAGTGTTCTCTATTTCATCTTGCTTGATCATGCTCTTAATGCTCCATATGCTTTTCAAGTTTTCTGCATACAATGATAATATTTTGTTGTTGTGTTTTAGGAGTTACTTGTTCATATGTTTCAAGAGCTTATCAGAATCTAGAATTAGGTGTGAGTGAGTTTTGCCTGTGTTCCCAAACTCACGTTTAAGTCTAGAGTCTCTTTTAGGGTTTTGTCACAGAATAGCCAAAGGGGGAGATTGTAAAGTTGTGATTTACAACTATGTGTTTTGTTGGCTTTTATTCCGTGCCAAATTTGATTGTAATTTCTATCAATTGTTTATACCATGTATTTGTTGTGGGATTTGATGTAAGGGGTATGTGATAGAGAATGTGTGAAGACTCAAGCAATTTGGAAGCTGATG
Source organism: Quercus aquifolioides (assembly GCA_019022515.1). Taxonomy (NCBI): domain Eukaryota; kingdom Viridiplantae; phylum Streptophyta; class Magnoliopsida; order Fagales; family Fagaceae; genus Quercus; species Quercus aquifolioides. The sequence continues at coordinate 375,360 of JAFHAW010000275.1, read as the reverse complement.
GAATCTCGCGGGTATGTCGCGACTAAGCTTCCCGCGAAGTGAAGCATATGCCCTGCACATGCTGGAATGTGAAGAGTCAATCCAGGTGGAGACAGCTGTCTCTCGCGAGTATCTCGCGGGTAAGACCTTCCCGCGAGACACCCGCGAGACATGCTGTTCTACCAGCCTGTACTGCTGACTCACACATTTTGCACCTATCCTATATAAACCCCCATTACCCACAAATGTTGAGGAATGCTTCAGAGAGAAAACCCTAGCCAAACACATTTGGAATTAGAGATTGTCATCCCCACCTTTCTCTATACAATTGCTTGTGGTATCTCCTCAACCCTTCCCTCTCCATTTCCACACCATTGAGAGGTTGATAGCCCAAACACTTATCACACCTTTTGAGAGTGTTGAGTGACGTTTTGGTGCTGCTAGGAAGCATTGGAAGAAGCCTGGAATGGCAGATGCAACATGGAGCTTGTTGCGGGATCCGGAGAACTAAGACAAGACACGGTTCCGAGGAGCCTTGTTGGAGTAGGAGCTTGGAGGGCTTAGGTACATCGGGTAGATTAGGCTTGGAGGGTCTCTTGCTTACTCATGTATCCCAACTGATTGTCTAGTGGATCGATTTCCGCTTGGAGGGCGGCGGAGAGGTTTTTCGCCGAGTTCTTCTGTTTCCTCTTCGAGAACACGTCTCGGTGTTTTCCGTGTTTGCATCCTTCTTCCCTACTCTAGTTTATCTTCATTTTTACTGCTGTGTTGCTTTAATTATGAATTAGAGTAGTTTCTTGTTTATACGCTTGTGTTTACACTATTCCGCACTTGTATTAAGTTAGTGTAAAATCAACCAAGCCGTAATTTTAATTTGGGGTCTAAACAGCTCTTGTGTTTTTCAACACGTTTTCGAGCTTTCAAAGCCAATTTTGTCAAGTTAATCTCAATTGAACTTATTTGTTTACTGCATTAGTACATGCATCATGGCATTGTATCTGTTCATGCATCATATAGTTTTTCATTCTATTGATTTTTGTGCTAACTTGCAGTCTGCCCTTGGTTTTATTTTTCTTGTGTTTTCTTTTGGTTTTCTCTTTGTGTCTCTGTCCTTTCCTTAGCATCATGCCTAGGAAAACTAGAGCCCGTAGAACTATTCCTTCTCCTTCTCCGTCCCCTCCTTCCTTTGACCGTGAGAAATTTCCGAGTGAGAAAAACCAAGAGATTTTTAGGAAGCTAAACATTAGGAGAAAGATATGGGCTGAGCGTTCTGTGTTGTTAGATGAACTCGATCCTGCCATTAGGGCAAATTTTGAGCGTAGGGGCTGGTTACCTCTGGTGGATGTTTCTGATCCTCCTCCACCTTCTGCCTTGATTAGAGAGTTCTATTCGAACATCTCAATTCGCATCTATGATTCCAACACTTTAGTAAAGAGTTGGATACGAGGCGTAGAGTACACCATTACTCCTCAGGTAGTGGCTGATGCTCTAGGGGTACCGTTGGTCCAGCATCCTGTCTATCCATATGATGAGTCTCCCGAGCTGAGCGATGTTTTGTCTTACATCACTGGTACTACTGTCCAGTGGGGTTCTAATCCTCGGATCACTTCTGCTGAGCTCTCCGGGTTACATTATCTTTTCTTTAGGATAGCTTGCCATTCTATCTGGCCCATTTCCCATGTTCACACCATTCCTCTTGAGAGGTGCGTATTTTTGTATGCCTTAGTTACAGATGCTCCTATTAGTTTTCCCCATCTTTTTCTTCGTTCTTTGAACGATGTTTATAGGAGTTCATCCACTGCTCATGCTCTTGTACATCCTATTTTTCTTCATAGGATTCTTCTCTATCTTGATCTTAGTGGCTTTCCTTCCTCTAAGCCCGTTCATGTGATAACTCATATAGATGCGTCTTTCTTTAGACAGAGGGCCGCTCATCTTCGAGCTGGTTCTAAACACCCTAGGTCTGAGCCATCTGGTAGCGCACCTCCTCCTTCTTCTTCTGCAGGTCTTGCTGGTAAGGATGTTCCTGATCCAGTTGGTGATGATGCTGCTGCTGCTGATGTTCCTCCACCTCCTTCGGCTGACTTCGATGTTCGTCGTACTTTGGAGACGATGGATGGGATGGCTTACTTACCACTGTGATATCATTTTGTGAGAAGCATTGCATTGATGCCCTGGATATGAATGCTCGTTATGTTCCGAGGTGAGGTCGAGCTCGTAATCAACAAGATAACGTTACAATTGAGCATCATTATCGAGTAAATATTTTTTATGCTATAATAGATTCTCAACCACAGGAACTAAATTATCGATTTAATAAAGATGCAATGGAGTTACTTAGGCTTAGCTCAGCTTTAGAACCTCAAGAGGAATTAAAATCTTTCAGAAGTAGTGATCTTTGTTTGTTGGTAGAGAATTTCTATCCACAAGATTTCACAGATTATGACAAACAAGTGTTAAAGAAGGAGCTTTATCATTTTGAGCATAATGTAGTCCAGGATCCAGAGTTCAAAGAATTGAAAAGTTTATCTGAGTTATCTCAATGGTTAGTGAGAACTAGAAATTCAGAACACTACAAACTTGTTTATAGAATGGTGAGACTTGTGCTTACTCTTCCAGTTTCTACTGCTACTTCAGAGCGAGCATTTTTAGCTATGAAAGTTGTCAAAACTAACCTTCGAAACAAGATGAAAAATGATTTTTTGATGAACTCTTTGATGTTATACATTGAAAAGGATATAGCTTCGAAATTTAGTTTGGATTCAATTGTAGATGATTTTGAAGATTTGAAAGAGCGTCGAGTTCACTTTTCATAGAGGATTGTATAATGAAACAATAGTGTTTCGCACCTTTTGTTTTTGTTAGTAGATGATTGTATCTTAATATATTAAGAAACAATGATTTTTGGGTATTTGTCTTGGTTGATAGTTTATTAATACAATATGGATGCATATTTGAAATTTTTTTTTTCACTTATCTCCGCTCCCCCCCCCCCCCTCCCAACTTAAAATCCTGCGTTCATCCCTGATTATGAACTATTAGTTAAGTGTTAGCTAATAGCTATAATTTTGCTAAGAAACTCACACTTGGACCATATTGTTTAGTTTAGTGTTAAAATCAACTTAGCCATAAAACTTTGTGTTAAGGGTTCTAAATATTGTGCTAGGGTGTATTTAGCATATTTCAGCTTCAACTTAATCACTAAATCTCTCCTCAAATAGTCTTAGGTGTAAATGGCCGGAGGAATTTAGTTTTTTTTTTTTTTGGGGGTCTCAACTAACAAGATTTGTTCTTTTATAATTTTTATAATTTTTTTTTTCCTGCTATCAATAATTACAATTTTTTTTTTGGTTGGTAAAATGCACATAGGTTTGACTTGTCTGCACAAACCATCACCCCAAAGATTGAGAAAGGTCTACATTTACTGAAGGTGTGGTGAACCTATTTTTGTCTATGTAATTTGTTTATGTGGCACTACTTTTCAATTATACTCAAATTATTCTCTATGTAACATTTTAATTGCTTCAATTTTGTTTCATTTTTGTGAATTTTCTTATTATTTCAATTTTCAAACTTATGTGGTTAGGGAATATGCCATTTTGCAAATTGGGTCACGGTCATGCAGCAATGGAACTAGGGAAATATTTAAATGCCTGTCTCTTTGTAATTAAAATTATAGCTTAAAATTTAATTAGATCTTACGCCTATACTTAAGAGATTGTTCGAATTTAGATAATTTACAATCTAGAAAATTAGAAATGAAGTAGAAGGTAGGGTATTTCCTATTAATGTATCTGATATGTTAAATAATGTATGTGTAGTCATTAGCCTTTAGTTGATCCATGTTGAGCATTCGAAAATTATGTAAAAAGTTTTTACTTACCAAAAAATAATGTTTGTGTATAATTTGACTCTAAATGGGTAACATAACAAATTGAAACTGAAAGCTAGTTGATTTTCCACGAGCTGGAATTGATATACGACAGTATGGCACTAGTAGTTGTTTTTCTACCAATGACTTTGACTGTTTGCTGATTCATGCCTTTTTGTAACTTTTGAGCAACATTCTTGGTGAGAGGGGTTTACCCTACACCCTAAAAAGATGATTTTCCTGGGATATAAGTGATATCTTTTAGCTATATACTACCAACTACATTTCTTGTAAAATGGCAGCGGCATAGTCAAGTGTAAAACTTGGGCTGGACTTGACGTAATTATGATGGTAGTATCTTGGAATCTTTGATTTGTTGCTCTATCTAGGATGTTTATCGTTTCAATTTCAAAAAGATGATTCAGAAACTCAACTTCACTCAAAAAGTTTTGTTTGCATTATATTGACTTGAATGCACACGATTCTATTTTCTTACATGAAATTCACATCAAGAATTGATCAAACATATCATAGTTTAAGATGTGCTTTTAAATTATGATGTGCTCTATACTTTGGCCAAAGTGACCGTTATCTTATGATAACATGTTCCAAATATAAGATTAGACTTAATTCATCTAAGGATTTCTTTGGAGTTGAATAAGTTTGACTCAAACAATCTCCCATTTACTTTTGAATTATGGTGGAACTCATTTAGATATTAAGTCATTTTGTATTTATCTAAATGATGTAAAGTTATACAATACTCCTTGAGCAATGCTCTCTCCTCTCACATGAATAACAAGACCTAGCATGAATTTAATTAGTGAGACTTATTGTTATGTGAGGGGAAGAAACATGGCTCCTGGTGTATTGAATAATTACAATTAAATAATCATATATAATAACTTATTGTGAAGCTTCTTCTTTTTTTTTGGATTTGGATTTTGAGGGTTGGGGGGGATAAGTTGTTGTGAAGCTTGGATATGCATGTAGTGGTTTATGGCTTTATCAAGTTAATAGGACACTTTTTATTGACTTTGATGGTTCATTTGCTTGCTAGGAGTTTAGATTCTGTAACTTAATTATTGTTAAGGACATATTTTGTGTAATTGGCTAATCCTTTGACAAAACGCACTTTACTTGTATTTGGGTAGATCTAGGATGTGTTTAATACTTCAAGGAACATGTTGTTCAAGTCTAGTATTAAAGCCATGAAGATTGGACCAAGAAACAAGTGAAGAAAATCTATTCAAGAAGGCTGGACAGATAGCTCGACACCTGTGGACAGATAGCCCGACAGCTGCCCGACACCTCTCGACAGCTAGCTATCTATCGAGCTCTTAAGGTGTTTTCTTATCGCAATCTCGACACCTTCTCGACAGCTGGTGGATCGATCGAGAAAGCTCCTGTCCCCTCGACAGATTCTCAACACCTCCTCGATACCTGCTATCTATCGAGGTTACGGGATTTCAGATTTCTAGATCTGATTTTTGGGCCAGGCTTTTGTATTTGAGTAGGGTTTCTTTTCTCACAACCCTAGACCTATATAAGGCTTATTTTAAAGGCCGTCACATAAGAGAATAAGAGAATAAGAGAATAAGAGAATACAAGGAGAACATATTCAAAAGGTTATTCTCTCTAAAAGAAGCTACTGCGTCTTTGCGCCTTAGGGTTTTGTAACCAAGTGCTTCTTGATCTTCATTGTTGATGAAGTGAAGAACTTTGCAGCCAACATTCTTCTTCCTCAAGTTGGTGAGTGAGTCACGTACTGGGATTCGTGCAAAGGAGTTAGTCACGTATTGGGATCCGTGCAACAAAAAGAGTGGCGTTCATATATTGAAGAGTTCAGAGGTTCTGAAGCGGTAGAAGGTTTCTGCTGTGAGTTCATCTACGGGGATTGTAGAGTCTAGGGACAAAGGTTTTGTACTAGATCTGAAACTTCTCTTTACTATAGTGGATTGCTTTTCGGGAAGGTTTCCCCCCAGGTTTTTTACTGTGAAACTGGTTGGTTTCATTGGTTTTCCTGGGTCATCATATCTTGTCTTATTTACTTTTCCGCTGCATTCATTATTGACATGATATTGATGTTTGTTTGTTTTAACAAGTTTATTCAAAATAAATCTAATTAACAACTTGGGTTTAAAACTTGTTAATTCTATCAACCGGGGTCTAAATTTCCCAACAAGTGGTATCAGAGCGGGTTCACTCTGATTGGATTAATTTCCTGAGTGTGATCCTTGACCCCCGTTGTCATGGAATCTCTTGATTGTTTTGATTTGCATGATCTTGTGTTGAATGATGATGATGATTTTCAAGATGCCTATTGCAAGCTTTATAATTTTTGTATGAAATCTCTTGAATGTTCTACAAAATTGAAAGCTAAAATTAAAAAGGTCAAGCTTGAAAAAGATGATTTGATTGCTAAATTGGATGAAGCCAATAATTTGAATGAGAATTTTAAAAATCAAATTTCATCTCAGGTGGACAAAATTAAAAGTTTGGAAGAGCAACTAGTTGAATCTAAAACTGAAGTTGAACAATTAACTAGTGCCAAACTTGTTGTTAAGCCTAACTCAAAAGAAAAGGATGTTTATATTCCTCCATTTAAAAGGAGTAATGAAGAGTTGAATGCTAATATTGCTAGGATAGACAAAGGTAAACAATCTGATGTTAGTGCTGAAGTTTCTAAACCTATGTCTAAAACTCCTCCTAGGTTGAATGAAAAATCTGAATTCGTCCCAATTTGTCATCATTGTCATATTGTTGGTCATATTAGGCCAAATTGTCCTAAGTTGAGGTCTCTGTCAACCTCTAAGGTTAGACCTCCTTCTAGGAAGCCGAGTAGCTCTAAAACTACTCATGTTTGTCACCATTGTGGTGTTGCTGGACATATTCGTCCTAATTGCTTTAAATTGTATCCTCACAAGCAATTGTCCAAACGGTCACAGGTTTTCTCTCAAGGACCTACACCTTTGTTTGGAGAGTTATTAAAAGTCTTGAGCTTTTTAACTCAATTTCAGGAGAATTCTAATTCTTCTATGTCCTTTAGTAGACATACTAGGACACGTGCCTTTTCATCTTCACGGCCAAAGACTCGTGCTGTGTGGGTGAGAAAGGAGTCTAAGACTTAATTGTCTTTTCTATTTGTCCTCTGCTTTGATTCTTTCTATCTAAAGTAGGACTTTCTTTGCTTGATTTCATATCTGCTTTTGGAATCATGCTTTCATGCATCTGCTTATTTCTATCATGTTTTCATGCATATGCATCCATCTTTCTTTCTGCATACATGTTGTTTATCTGTTTTTGTTTGGTTGTTTAATTTTTATTTGGTTTTGTTTTCAAAATAAAAATAAAAAGGAAAAATCAGAAAAATACAAAAACAGTGTGTGTTATGTGTACTTTGGTATTTGTGTACCTTGGATGGCCAATGAAACAAAGTTTTCTAAACTTTGTATCTCTTGTAGCTTAGATGAGCATCTCTATGCACAACTAAGCAAGTGAGCTTTGTGGCTCTTGTTTGTGATGAGTAAGATTAAGTTATCTCTTAAACTTAACACTCATATCACTCTTTTTGACGGGTAGGACTAGAAAATCCTAAGAGAAAGGCATAAATAACCATCTCACCACTGTTACCCGCCAATCATAGTATGACATCTGTATGCTTCGGCATAGCAAAAGTGCAGTGTCTAAGACATTCGTATGCTTCGGCATGATATGCTTAAAAGAAAAATATGCAAAGAAAATATAAAGCAAAAAGATCAAAAATGCTTTAAATATGATTGCAAGCGTGTATTCTAGGAGATGTGGGAGTTATAGGATGTACCTCGAAGGTGATAGTCCCCATCAAACAGTTATGATTGTGTGTGAGTTGAAAGTTATTTTCTCATATCTCAAATCGTCATAACATTTATACACATATGCAATCTTGCGATGTTTTTCACACACAACACGCAATATTCTTTGCTACTTTTGATACATGTGCAGGTACAATGTGATTTGGCCATCACTAGATTTTACATGTGCTAATGTATGCTCACTAAACTGTCATAACTTGTTTTTGAAATATAAAATTGGTTAGACTTATTTAGTGTGTGTGTGTGTTTTGGGATCTATGTGCTTAACATTTTTCTTGTTGAGAGATTTGTTTTTCACATGTTTTGCATCCTTCTTTTATCTTGTCATCCATAGCATATTGTTTCATTACATTCATGCATTTATATGGATTTCTTTGTGCCCCCTTGATCATCCTTGATCATCTTTATGTTTCTCGAGTGAAGCTTTCTAGTTTCTTGTACCCTTTGTCAATCATGACAAAAAGGGGGAGAATATGTGGTTTCTTTTTTTAAGATTCTACATGTTAGGGGGAGAAATTGTGGAGACTTTGTGGTTTCTGTTTAAGATTCTACAAGTTAGGGGGAGAAATACATTCCTTTGTAAGGGGGAGATGTGTTTCATCTTGTTAGGGGGAGTGCTTACTTCCTTCTTCTTGTACCTTGGGTCTTGTGACCATTGTTTACATACATTGTGCTTATCTTCTTTATATGCTGATGTATGTTTCTTTCACCTACCTTTACATGTGTTGTTTCTTTTCTATCTTTATACACATGTTTCTTGTTATCTGTATGCAATCTATTATTTCTGTTTCACACTAAGATGCCTTGATGAGTTTTGTTTAAAGTGTTTTAGAAATACAAGTTGTCAAAGTCTACTTGCCATAAACTCTTTTCTTGCAAAGTTTTTCAAGAGTTTGTGTTAGAATAAATTTTATTGTAGTCAACAGGTGAATATGAGTTGAATGATTTATGACTTCTCTCATATCTCATTTGTTTGTTGTGGTTTTGTCACGGATTGCCAAAGGGGGAGATTGTTAAGGACATATTTTGTGTAATTGGCTAATCCTTTGACAAAACGCACTTTACTTGTATTTGGGTAGATCTAGGATGTGTTTAATACTTCAAGGAACATGTTGTTCAAGTCTAGTATTAAAGCCATGAAGATTGGACCAAGAAACAAGTGAAGAAAAGCTATTCAAGAAGGCTGGACAGATAGCTTGACACTTGTGGACAGACAGCCCGACAGCTGCCCGACACCTCTCGACAGCTAGCTATCTATCGAGCTCTTAAGGTGTTTTCTTATCGCAATCTCGACACCTTCTCGATAGCTGGTGGATCGATTGAGAAAGCTCCTGTCCCCTAGACAAATTCTCGACACCTCCTCGACACCTGCTATCTATCGAGGATTAAATCTCGACACCTCCCGATCGATCGAGGTATCTATCGAGGTTACAGGATTTCAGATTTCTAGATCTGATTTTTGGGCCAGGCTTTTGTATTTGTGTAAGGTTTCTTTTCTCACAACCCTAGACCTATATAAGGCTTATTTTAGAGGCCGTCACATAAGTGAACAAGAGAATAAGAGAATAAGAGAATACAAGGAGAAAATATTCAAAAGGTTATTCTCTCTGAAAGAACCTACTGCGTCTTTACGCCTCAGGGTTTTATAACCAAGTGCTTCTTGATCTTCATTGTTGATGAAGTGAAGAACTTTGCAGCCAACATTCTTCTTCCTCAAGTTGGTGAGTGAGTCACGTATTGGGATTCATGCAAAGGAGTTAGTCACGTACTGGGATCCGTGCAACAAAAAGAGTGGCGTTCATATATTGAAGAGTTCAGAGGTTTTGAAGTGGTAGAAGGTTTCTACTGTGAGTTCATCTACGGGGATTGTAGAATCTAGGGACAAAAGTTTTGTACTAGATCTAAAACTTCTCTTTACTATAATGGATTGCTTTTCGGGAAGGTTTCCCCCCAGGTTTTTTACTGTGAAACTAGTTTGTTTCATTGGTTTTCCTGGGTTATCATATCTTGTCATATTTACTTTTCCCCTGCATCATTATTGACATGATATTTATGTTTGCTTGTTTTAACAAGTTTTATTCATAATAAATCTAATTAACAACTTGGGTTTAAAATTTGTTAATTCTATCAACCGGGGTCTAAATTTCCCAACAATTATATTTTAAATTCTTTTAAAAGAAAGTTCCATCTTGATTTCCAAATTTCCTCCTGTGTTCATGATTACAGTTGAGAAGTGCCATTGATCTGTAGAGGCACTACAAGAAGGGTGATTCAAAATCAAAAACTTTGCCCATGTATTTCCAAGTAAGTCTATTTGTAATTTCTAGAATAATTGTATAGTATATGATATCTTGGAGCTGTAAGTGGGACTCTTGTTTATTCTCCTTTGAGTGGTATACATTTTGTTATTTAGACTTGGCTAATTCATACACCTTTTGGTCTTTTGACAATTAGATTGGGATGGTGATAGAGTCAGCATCAGACTTCTTCACAGGTAGACTAACAAAGAAGGAGAGAGAGGGAACAATTGCAGCTGAGTTGTTATCTGATCTCTCCCTTGCTGACTACAGGTGAGATATGCAACTCTATTGAAAACCATATGACCTTATCACGACATGAGGTGTTGAGTTCAAAGGGTAAAGGGAATGTGGTGTTGCCATTTGTAAAAATATATTATTTTTCCTATATATAATAGTTGGTTAAGATGAATTCAGCAAAGGGAGATCTAAATTCTATATGAGCTTGCTTATCTTAGTTATAATCTTCAAATGGACTTATAAAAAAAAATTTCACAGACATAATTTGCGAAGAAAATGTGAAGCATGGTCATTGAAAGGTTTTTGACCCCTTAACCTAACCAGATTAGCCTAGTTAATTAGCCAAATCATTAACTTAGTCAAATTATACAAATCTAGGTTACACAATCATATCAAGAATATAAAGCAGCGGAAAAATAAATGACACAATGATATGATGACCCAGGAAACCACACGGTAAAAACCTGGGGAGGATGTGACCTAGCTATCCTCAATGCAAACTTGAATCCATTATATGAAATAATCGAAGTTCATACAAAAGGACTTACAAGCTCCTTCGCTTGACTTCCTAATGCTACCCACCAGTAGAACTTACTAACACGACCATGTGCAAGCTCCGAATCTACGGACTCCTTCTATCTTGGATTCTACACAAGATACAAGCACCCCCGCTTGTTTTTCTTTAAGCTTCAATGGCAGCAATTGAGTTGATTATCAAGGTGTTGATAATATCTCTACCATGAAAACCCTAAGTTTATGTGAAGAAAAGCTCTTCAAGGATCTCACAAGAGCAACAATACAACCAGAGCAACTCTCAAAAACGTGGCTAAGGTTTTCCCTTTTATACCTAGGGCAAAAACATAAAACCCAAAACATTTAATGAGATAAGGCTGAGTTGGAAATTCTGCAGAAAAACATTCTAGCCGACTTTCGATCGATCGAGTCTAACTTTTGATTGATCGAGCCAGGCCGAAATGCACCAATGCATCTGCAACCTCTCGATTCCAACTTTACATGAATTATACAACTTTGAGCAAGCCTAAACAAGACTAAACATATTGTTTTGATCATGGTTTGCCAACATTACACATTAGATTTTTAAATACATAAATTTCTAAATCTTTAGAACCTAACAAACTCCCCGTTTGGCAATTCGTGACAAAACACAAATTAAAAGCTCAAATTTTACAAATAAAAGCCCTTTACAAAAATAATACTCATAACACAAATTCAATCCTAACTACAATCCATTAGTTGCAAGAGTAGACAGCAGCTCAATTGAATCAACTTGTATATTCCTGAAACACTCAACAAACGCATAAACGCATGTGTGACAGAAAACAGTAAAGCAACAGGTATGTAAACTAACTCTCCCCTTAAGTTAGATACAACAAAAATAAAACATTTTTGTATGTTTCACACAACACATAATAAAGACATATATCAATGAATAACTCATAAATATAAATCAATAAGTAGTGAACACAAGTAACAAGAATCATATATATCAAAATCAACGTAACTCCCCCTATCATGAATAGCCCCAAAAAATGATATACAAAGCGAAGCACCTAAATACACTCAAATATCTCCACTAGCTCCGCAAAACAAAAGAAAAACCCCCCCTTACTACAAAAACTCCTCTATAGTGTCAAAACTCTACTCCCTCTTTTTGTGACGGAATGCCAAAGGACAATCACATGCCATCATCAAAAGGAGGTGGTGAGGGTGAATGAAGATGCGCTAAGTCGGCTTGCAAGGCACGTATCTCATTAAGTAAGTCCACTAGAATCTGACCATGAGCCACCGGAACGGTCATGATAGTCTTCAAGGTATGACGTATATCAAAATCATCCGAAGGAGGTGGAGGAACATCAGTAGTAGCAGCATCACCAACAGGATCAGGAACATCCTCACCAGTAGGACCTGTAGAAGAAGAAGGAAGAGGTGCGCTACCAGAAGGCTCGGACCTAGGGTGTTTAGAGCCAACTCGAAGATAAGCAGCCCTTTGTCTAAGAAAAGACGCACCTATAAGAGCAGTAACATGAACAGGCTCAGAAGAAGGGAAATCATCTAGACCAAGATATAGCAAAATCCTATGAATAAAGATAGGAAGGACAAGAGCATGAAAAGAAGATGAACTTCTTTAAACTTCATTCAAAGAACGAAGAAACAAGTGAGGAAAACAAATAGGAGCATCAGTAGAAAGAGCATACAAAAAGACACACCGCTCGAGAGGAATGTTGTGAAGATGAGAAATGGGCCAAATAGAATGACAAGCTATCCTAAAGAAGAGATAGTGCAACTCAGATAGCTTAGCAGTGGTGATCCTAGGTGAACGGTTTTTAGACCCTTTAACTCAACCGGATTAGCCTAGTTAATTAGCCAAGTGATTAACTTAGTCAAATTACGCAAATCTAGGTTACACAATCATATCAAGAATATAAAGTAGCGGAAAAATAAATGACACAATAATATGATGACCTAGGAAACCACACGGTAAAAACCTGGGAGGATTTGACCTAGCTATCCTGAAGGTAAACTTGAATCCACTATATGAAAGAATCTAAGTTCATACAAAAGGACTTACAAGCTCCCCGCTTGACTTCCTAATACTACCCACCAGTAGAACTTACTAACACGACCACATGCAAGCTCCGAATCCATGGACTCCTTCTTTCTTGGATTCTCCACCAGATACAAGCACCCACGCTTGTTTTTCTTTAAGCTTCAATGGCAGCAACTGAGTTGATCATCAAGGTGTTGATAATATCTCTACCTAGAAAACCCTAAGTTTATATGAAGGAAAGCTCCTCAAGGATCTCACAAGAGATTCACACAAACCGCAAAGTATGAGCAACAATACACTCAGAGCAACTTTCAAAAATGTGGCTAGGGTTTTGCCTTATATACCTAAGGCAAGAACAAAAGACCCAAAAATGTTTAATGAGTTAGGGCTGAGTTGGAAATTCTACAGAAAAAATATTCTGGCCGACTTTCGATCGATCGAGTCTATCTTTCGATCGATGGAGCCAGGCCGAAATGCACCAATGCATCTGCAGCCTCTCGATTCCAACTTTACATGAATTACACAACTTTGAGCAAGCCTAAAACAAGACTAAACATATTGTTTTGATCATGGTTTGCCAACATTACACATTAGAGTTCTAAATACATAAATTCTTAAATCTTTAGAACCTAACAAACTCCTCCTTTGGCAATCTGTGACAAAACACAAATTAAAAGCTTAAAGTTTACAAATAAAAGTCCTTTACAAAAATAATACTCATAACACAAATTCAATCCTAACTACCATCCATCAGTTGCAAGTGTAGACAGCAGCTCAATTGAATCAACCTGTACATTCCTGAAACACTCAATAAACGCATAAATACATGTGAGACAGAAAACAGTAAATCAACAAGTATGTAAACTAACTCGCCCCTTAAGTTAGATACAACAAAAATAAAACATTCTTGCACGTTTCACACAACACAAAATAAAGACATATATCAATGAATAACTCAAAAATATAAATCAATAAGCAGTGAACACAGAAAACAAGAATCATGTATATCAAAATAAATGTATCTCCCCTAACATGAATAACCCAAAAAAAAAAAATGATATACACAGTGAAGCACCTAGATACAATCTAATATCTCCACTAGCACCGCAAAACAAAAGAAAAACTCCCCCTAACTACAAAAACTCCTCTACAGTGTCAAAACTCTACTCCCCCTTTTTGTGACGGAATGCCAAAGGACAATCACACGCCATCATCAAAAGGAGGTGATGATGAAGTAAGTCGGCTCGCAAAGCACGTATCTCATCAAGCAAGTCCACCAAAATCTGACTATGAGCCACCTGAATGGTCATGACAGTCTCCAAGGTACGACGTATATCAAAGTCATCCGAAGGAGGTGGAGGAACATCAGCAGCAGCAGCATCACCAACAGGATCAGGAACATCCTCACCAGTAGGACCTGTAGAAGAAGGAGGAGGTGCGCTACCAGAAGGCTTAGACCTAGGGTGTTTAGAGCCAACTCGAAGATGAGCAGCTCTCTGTCTAAGAAAAGATGCACCTATGGGAGCAATAACATAAACGGGCTCAGAAGAAGGGAAACCATCTAAACCAAGATATAACAAAATCCTATGAATAAAGATAGGATGAACAAGAGCATGAGAGGAAGATGAACTCCTATAAACTTTGTTCAAAGAACGAAGAAATAAGTGAGGAAAACTAATAGGAGCATCAGTAACAAGAGCGTACAAAAAGACACACCGCTCGAGAGGAATGGTGTGAAGATGAGAAATGGGCCAAATAGAATGACATGCTATCCTAAAGAAGAGATAGTGCAACTCAGATAGCTCAGTAGTGGTGATCCTAGGATCAGAACCCCACTGGATAGAAGACCTAGTGATGTATGACATGACATCACTTAAAAGAGGAGACTCATCATAAGGGTAGACAGGGTGCTGGACCAACGGTACCCCTAGAGCATCAGCCACTACATTAGGAGTAATGGTGTCCTTTACACCTTGTATCCAACTCTTTATCAAAGTGTTGGAATCATAGATGCGGATAGAGATGTTCGAAAAGAACTCTCTAATCAGGGTAGCAGGAAGAGGAGGATCAGAAATATCCAACAGAGGTAACCAGCCCCGACGCTCAAAATTTTCCCTAATGGCAGGATCAAGCTCATCTAACACAACAGAATGCTCGGCCCAAATCTTTCTCCTAAGGTTCAGTGTCTCAAAAATCTCTTGGTTTTTCTCACTAGGAAACTTATCATGGTCAAAAGAAGGTGGGGGAGGAGGAGGTGGGGGAACAAACCTACAAGCTCTAGTCTTCCTAGGCATGATGCTAAGGAAAGGACAAAAACACAAAGATAGAACCAAAAGAACACAAAAGAAACACAAACCAAAGGCAGACTGCAAGTTAGTACAAAAAAAATATAGAACAAAAATCTATATAATGCATGAACAATTACAATGTCATGATGCATGTTCTAATGCAGTTAAATTAAGTTCAATTGAAGTCCAATTTCACAAAATTGGCTTGAGCACAGAGTTTCTAACAAAAACCCCAAAATTGAAAACCACTTGTTAAGATTTTGAAAAAAAAAAAAATTGACAAATTGATCATCACACAAGCTAGAAAACATAATATAATGATCAATGACATCAATTCAACAACCCAATTTGAACAAATCCCCAATTCCGATCAAATACAAGCCCTAGATTTTTCAGTTTTTCACAAATCACAAAATTGATCAAATTAAACCATCAATATCATGATTATATCATGCCCCAACAAAAACCCAATGATCAATTTCACTTAAAAAGGTTTGAATCATGAAAATCCACAAAAAGAATAGGTCCGAAAATCTCAAGGAAAAATGCATGAAACTTGAAAATAAAAGAAAAAGGAGGGGTAAAATAGACATACCGGCCTTAGAAGACAAATTCCTTGCAAAAGATTCGGAGGAAAACGACAAAAAATAGAAGCTTTAGCCTTGCCAAGTTAGAGAGAGAAAGAAAAAGGTTTGAAACTTTTGAAAAGTTCTTCGAACAAGTCAAAGTCTGATATTTTTTTTAAACCTGATTCGCGATATTCGATTGATCGAAAATTACATTCGATCAATCGAATCAACCCGAGACTTTTAAAAAGATTTTAGCACATTTTCGATCGATTGAAAAACAGAATGGATCGATCGAAACAGGCAGAGGCTCACAAAAATTTTGAGGAAAATTTTTTTTTGAAAAACAACAACCACATTTTGGGCACAACTCCTCAAAGCATTAAAATTGATGAATCAAAATGCATGAGAATGAGATGAAATGCTTTTTCAAAAACCCAAGTTTTAACCCCAGTTTTTTTTTCAAAGAAAATTTTAGCCATTTTCCCTTTAAATTCTCAAGAAAAGAAAATGTTTTGCATAATACTCAAGGTATTTTCAAACTTAGTTGGTCAGACCAAAAGCACACACAATAACATGTACAGTTTTTAGCAAAGAGTAACTTGTGTAGTGTGTGCAACTAGCAAAAGCTTGAGATACATGTGAGATAATATGTGAATAGTAATCAATCACAAAGTCTACAAAATCCATCACATAGAATTCAAAAGAGACTATCACCTAAAGAGTTACATCATATAACTCTCACATCTCCTAGAACATAAGCTTGCAATCATGTAAGTTTCTTAAATTTTGCCTCATAATGTACACACAGATTTTAGTTATGTGATTTGGCATCAAGCCTAATAGTACAGACCAATTTTAAGCATTAAGCAATTAAACAGAGGCTTCACCTTATGTTCTTTTTGTGCATGTGCTACACTTTCATGAGCACAAAATCTTAAGATATACACTAAGGTGTTCATGATTGGCTAGTGAACAACGGTGAGATGGTTATTTATGCCTTTCTCAAAAGGATCAAGTCCGACAGTCAAATAACATGTGACATCAAGATTAAAACAAAGTGATAAACACCATAAACATCTTTCTCACACAACATGCACAACAAAGTTTCAACTAGTCAAGTGCAATAAATAAGCTCATCAAAGCTAAACAAGGTACACAAAACATGTTATGTGTAAATAAATTGACCAACCTTGTTTACAAAAACTAAGAAAAATAATGCCGAACACAATTTATTTTCACTTTTTTTTTCTTTTCTTTTCTTTTCTTTTTTTTAAAGAAAACCCTAGAATGAAATGCATGAATTTTATGCAATGCAAATCCTAGAAAAAAAAAAATACAATGGTCAGAAAAGAGAAGAGCAATGAAGCACAAGGACCATGTCAGAAACACTCAATTAGATCGAGTCTTTTGCATCCAAAACATTATAGATGCACCATGAGCATTGGAGTTCCTATTCACGTTCGAGTGATTTCCAACTCCAAGATTGGAATACAGGTTTAAAGCCTTCACCAATTCACCAATGAGTGCCATAGGATCTTGTGCTTGAGGCACAAGCACTTTTGGTTTGTTTGCTCTCTTAGCAGCTTGAAGCTTGTAACAGTTAGGACGAATGTGTCCAAACTTTCCACAAAAATGACAAACCCAAGTAGGTTTACCATGCATCATGTCCTTAGAAAGGGTAGACTCTTTAGGTTTAGACTCTCCCAGATCAACCCTAATCTTCCTAGGAAGTGAAAATTCTATAGGTTTGACAACCTCACTCACAGGGGGTTTAACGATTTCACTCACAACCTCACTAACAGAAGGTTCAGAAGAAGATGAAGGAATAAAGTTTGTAGAATTTGGTGCAGACACAAAGATGCTTTCAACAAAACCTAATCCAGATTCATCAGAAGGAGCCTTTTGAACATTCAGCATTTGATCAAGTTTAGAACTAGCAGATCTAGCAATAGATAAATCATGTTCCAGAGTTTTAACTGTATCAAGCAAGAGCATATTCTCAGATTTTACATTGTTCAAAAGATCATTAGCATCAAATAATTTAACAAGCAAATTCTTCTTATCAAGCTCAAAAGATTCAATTTTCTTCAGGCCAAGTTCAACATTCATGGCATCCTTTGTAGCAACTTTGCAAAGTTTATTATAGGCCTTTTGAAGATCTGCATCCTCAGAGAGTTCTCCATCAGAAGGGTTCCCTTCAACAGACACGCTTTCATTGACTATAGCTATAGCAGTGAAAGCAATGAAGTTTCCATCCTCGTCACATCCAGACTCATCATCAGAAACTTTATTATCACTAAGGGTTACAGCCATAGCTTTACCCTTAGATCTCAAGAATGTAGGACATTCAGATTTAACACGACCATACACTTGACATCCAAAACATTGAGAACCCAAAGAATTATTGAAAGATTGACCAACCTTTTCTCTAGGTTTGTCACTGTTGCCAACTTTTATGGGATCATTCTTCCCAAAATTTCTAGGTTCAGCAGTGTTTGTATTTCTTGCCTTTCTGTTATTGTTCCAAAGAAAGTTTCTAAAGTTCTTGACAAGGTAAGCAATCTCTGTAGCAGAGAGCTCATCATCAAATCCACCAACCTGAACATCATCAACTGATTTAAGAGCCATTGACTTTGATTTGCTAGATTTGGGTAGGTCTAACTCATAGGATTGAAAAAATTCTACAAGTTCATCAACAGGGATGGAGTCCACATCCTTGCTCTCAGTGATGACAGTCACTTTGGGCCTAAAGTCCTTAGTCAAGGATCTAAGAATCTTCCTAACAATTTTAGGTTGATCATAGATTTCACTCAGATTAAAAGCAGAATTAACAATATCATTCAGTTTAGCATAGAACTTATCAAAAGATTCATCATCAGACATTAATGCTTTCAAACCTAGAAGTTAATTGCTGCAATTTATTAATCTTAATTGCCTTTGTGCCTTCATGCACAGTCTGGAGGATTTTCCAAGCAGTATGAGCAACTTCAATATTAGAGATTCTCTTAAATTCCTTCATAGAAACAGCATTTAAGATGACATTCATAACTTTACTATTGAACCCAGCTGCTTCTTTTTGAGAAGTTTGCCACTCACTCACAGGAGTAGTGGGCTTCTCCCATCCATACTCAACGGAATTCCAAACCCTCTCATCAATAGATTTAAGAAATGCTTTCATCCTTACTTTCCAATAAGCATAGTTATTCCCATCAAAGTGAGGAGGAACAACTAGAGAGTATCCATGTTCCATGACAACAGGGGTCAAGGATTAGCTCAGAGATCAAAAGATCTACAACTAGAGAGCTACCCGCTCTGATACCACTTGAACAGTTTTTAAACTCTTTAACCCAACCAGATTAGCCTAGTTAATTAGCCAAGTGATTAACTTAGTCAAATTATGCAAATCTAGGTTACACAATCATATCAAGAATATATAGCAGCGGAAAAATAAATGACACAATGATATGATAACTCAGGAAACCACAAGGTAAAAACCTGGGGAGGACTTGACCTAGCTATCATCAAGGTAAACTTAAATCCACTATATGAAAGAATCGAAGTTCATACAAAAGGACTTACAAGCTCCTTGCTTGACTTCCTAATGCTACCCACCAGTAGAATTTACTGACACGACCACGTGCAAGCTCCGAATCCACGGACTCCTTCTTTCTTGGATTCTTCACCAGATACAAGCACCCACGCTTGTTTTTCTTAAAGTTTCAATGGCAGCAACTGAGTTGATCATCAAGGTGTTGATAATATCTCTACCTAGAAAACCCTAAGTTTATATGAAGGAAAACTCCTCAAGGATCTCACAAGAGATTCACACAAACCGCAAAGTATGAGCAACAATACACTCAGAGCAACTCTCAAAAACATGACTAGGGTTTTGCCTTATATACCTAGGGAAAAAACAAAAAACCCAAAACTTTTAATGAGTTAGGGTTGAGTTAGAAACTTTGTAGAAAAAACATTTTGGCCGACTTTCGAACGATCGAGTCTATCTTTCGATCGATCGAGCTAGGCTGAAATGCACCAATGCACCTGCAGCCTCTCAATGCCAACTTTACATGAATTACACAACTTTGAGCAAGCCTAAAACAAGACTAAACATATTGTTTTGATTATGGTTTGCCAACATTACACATTAGAGTTCTGAATGCATAAATTCCTAAATCTTTAGAACCTAGCACTAGGATCAGAACCCCACTGGATAGAAGACCCAGTGATGTATGACATGACATCACTCAAAAGAGGAGACTCATCATAAGGATAGACAGGGTGCTGTACCACAGGCACCCCTAAAGCATCAGTCACTACAATAGAAGTAATGGTGTACTCTACACCTTGTATCCAACTCTTTACCAAAGTGTTGGAATCATAGATGCGAATAGAGATGTTCGAAAAGAACTCTCTAATCAGGGTAGCTGGAGGAGGAGGATCAGAAATATCCAACAGAGGTAACCAACCCCGATGCTTAAAATTTTCCCTAATGACAGGATCAAGCTCATCTAATACTACAGAATACTCAGACCAAATCTTTCTCTTAAGGTTCAATTTCTCAAAAATCTCTTGGTTCTTCTCACTAGGAAACTTCTCACGGTCAAAAGAAGGTGGGGGAGGAGAAGGTAAGGGAACAGACGTACGAGCTCTAGTCTTTCTAGGCATGATGCTAAGGAAAGGACAAAGACACAAAGATAGAATCAAAAGAGACAGAAACCAAGGGCAGACTGCAAGTTAGCACAAAAGAAAAATATAGAACAAAAATCTATATGATGCATGAACAATTACAATGTCTTGATGCATGTTCTAATGCAGTTAAACTAAGTTCAATTAAAATTCAATTTGACAAAATTGGTTTGAGTACAGAGTTTCTAACAAAAACCCCAAAATTGAAAACCACTTGTTAAGATTTTGGTAAAAATTGACAAATTGATCATCACACAAGCTAGAAAACTTAATATAATGATCAATGACATCAATTCAACAAGCCAATTTCGTCAATTGAACCCAATTTGAACAAATCCCTAATTCGGATCAATTTCAAGCCCTAGAATTTTCAATTTTTCATAAAACACAAAATTGATCAAATTACACCATCAATATCATGTTTATATCATGTCTTAACAAAAACCCAATGATCAATTTCACTTAAAAAGGCTTGAATCATGAAAATCCCCAAAAAGAATAGGTCTGAAAATCTCAAGGAAAAATGCATGAAAAATGCATGAAACTTCAAAATAAAAGAAAAAGGAGGAGTAAAATAGACTTATCGGCCTCAGAGGACAAATTCCTTGCAAAAGATTCAGAGGAGAACGACAAAAAATTGCTGAGTGAGCTTGCCGAGTTGGAGAGAGAGAAAAAGGTTTTGAAACTATTTGAAAAAGTCAAGAACAGTGTTTTAAAAAACGTGATTCACGATATTTGATTGATTGAAAATTACATTCGATCGATCAAATCAACCCGAGACTCCTAAAAGGATTTTAAGCAATTTTCGATCGATTGAAAAACAGAATGTATTGATCGAAATAGGCAGAGGCTCACAAAATGTTTTAAGAGAAAACACAGTTTTGAAAAACAACAACCACATTTTGGGTACAACTCCTCAAAGCATTAAAATTGATGAATCAAAATGCATGGGTATGAGATGAAATGCTTTTTCAAAATCCCAAGTTTTAAGCCCAATTTTTCAAAGAAAATTTCAGCCAATCCCCCTTTAAATTCTTAAGCAAAAAAAATGTTTTGCACAATACTCAAGGTATTTTCAAACTTGGTTGGTCAGACCAAAAACACACACAATAACATGTACAGTGTTTAGCAAATAGTAACTTGTGTAGTGTGTGCAACTAGCAAAAGCTTGAGATACATGTGAGGTGATATGTGAATAGAAATCAAATACAAAGTCTACCAAATTCATCACATAGAATTTGAAATAGACTATCACAAAAAGAGTTACATCTTATAACTCCAACATCTCCTAGATCATAAGCCTGTAATCATGTAAGTTTCTTGAATTTTTGCCTCATAATATACACACAAATTTTAGTTATGTGATTTGGCATCAAGCCTAATAGTACACACCAATTTTAATTATGTGATTTAGCATCTAGTACACACCAATTTTAATTATGTGATTTGGCATCAAGGCTAATAGTACACGCCAATTTTAATTATTAAACAATTAAACCGATGCTACACCTTATGTTCTTTTTGTGCATGTGCTACACTTTCTCGAGCACAAAATCTTACAATATGCATTAAGGTGTTCATGATTGGCTAGTGAATAGTGGTGAGATGGTTATTTATGCCTTTCTCAAAAGGATCAAGTCCGACAGTCAAATAACATGTGACTTCAAGATTAAGATAAAGTGATAGACACCATAAACATCTTTCACACACAATATGCACTATAAAGCTTCAACTAGTCAAGTGCAATAAATAAGCTCATCAAAGCTAAACAAGGTACATAAGACTTGTTGTGTGTAAAAGATTAACCAACCTTGTTTTCAAAAACCAAAAAAAATAATGCCAAACACAATTTGCTTTCCTTTTTTTTTTTTTTTTTAAATTAAAAAAGAAAACAAAAATAAATCCTAGAATGAAATGCATGAATGTTATGCAATGCAAATCCTAGAAACAAAACAGCACAAAAACCAAAAAAAAATGGTCACAAAAGAGTAGAGCAATGAAGCATAAGGGCCATGTCAGAAAGACTCAATTAGATCAAGTCTTTTGGAGTTCCTATTCACGTTCGAGAGATTTCCAACTCCAGGATTGGAATAAAGGTTTAAAGACTTTACCAATTCACCAATGAGTGCCATAGGATTTTGTACTTGAGGCACAGACACTTTTGGTTTGTTTGCTCTCTTAGCAGCTTGAAGCTTGTAACAGTTAGGACGAATGTGTCTAGACTTTCCACAAAAATGACAAACCCTAGCAGGTTTACCATGCATCTTGCCCTTAGAAAGGGTAGACTCTTTAGGTTTAGACTCTCCTAGATCAACCCTAATCTTCCTAGGAAGTGAAACTTCTATAGGTTTGACAACCTCACTCACAGAGGGTTTGACAGTTTCACTCACAACCTCACTCACGAAAGGTTCAGAAGAAGATGAAGGAACAAAGTTCGTGGAATTAGGTGCAGACACAAAGATGCTTTCAACAAAACCTAATCAAGATTTGTCAGAAGGAGTCTTTTGTACATTCAGCATTTGATTAAGTTTAGAACTAGTAGATCTAGCAACAGATAAACCATGTTCCAAAGTTTTAACTTTATCAAGCAAGAGCATGTTCTCAGATTTCACATGGTTCAAAAGATCATTAGCATCAAATAATTTAACAAGCAAATTTTTCTTATCAAGCTTAAGAGATTCAATTTTCTTCAGACCAAGTTCAACATTCATAGCATCCTTTGCAGCAACTTTGGAAAGTTTATTATAGGCCTCTTGAAGATCTACATCCTCAAAGAGTTCCCCATCAGAGGGGTTCTCTTCAACAGACACGCTTTCATTGACTACAGCAGTAGCAATGAAAGCAATGAAATTTCCATCCTCGTCACATCCAGACTCATCATCAGAAACCTCATTATCACTAAGGGTTACAGCCATAGCTTTACCCTTAGACCTCAAGAATGTAGGACATTCAGATTTAACATGACCATACCTTTGACATCCAAAACACCGAGGACCCAAAGAATTGTTTGAAGATTGACTAACTTTTTCTCTATGTTTTTCAAAGTTATTAACCTTAGTGGGATCATTCTTCCTAAAGTTTCTAGGTTTAGCAGTGTTTGTACCTCTTGCCTTTCTGTTGTTATTCCTAAGAATGTTTCTAAAGTTCTTGGCAAGGTAAGCAATTTCTGTAGCAGAGAGCTCATCATCAAATCCACCAACATCAACATCATCAACAGACTTAAGAGCCATTGATTTGGATTTGCTAGCTTTGGGTAGGTCTAACTCATAAGACTGAAGAAATCCTACAATCTTATCAACAGGGATGGAGTCCACATCCTTGCTCTCAGTAATGGCAGTCACTTTGGGTCTAAAGTCCTCAGTCAAGGATCTAAGAATCTTCCTAACAATTTTAGGTTGATCATAGATTTCACCCAAATTAAATGCAGAATTAACAATATCATTCAACTTAGCATAGAATTCATCAAAAGATTCATCATCAGACATCGTAATGCTTTCAAATCAAGACGTTAATTGCTGCAATTTATTAATCTTAACTACCTTTGTGCCTTTATGCACAGTCTGGAGGATTTTTCAAGCAGTGTGAGCAACCTTAACATTTGAGATTCTCTTAAATTCCTCCATAGAAATAGCATTAAAGATGACATTCATAGCTTTGCTATTGAAACTAGCTGCTTCTTTTTGAGAAGTTTGCCACTCACTCACAGGAGTAGTGGGCTTCTCCCATTCGTACTCAACGGAATTCCAAACCCTCTCATCAATAGATTTCAGGAATGTTTTTTTCCTTATTTTCCAATAGGCATAGTTATTCCCATCAAAGTGAGGAGGAACAGCAAGAGAGTGTCCATGTTCCATGACAACCGGGGTCAAGGATCAGCTCAGAGATCAAAAGATCTACAACAAGAGAGCTACCTGCTCTGATACCACTTGAAAGGTTTGTAGACCTCTTCACCCAACCAGATTAGTCTAATTAATTTGCCAAGTGATTAATTTAGTCAAATTATGCAAATCTAGGTTACACAATCATATCAAGAATATAAAGCAGTAGAAAAATAAATGACACAATGATATGATGACCCAGGAAACCACACGGTAAAAACCTGGGGAGGATTTGACCTAACTATCCTCAAGGTAAACTTGAATCCACTGTATGAAAGAAACAAAGTTCATACAAAAGGACTTACAAGCTCCCTCGCTTGACTTCCTAATGCTACCCACCAATAGAACTTACTGACATGACCATGTGCAAGCTCTAAATCCACGGACTCCTTTTTTCTTGGATTCTCCACAAGATACAAGCACCCCCGCTTGTTTTTCTTTAAGCTTCAATGGCAGCAACTGAGTTGATCATCAAGGTGTTGATAATATCTCTACCTTGAAAACCCTAAGTTTATGTGAAGGAAAGCTCCTTAAGGATATCACAAGAGATTTACACAAACAGCAATATGAGCAACAATGCAACTAGAGCAACTTTCAAAAACGTGGCTAGGGTTTTGCCTTATATACCTAGGGCAAAAACATAAAACCCAAAACATTTAATGAGATAAGGCTGAGTTGGAAATTCTGCAGAAAAATATTCTGGCCGACTTTCGATTGATCGAGTCTAACTTTCGATCAATCAAGCCAGGCCGAAATGCACCAATGCATCTGCAGCCTCTCAATTCCAACTTTACATGAATTACACAACTTTGGGCAAGCCTAAACAAGACTAAACATATTGTTTTGATCATGGTTTGCCAACATTACACATTAGAGTTCTAAATACATAAATTCCTAATCTTTAGAACCTAACAGTCATAATATATAACACAGTAATAAAAACTGAGAGAGCATGTAGCATTAGTTTGGGGGGGGGGGGGGGGTGGGGGAGTGAGGAGCACCAAAAAGCTGGCCTTGTTATTTTTTCTTTGTATTTCTGGAAATTATTTCCCACAGAAACTTCCATCTTCACTCACCTCCTCATAATCAAAATTTGTAGTCCTCTATTGTGCAGCTTAACATTTCCACTACTACAATGAATGATCTAATAAACTGTGATACTCTTGAATTTAATTGTAAATTTAATCTTAAATAATATCATTATAAATAAATAATTTTTTTAGAACTTTCCTGATTATTGTAAGCATACCAATTTTTTTTTTTTTTTTTACATAATAATATATTTGAGGAAAGAGAAACAAATGACATAAAAGTAAATTTGACCCAAAAACATGATTGCTACACATTCAATCTAGCATGAATAACACGAGTTGGTATATGGTGTACCCTGCATATATGCCGGGTCACTCACAAACTGGCTGGTCCCACACATTGTGGGGCCCGCCTATGTGTAAGAGACCCGGCATATATGCCAGGTACAACATGTAATTTTCGGAATAATAGAGGGACCTGGATAACATAATATCTACATGTTATCTTCGCAACTTTGCAATCAGTATCAAACAATTCTTATATAGTCCAAAATTCCATGACTATGACTTTCCCAAGTCTTTGCGAGTTCCAAAAAATGACCAAAAACTTGTGAAGCATTGATGACAAATATCTTTCATTATGCCTTATAGTAAGAATAGTTGTATTTTTTTTTTTTTTTTTTGGGACACAAATTGATGACAGATATTTTTCATTCAACCTGCGTGAATTTCACCTAGTCTTCGGGATCCTTGTCTATAAACCAGCATGAGCTTTCATGGTTGAATGAATTTGTGGGATATCAAGAGTAGTGCTATTTGTTTTCTCCAATACACACATTCATGAAGTTTGAGTTGAAAGCAATGAACAAGAAACTGAGGCTAAAAAACAATATATAAAATTTGACACATTTATTTGAGATGTTGCAATAGTATTTTATTTCATTATCTATCAAAAAGAAAAGAATTACTATGAGGAAACACAATACATATAATTTTTTTTTTCATGACTATATTAAGAGAGTTTTAAATATTTTCAAAAAGAATAATTAAGTTTGAATATATATATATATATATATATATATATGTATTAGTTTTGTAGCGTGACTTATAGCTTAGAGAAGACAACCCACGACAACTTGTAGCTTACAAAAAAAAAAAAAAAATCTAATATTACTAATTGTTGTTGAATATTACTAATTCAGTCTTAGTCAAAAAAATAAAAAGTCTTCAAATTGCACTGATGCTACTAATTGTTGTTGAATATTAGTAACGCATCTAATACATATTAGTAACTGATGATACTAATTGCTGTTGAATATTACTAATTGTAGTTGAATATTAGTAACATATCTAACATTAGTTATTGATATTAGTAACTGATGTTACTAATTGTCAGAGTATGATGGTCATGGTACACAACCCACGTGGGTGGGTCGCTTGGCAAGTTAGAAAATGTAAACAAGACAAGACAACATACATACCATTAACACAAATGAATTGATGAGGTTTACAGTGCATATATTCATCATGTAGGATACTTTTGGGTTTATTTATTTATTTTTTTAATTTATGGTACTTTTGGGTTATTTTGAATTAGAGTTTAATTATTCCAAACCCATGTAGCCCTAAGCCTACTAACTACTAAATTATCAACAACGAAAAATTCCAAACATGCGCAAAGTATCATTTGAATAATTTTCCTACATAGAATTCAAATAAATCTCTTGTCAAATCATTTTCATATTATGAATAATTCACTTGCTTCTGATCCTGACCTTTTCCATCAACCTGTAACGAAATCCAACTCATAGCCAATGATCAATCAAGCTCATTCCAGTCATTCAAGCAAAGCACCTTCCTATTTTAGAAAGCATGAGAAAAAAAGAAATATTCTGTTTTAAGAAAGAATATTTAAAAGAGAGAGAATTAACAAATGTTTCTCATTGCTTTTTTCATTGCCTATACATGAATACATGCACATCATCAATTCATTCATGTGATAACAGTATGAAAATGAAATTCATGCAAATTTAATAATTATCATTCATGCATAGATTGAGAGGCCTTATTCCATGAAATTTTCACAATTTTAGTTTTCCACAAATAATCATGAGTCTTCAGTCTTAGTCAAAAAAAGAAAAAGTTTTAGTCTTCAAATTGCGCTAATGTTGCTAATTGTTGTTAAAGGTCCGTTTAGATACTGCTTATTTTGCTAAAAACTGAAAACACTGTAGCAAAATAATTTTTAAATGTGTGAATAGTGCTGTGAGACCTATTTTTAATGAAAGTTTTGTTGAAAAACAGGTTAGTAAGTCCCGTAAACAGTGGACGTGATTCAAACACATACTAAATATTACTAATTGGTTGAATATTAGTAGCTGATGTTGCTAATTGTCAGGGTTATTGGCTAGGTGGCTCAGTAATCACAAGTCATCGGTCTCAATCAAAAGTAAAAAAAATTTATGAGACAAGTGATGAGAAACTTTTGTCAATTCTCTCTCATTTAATTATTCTTTCTTAAAAAGGAATGTTTCATTTTGTCATGCTTTTCTAAAAGAGTCTGGTTTAACAAATTTATTTTTGGAAAAGTTTTATTGGGAATTGAAAAAGTTGTCAAAATTTTTTTATTTTTCTATAAATGTTTTCCAAAATTGGTTTACTATTGTGTGCCCTTAGGGCACATATTAGTAAAATCAGAGTATAAGCTTTTTTTTTTTTGATGTAACGTATCAGCTTGATTAATTATTACTGATATGACGATTCTATTTGAAATATGTGTAGCCCCCACAATACATCACATCATAGGGTTAAGAGTGTGAGAGAGAGGGTGTGCTGTCTCCCACTACAACTTTATAACTACTGAATGAGTCTAAATCCCATATGGTCCATGTTACTATGTGGAATAATTGAAGGCACCTGTGACGAACCCCTAATTCTCGTTCTACGTTTTTGATTTGATAGGAAACACTAATCTATTGTCCCATGCCATTATGCCTATATGACCTTAAGGACTACGTCAATATAATACCACATGGCCCACTGACATATTTTTATCCATTACAATTCACTGTATAGCGAGTTGTAATATAAATTATGTCAAACATTTTCTTTAGCACAACTCTACTTTGACAAGGCTTCTCACCTAATCAAAGTAGAGAGATATCAGGACTATTTAGCAAAAAAGTAGGGCTACTAGTACATGTAACAATGACAAACATTATTCAACACATTGAGAGTTCATGCAAATTGTTGAAACATCATTAAGAGCATATCCAAGTAAGCAATATTAAGAAAAGAGCTCATTAAAAAAAGAGATCATGCAAATTTTAAAAGAGCATTTAAATTTTAAGTTAAATGAATATGGATATTTTTTTAAATGAGCCTTTTTCTTAGTTTATTTACGTTACTTGGATATGCTCTTTCTTTTCCTTTTTTTTTTTTTTTTTTTTTTTTTGCTGAATTACTTGGATATGCTCTTAATGATGTTTCTCCAATTTGCATGATCTCTCAATATGTTGAATAATGTGCCTGTCATTATTACATGTGCTAGTGACCCTATTTTTTAGCTAAATGGTCTTGAAATCTCTCAACTTTTATTAGGTGAGAAGCCTTGTCAAAGTCTTGAAGTAATTTCGGTTTTATATTTCCTAGTAGACTTGAAATCTCTCAGTGTTGAATAATGTGTTGAAGGAGCTTTGCACGATTAATGTGTTGAAGTAATTTCAATTTTATATTTCCCAGTAGTCTTCAAGGTCATACAGACATAGTGTGGTATAGGCCAAGAGATTAGTGTTACTTATCAAATCAAAACCATAGTATGAGAATTTGGCACATTTGCCTTCAATTATTCTACATAGTAACATGCGCATGGGCCATATGGGATTCAGACTTATTCAATAGTAAAGTTGCAGGGCCTCTCACACACTCAGATACTCTTAACTCTGTCCTATTCTCACTACTCATGTGAACTCACTCTCCATTCCTAGGGGAGATGTTAATTCAGCTACAGAGCTCTTAATCAGCATATAATCTTTTTTAGACCATAAAAAATTGTTCAACACATCAAACCATGAGGCATATGCTCATTGCCCCTACTCTGTACATCTCTAATGTGGGAAAGAAAGCAAGGAATGGACCTTTACAATGCTCAAAATATTTTTTTTTTTTGTTTTTTTCATGTAAAACTCATATTTCTTGTTGTTTGATCAATACTATGAAGAGATAAATTAGTATTGTTTTAAACTTTTAATCTTTTTAACCATCTTTTGATAATTTTGGTCAGAGTGCAAATAATTTTCTTTCATAAATACCCTGAAGTTATTACTATTTGTTATATAATAGACAGCATTTTTCTAAATACGTATACATCTATATGTATGTAAGGTTGAAATTTATCAACCATCTTGTTGGATTTATTCCGTGCCAATTTGCTTGTAATTTAAGCACTTAGTAACCCTGTATTTAGGTGGGATTACTGTAAGGGTAGTGTGTGAGAAGATGTGAAGAAAAGATCAAGTATGTGCAAGAAGGCAGAGATTCGCAACTAAGACTTGAGCTGACTCGCGACTGGCAAGCTACCAAATGCAGGCACATGAGATGCACACAGGGGAACTGACGGGTCGCGCCAGCTATCACACTACAGGACAAAAGTCCCAGGCTGGCCAGGCCATTACTTCATGACTTGAACTCGGGACTTGGACAAGCCGTGAGGTCAAGTCGCCAGCTTACCTTGTTTGGCAAAAGCTGTCTCTTCGTATTCCAAACACACACCACTATATATAGACCCTTATACCTACTAAATTGAGAGAGCTTCCAGAGAGAATTTTGTGAGAGAAACCCTAGAGAAAAACAAGATTGCCTCATCCCCAATCTTTACCTTAGAGACTCTACAAATTCCTCTTCTCTCTTCCTCTCCATTGTTACATTCTTGAGAGGCCTTTAGCCAAATCCTTATCTCACCACACCCACGTCTGTGAGAAGGTTTATTTGGTGCTGTTGGGAAGCAGTTTGGAAGGAACCAATATACATTGGTTGATGCTATGGTATAGTAGCGGAATCTGGGAAGCTAAAGAAGAAATAGGTTTGGTGTAACCTTGTTGGAGCAAGAAGCTTGGAGGGCTTAGGTACTTGGGTAGATTAGGCTTGGAGGGTCTTCTGCTGTTCATGTATCCCAACTACATTCTTTAGTGGATTATTTCACCGCTTGGAAGGTGGCGGAGAGGTTTTACGCCGAGGACTTCGGTTTCCTCTTCGATAACACATCGTGTGTTGTCCGTGTGTTTGCATCTTCCTTCTCTTTATCTTTGCCTTATATTTACTGCTGTGGATGTGTTTATATTTGGCTTAGATTGTTTATCAATTCTGTTATAAGCTTGTTATCATGTTCCGCACACTAATTGTTTGATATAAAGCTTGAATTGGTAATTTTGTAATTGGGGGTCCAAACGTTCAAAGGTGTTTTAGACGCTTTTTGAACTTTCAATGTAATATTTTAATAATAACTAATTGGGGGTAGTTGGCTTATGGGTAACAACTAAAAAATTTTTAATTAGTTGCTTTATCTCTTAAAATTTTTATGAAAGAAAATGATATCATTCATTTTTTAAGTCATTCATATGCCAGATTCTTTCAACTTTGAAAATGTGTAAAACCATCAGAAGTCCCTTTTTTTTTCCTTTTTTTTTTTTCTTCAAGTGAAATACCATTAGAAAACTTATATCCTATTAGTATTTTAACAAGTCTTTGATCATTTTTTGGAACTTTGAAAGACTTTGAAAATTCAAGTCTCAAATTTTTTTTTCTTTAATGCCTAGAGTCTTGGAATTTTGGACTATATTAGAATTTTTTGATGCAACTTGTAAAGTTATAGATAAAACATGTGGCAACCGATTAAATATGTAGCAATCGTGTTACCCGAATAAGTTTTATGTCATCCTTTCTTTTCGCCCAAGTTAATTAAACAAAATGATTTATGATTAGAGATACACATTTTCTCCTATAATAATTAAGAAAATACAATTTAATCACAAACGGTAGTTGGAAGTTGAAGCTCTAGGAGGAAGACAAACAAGATCAAAATGATGTCGTCTAGCTTTAGTTAATAGACTTATCAAAATGACGTCACTCAACTTAAATGAATCCTCATTGAATCAAAATAATACCGTTTACATTAACTATACAAGTCGTGGGTTGTCTTCTCTAAGCTACAAGTTGTTGTGGGCTGTATTTTCTAACCTGCTGAGCCACCCACCCATGTGAGTTGTGTATTATGACCATCATACTCTGATAATTAGTAACATTAGTTACTAATATTAGTAACTAATGTTAGATATGTTATTAATATTCAACGACCATTAGTAATATTCAACAGCAATTAGTAATCTCAGTTACTAATATTAGGCTGAGTTTGTTTTAACTTCAAATCACTTCTAGAAATGCTTTTTCGTAAATGCGGGTGTTTGATTGCGCATAGAAAATAAATTTTTCAAAAAATATTTTCAGTTGACGGTGTGTTTTATGGCTTTGACCCGGAAATTGGTTTCAGGCAAAATTTTCGCTTCAAACTATTTCCGGACTCACGCGCAGAGAGAGAGAGAGAGAGAAGAGAGAGCCCAGATCACGCCTTCGACTTCGCCGACGAATCCAGAGCCCAGATCATGCCGCGAACCTAGAGCCCAGATCATGCCTTCGACTTTGTCGATCTACGAACTGATCTATAAACCCACGAACCGATCTTCGACCCAGAGCCTTCAACCCATGAGCCTTCGACTTCGTCGGCGACCCAGAGCCTTCGCGCCATGAACCCACGAATTGATCTCTCTCTCTCTCTCTGTGATTTTGATTTTTTGTGTGATTTTGATCGACCCACGAACCGATCTACGTTTCTGTGTGATTTTGATTTTTTACTTTCTCTCTTTGATCTTTGATTTTTTTGTTGTTGTTGTGGTGGTGTTTTGGTGGTTTTCCTGTTGTGTGGTGGTGGGTTTTGCGTGGGTGGTGGTGGAAAATAGCATTTTTAGAATGTTACCAAACACATGAAAATATTTTCTAGAACAATTTTCATGATGTAACCAAACACTTGAAAATATTTTCCTTTCCCGAAAATAGTATTTCCGGAAAATATTTTACACTGAACCAAACACAGCCTTAGTAACTGACGTTAGATACGTTACTAATATTCAACAACAATTAGTAATTTTCAACAACAATTAGTAAGGTTCAACGACAACAATTGTTGTTGAATAATACTAAATTACTAATTGGTTGAATATTAGTAGCTGATGTTACAAATTGTCAGAGTCATTGGGTGGGTGTCTCAGTAATCACAAGTCATCGGTCTCAATAAAAAAATAAAAAAAAAGTTTTAGTCTTCAAATTGCTGTTGAATATTACTAATGTTCGTTGAATATTAGTAACGTATCTAACATTAGTTACTAATATTAGTAACTGTTGTTACTAATTGTCAGAGTATGATAGTCATAGTACACAACCCACATGGGTGGGTGGCTCAATAGGTCAGAGAAGACAACCCATGACAACTTGTAGCTAGAGAAAACAAGTTGTCGTGGGGGTGGCTCAGCAGGTCAGAGAAGACAACCCACGACAACTTGTAGCTAGAGAAGACAAGTTGTCGTGGGTTGTCTTCTCTGACCTGTTAAGCAACCCACCCATGTGAGTTGCATACTATGACCATCAGACTCTGACAATTAGTAACATCAGTTATTAATATTAGTAACTAATGTTAGATACGTTACTAATATTCAACGACCATTAGTAATATTCAACAACAATTAGTAACCTCAGTTACTAATACTTTGACAATTAGTAACATTAGTTACTAATATTAGGGTACACTTGGTATGCTGTAATAGCTCCCGTAATGGAACAGTTATTCTTGTGTAATAGCAATTCGGTCATTTGATTGCATCTTTATTACATGAATTAGTTATTACATTGGAATAATTATTCTTTATATTGAAGAATAACTATTAATCCTATTTAAAATTGATGTAATAGATATTCCTTAGTGCATATAATAGGTTTTAAAATTAATATATTTCAAAAAATATAAAGTTTCCTTATACACCATCATTTACATGCTTTCCATATGTAACAACCAATTAAACTTATAAATAGTAATAGTTATTCCATTATAATATTTTATATTTTCAGTAATAAAGATTACTATTCTTAATGTAATTTATATTTAGTGTACCAAACGTACCCTTAGTAACTAATGTTAGATACGTTACTAATATTCAACAACAATTAGTAATTTTTAACAACAATTAGTAAGGTTCAACAACAACAATTGTTGTTGAATATTACTAAATTACTAATTGGTTGAATATTAGTAACTAATGTTACTAATTGTTAGTCATTGGGTGGGTGGCTCAGTAATCACAAGTCATCGGTCTCAGTCCAAAAAATAAAAAGTTTTAGTCTTAAAATTGCATTGATATTACTAATTGTTGTTGAAAATTAGTAATGTATCTATCATCAGTTACTAATATTAGTAACTGAGGTTACTAATTGCTGTTGAATATTACTAATGGTCGTTGAATATTAGTAACGTATCTAACATAAGTCACTAATATTAGTAACTGATGTTACTAATTCTCAGAGTATGATGGTCATAATACACAACTCACATGGGTGGGTGGCTCAGCAGGTCAGAAAAGACAACCCACGAGATCACTACCAACAACATAAAAGCAGACGCCTTCAACACCCTGCAAAATGTAATAATGAAGACACCACCAGATCACTCCAACACTCCACCCAAATTTGTGTTTAGAATGGACTCCCCACTTTTTGGCTTTTAGCAAGTAAAAATTGAAGGCAATTCAAGCCAAGGTCAGGATTGTCAATCGTGAATAAAATCCCCACGTGTGCATGCAATGGGCAAGGACTTCTGACCATACACTTGTGAGTCTATTTGGGAATATTTTATTTAGCTTTTTGTTAAAAAAAAAAAAAAATTGTTGAAAATATGTTAAAGTATACTTGTACCTTGAAAAAATTTGAAAAAACTAAGAAAATGCAAGGAAAGAAAATGAAGTTTTAAAAAACTGTATATAAAAGGTAAAAACTAAAAACTAAAAACTAAAATTTAAAACTAATGCTAAACTCACTCAGTAGTCAGTATACCGTTTTGAAGATTAAATTTCCTTTCATGGTTTACTATCAACAATTATGTGCAACAAAGCACTTAACATGATATGTGCTTTGGTAAGGTTCAAAAGGCCCTGCTTTGGTAAGGTTCTACATCATCAAAAGAAAAAATAACTAAATATGTGCTGTTTATCAATTTCAGAATGTTCAACAAAGCACTTACAGTTGTTTAAATTTTTTGTCATGTTTATTGTGATGCCCCAATTTGATTGATTGATTGTGTGATGAGTCCCACATCGGGTATTTACTGGGTTGAACTGGGCTTTATTAACAACTCCAAGGAGCCTCAATTGTGACTAGTCCTTTTGAGGTATAGCGCAGATGTGGCTAGCGCTTTTCCTTGGGTCGTTACATATGGTATCAGAGCCGGCCCGGTAACCCCATGTGGGCTCGAAAAAGTGGGCCCTAACGAGGACGTTAGGGATTTAAGTGGGGGAGATTGTGATGCCCCAATTTGATTGATTGATTGTGTGATGAGTCCCACATCGGGTATTTACTGGGTTGAACTAGGCTTTATTAACAACTCCAAGGAGCCTCAATTGTGACTAGTCCTTTTGAGGTATAGCGCAGATGTGGCTAGCGCTTTTCCTTGGGTCGTTACAGTTATACACTAATATATCCTAATGTATAACATTCATATTTCCATTTTGACAAGTACGTACTTGCCAATTGTTGGGAGCCTTTGGTCCATTACCACCACTAAAATTTTGTAAACAGGATCAAAACTGTGTACAAGAACTAGAAGTTATAAACAATTTCTTTAAGAAGCTGAGGCGGGGGGCGTTGTTGTTAAACAGGGTCAGTTCTTTATAAAGAACTGACCCTGTTTAACAACAACGTCCCCCGGCTGGACCTCAACTCTTTGCATGCAATCCAACAAAACATGACAGTGGGTATCAGTAAGTTTTCTGAAAAGGAAATGGTCATGCAGTGCCCGTTCAATGTGTGCCTGTAACATGGGAATATGTAAGACTTGAGCACTACAGTGTACATAGTTTAATTCATAGAGTACGTGTTGAATTAACTAGCTAATTATCTTAGGCTATGTGGACTAATGGCATTAGAATTAGTCTCCTATATTAGACCATGTATTTATAGATACATGATTGTAATTTAACGTTAGATATCAATGATGAATAAACCAATTGTTTAGTGCATCTCTCTCTTAATCTCTCTCTATGGAAGGTGACTACCTCAAATTAAGTTAATTTTCTTACAATTCTTATTCATCCCAATTAGAAACCTCTAAGTTCCTGAAATCAAATAGCTAGAACATGTAACGTCCTAGTCAGTCAGACAAAAAAATAAAAATAAAAAGAGAGAAGTCAGATTTTATGGGTCTCACGTGCCTCCTAACTACCCCACCTGCCCCACCCATTCCCACCACACATTTCACTCCACCTTATCTCCCCTCTTTGGCCGGCTCACTCACTTCACTTCTTTTCTATTTTTTTCATTTTCTCTCATACACTCCTCTCTACTTTTATATCCTCTCTCACCGGTACTTCCACACCACCACCACCACCATTTCCACCATTATTTTCCAGCAAGATCACCAAAAAATTCTTGAGAACCTATAAACACCTTCACATCCTTTTTTGAGGTAAAAATTTCTAATCTTTTTGGTGGGTTTTACATTTTTGCTTAAAGTTATTTTTATCTAAGCTTTAATAATGATACACGTGGTTTATGAGCATTGGAAGTGATATTTGTGTTTGTATGTATGGGTTTTGTATTGGTGGAATTATTTGATGAGTGGGCATATGGTTTGTGCTAATGATAACTACTTAAGGTTTAAGTATGGTGAAAAATTTAGGGGTTTTGAGTTATAACATGTAATGGTTGGTAAATTTAATTTTTCCATTGCCATTGGGTTTAATTGGAGTTAGTTGAATTTCTAAATTTCTTGTCTTAGAGGATATTTTGATTTTGCTTTCATGGGTCTCTTAATGATGTAGTGTAAATTTTATAGAAGCTAGTTATGATATTGGAGATGATATTAAATGAGTTAACTTTATAAATTGGAGTTTATGCCTTGTGAATCAATTTGTTCAGAAACTTTGGAAGTGGAATATATTATTATTGATAAGGTTAAA
This sequence comes from Quercus aquifolioides, assembly GCA_019022515.1. Classification (NCBI taxonomy): domain Eukaryota; kingdom Viridiplantae; phylum Streptophyta; class Magnoliopsida; order Fagales; family Fagaceae; genus Quercus; species Quercus aquifolioides. The sequence continues at coordinate 338,825 of JAFHAW010000275.1, read as the reverse complement.
TACTAGGCTTGCCTAATTAAGTGCTCATTTGGAAATTCATAAATTGTAGCTAGATACAATTTCAAGCTCTATGCTTATTGTGATAGTTTTACTTGATATTGTTTAGGTTCTAGCTAATCTCCTTGGAGCTTGGAGAATTAGACTTTTGCGGTTGCAAGGTAAGCAGTTTTTAATGGGATTTTTTAACAATAACCATGTTGCATAAATGTTGTTTTTGGGTTAGACACGCTTTTGGAAACTACCTATGGAAATTATATTTTCCTAAAAACTATTGTGTCGTAACCTTAATATATATATATATATATATATATGATTATATATGAAAATGCATCATATTTAGTATTGTATTTGGGGAATGCATGAATTGTTGACATGGAAAATGAGCATCTTTTATTTAATCTTTGATAAAGAAATCATAGATTTTATGATATATTATAAAATTTAAAGATGCTTATCTTGTCTTGTTATATGAGAAATTGATAGAAAATCTGTTAACAAGAATGAAGTTGAAAACCTTACAATTTGTAGAGGTTAGATTATTTAAGGTTTTTCTAAAACTATTTGAATATAAACTATGTGTTTCAAAGTAATGTAAAATGTGAGCTTATTTGGTTTTAACACCATGTCATGTGTGATTTCCCGGTGATCACCTGGTTTGGTTTCCGTAGTCTTTGTGACAATGGAATCAAATCCAGGTTAGTGCTTTTCCACTTTGGATGACGCGTTCTTTCCTGCTGCCCATGGGGGGAAGAGGTTTCTTGATTGTGTGTGGGTGAGGCTGCTACCCATGGGACCAAGTGACCACATGCAAGAGAGGTCATATTTGATACGCTTTCTCTGCTGCCCATGGTGGGAGAGAAAAACCTTGAGGGTATGGGTGAGGCTACTATCCATAGGACCAAGAGTCTACATACCAGAGAGGGCAATATCATGCTAGTTGTGAATGAGTGGATCTCCTAACCAGTATATATGGTAGTGCGGTATATTTGTTATAATTTACCTTATGTTAGATATTATGGCTTTGAAAATTATATTTTTGGTGCTCACAGATTATACTATAGTATATAGTTTCAAGGTATTTACTTTGAGAAATTTTGTGTTTCATTATTCAATCATTCTTGTCATATCATATGACTATTATTGAAAATGGAACTTGCATTTCTCCCACCCCCATTAATTATGCTACTTACCGGACTCGGTCTCATTCCATTATTTTATAAACTTTTCAGAGTAGGCAACAATGTTTTGAGACAGCTTTTAGGTGGCTAACAATAGTTAAACTAACTATTGATGGAGGCTGAACTTTTGTCATGGAGATATTAGATGATGTACATTTTAGAATAAGTTTGACTCATTCTTTTGTATATTATAGTAGTGTGACATTATTCCCGTAAGGTTGAAATTTATCAACCATCTTGTTGGCTTTATTCCGTACCAATTTACTTGTAATTTAGCGCTTAGTAACCTTGTATTTAGGCGGGATCATTGTAAGGGTAGTGTGTGAGATGATGTGAAGAAAAGCTCAAGTATGTGCAAGATTTGAAGAGCTCAAGATGGGTGAAGATGAATCGTTTGATTCTTTTTATGGGAAGCTCAATGAAATTGTCATTGCTAAGCTCAATCTTGGTGAGAAGATTGAGGATACTAAGGTGGTGAGAAAAATTCTGAGGTCCTTATCGGAGAACTTTCGAGCAAAAGTCACAACTATAGAGGAAAGCAAGGATTTGGATGAAATTAAGATCCAAGAGCTCATTGGGTCACTTCAAACGTATGAGCTTGGACTGCCTTCCTGCAAGACGAGTAAATCGCTCGCTCTCAAAACCATCACCGAAAGAATGGATGATCCTTCCGAAGAAGATGGAGTGGAGAAGGAAGTAGCGTACCTTGCGAAAAACTTCCGAAAATTTCTGAAGATGAAGAATAGTGGGAAACCATTCAACAGAGGGAAATTTTCATCTTCAAGAGGTTATAGGAAAGAGTTTAAGAGGAAAGAAGGGAAGGATGTTCAATCTCCTTCGAACATTGTGTGTTTTAAATGTAATGGTCATGGACATCTCAAGAAGGAGTGTCCCAATTTCTTGAGAGGGAAAGGCAAGGCATATGCCACAACGCTGAGTGATATAGACTCTTCAAATTTTGATTCTGAAGAAAGCTGTGACGGAGAAGGAAACTACTCTGCATTCCTGACCATTGCACATGTGGAATCCTCAGATGATTTGGGTTCACTTGTGAAGGAACTTGGAGAATATTCTGATTCAAAGTCTATTGGGATTGTTGAAGAATCAGAGGCTGGAGAAGAAGAAGATACATTTAGTCTTCAAAAGAATTACACCTTACTTCTTGAAAAATCTGGTGAGTATACCAAGGTGGCAAAGGCAGCTGTGAAGAAAATGAAGAAAGCTGAGGAAGATTACAAAAGCCTGCTGGTAAGATACAAGGAGGCAAAGTGTGAAATTGAAGCCCTCAATGGAGAGCTATCAGAAGCTTAAATAAAAGTGAGATTTCTTGAGCAAGAGGTAGTGCAAGCTCATGCCAAGATAGATAGGGTCTCCTCAAGGAAGTTAAATGACGTTATTTCATCTCAAAAACATGCCTCAGACAAGTCCAGGTTGGGATATACCGAAGGGAGTAGCTCATCGACCAAAGCTACCAAAGAAGTGAAATTTGTGAAGGCCATAGAGCCGATTGTGGATAAGCCTATTCCTGAGAAAGTTAAGACTGAAAGGAAGAAGAATGTGGCTGATGAACAGGTGCTAAATAAGTCCCGTAATCAATCAAAATCGAGATATGGAGCTAGAGGGAGATCAGTTCCAAGATCACAACAGGGTCCTAGAACGGAATATGTTTGTCACTATTGTGGATTGCAAGGACATACCAGACCCAATTGTCAAAAGCTGAGAGCAGACAACAATGCAAGTGCACCTTGGTCACGAGGAAGAAGAACTGACATGAGGTCTTGGGGTGGTGAGCAACCAAGAAGTCAAAGTCGTGATCCAGGAATGATGGACGTGATGAAGATGATCAATGCCTTTACAAATTGCTTGGAAAGCTTCACACGAAGGTTTGACAGTCCTAACTCTCGTACCCGATCCGTCAAGGATATCACCCTAAATGCACGTGACGTGTGGGTGACGAAGGGTACTCACGTATGAGAATATGCTTGGTTGTTTGCATTTTGCTTATTTGAGTTGAAAACTTTTGTCTATTAGTTTGTTTGTCTTCAAATGTTTTTACATTTTTTGTTATGTTTTTTATCAATATTTTTAATGCTTTTGTGTCAAAAATAAAAAAACACATAAAAATTAGAAAATCCAAAAAGTTTGATCGGCTTTGTTGAGTTTTGTCTCAAAGCATGTTTTGCCTTGTACCTTTGTACTAATGGCTTTATGTATTTAATGAGCTTAGCTTGTCTCTCATGCACTCATATCATTGTGGAAGAAATTCTAAAACCTATGTGACTGCTGTAAATAGATCTTCAACCTTGTCATAAATAATTAGTGAATGGTTTTGTTGATCTTGAGACATGCATAGACTCATGCCTATATATCTTCCCACTTTTTATTTTTATGCTTAAAAGAGCTCTCTAAATGTAAATCTCCAAATGAAAAGAGATATAGAGCTGCAAAAGTCTGTTGCACATACTAGTATTCGACTAGGAAAAAAGGAAAGCGACCAAAATAAAATGTATGATGCCCAAAAAGCCAAAGGCTAACTCATCAATTGAAATATCAAAAATTTCAGGCATCTATCTCACAATGAGATTCTTTTCGCTCAAAAATGCAAATGATATGTTAAATATGGAGCCAAATGAAAAGTTTCAAAGAATTGTTATCAAGTGCTTGTGGGAGGTCATATATGCATGTTTCTATAATTGAGATAGGTCACATTATCTAGTTCTCATTGTGTATGCCTTGATTGAATTGATCATTGAAGCTTCACATTGGACTAAGGACTATCTCACTTGTGATATCCACACACAACACACAAGCCTATGCTCAATGAATGCCATATTCATTTGTGTGATTGTACTTGTTTAAATGTGTTTTCACATACTCAATCTTTGTTGATCAAACACAAAAAGATTTTTGAGTGTTTTAGTTTATTTTTGGAAAGTGTTTTGTTTTACAAAATAGTCAAAAATTTCAAAAACAGTGTTTGTACTTGTTTAAATGTGTTTTCACATACTCAATCTTCGTTGATCAAACACAAAAATATTTTTGAGTGTTTTAGTTTATTTTCGGAAAGTGTTTTGTTTTACAAAATAGTCAAAAATTTCAAAAACAGTGTTGCCTTGTTTTGGCGACTAAGTTGCGGGTTGTCCCAATCGCAAGTACCAATCGCGAGCCCACTCAGAGATTTTTCGCGATTCACTGGTGTGTCATTGCCCTAGTCGAGAAAAATACTTAGAAAATTTTTTCAAAATTTGAGTTTTTGCATATTTCGCGGCTCAGTGTGGTGACTTGTTCGCGGGTGGAAAATCTAGTCGCGAGGGGTACACAGAGATTTTCGCGGCTCAGCTTGCGGCTTCCTTGCGGGTAGACCTTCCAGTCGTGAAAAACACTTAGAAAAATTTTCAAATTTCTTACCTTCACAATGTTTTGCGACTTACCCTGGAAACTTACTGGCGACTTGTTCCAATCGCAAAAAACGCGTGTTTTGCGTTTTAAAGTCAGTTTTCAAAAACTTTTTAGTTTTCCCTTGTACTTTACGACTATTCACTGTCTTCTTCATTTCTCTCTCTGAAACTCACTGTGTTCAAATCTTGTGAAACCCCCATTTCTGCACCATTTTCACTTCTATCTTCAAGAAAAAGGTATGGGTTTTCTTTCCCTCATTACAAATTTCTTGGTTTGAGTGTTATTTTCTTGTATTTAAGAATGTGTTGTTGCTATTGTGCTCTGTGATATGCTGGGTTTTTTGAATGGGTATTTGTTGTCAATGACTTGTTCAGTGTGGCCTCACATGAGGTTTTGACTCATATGTGTGTTCTTACATTGATTCACTCTATCTGTGCTTATCAATTTCATGATATTGTGTTGAAATGCTTGCTGTCTATGACACTTTGCTACTCGTTTTTGACAGAGTGTGTTGTAATGCCTATTACTCTCTGTGTGTTTGGCATCTGTTCCATGCTTCGTATGTTTCTAGACTTCAGAAATGCGTATTTTTTCACTTTATTGACTTAGTTCTCGTTCTTTGGTTATATGTCCTCTAAATATGGCTGGTCTTTGCACTCTCACCTTTTGACTAGATCTACCAAAATGAGTGGGTTGTGGATTTGGTACTTTGCTGTGTGTTTGCTCTTTCACAAATGTCTCGACGATCCTCTAAAGGAAAAGAGGTTATGACAAAAGAGGAAACAGTACTTGTTGCAAAAAGAACACGTTCTTCATCACAACCATCTACTGAACTCAATGTTGAGCTGTTCAGAACTCCTCAGCACCTAGATGCTTACTCAAGCATCTTTGACCAGGGAACTCCTACAGTGGAACGGGAGGTTAGATTTGACACTTTAGACACCACTTTTGTCCCTCGGATCTTCGAGGCAAAAGATTGGGCAGAATTATTTAGAAATTTGTTGATCCATTGCTGGAACTAGTGAAGGAGTGTTTCGCCAACACAGTTGATCTTGAAAGTGAACTATATTGTCTGGTAAGAGGAACGGAGTTTATCATTAGTCCAGACACTATAGCTGAACTTTTCCAAATCACACGACCTGCGAATGCCGACATAACTCCTTATGATGATCGTACTCCAATGATTCAGGACATTCTCCAAGTTCTTGGTCCTGGCCATGATATTTCCAGTGCTGGCACATCCATCAGTACTACTAAGTTTTCACTTGAGTTGACAACATTGAAGTTGATTATGTTTTCCAACCTCTATCCGTTGACCAACACGGTGTATATCAACCTTGGAAGGGCTCAATTTCTATGTGATCTCATCACAGGCACCACCATTGACATCTGTGCCCATATTTTTCATATCATAAGGAAGACAACGACCCGAACAATAGCACGAGGGTGTCTTCCATTCTGCAGTCTTATTATGAAATTCATTCTAAGTGAAGGTGTTATTCCTCCCTCAGTTGGGAACATGATTACTCATCCTCGACCAATCTCTATGTTCACTCTACAAGCCAGCAGAAGTCATTCATCCAAAACTCCAAAGCGTGCACATCTCTTTCCTGCTACTTCTTCTACTCTTGAGCAAGATTCACCTGTACATGCCACCCATGTTTCACAGCAACCCAGGCCTACACAAGCACAGTCTGACCCTCCGCCTGATAGGTTGGAGATGCTCTTTAACAACCTCCACAAGCGTCTTGAGGAAGTGGAAAAGACTCTCAGTGATGGCCAGAGAGAGCAGTCAAAGAGATTGGCAGTCATGCAGGACCAGATCGATGTTTTGGCAGCTCAAGTTGATGGCATTTTCACCAAGTTGCAACAGTGACCCTTTGGCCATTCCGGTCAAAAAGGGGGAGAATTTTCGATGGGCTAGCACTTGAGGGGGAGTTCTTATTTGAGGGGGAGTTTCATAATCCCTACTGTTTTGTTTATAATTTTGATACTATGCTTGGATAACTTTTGTTATTATAGGTTTGATACACTGTGGTTTAAGTTTGGTTTAAACTATTAACTCTTGAATGTTTGGTTTATTTATATATTGATGATGGTTATTCAGTTTATTCAACTTAGGTTCTGTTCTATTTAAGTTTGTACCCATGTTGCTTATGTAAGCTTTAAGGGTTTGTTTATGCACTCTTGTAGGCCTTTGTGGTTTGTGCCATGCTTTATGCAGCCTTTGTGCTTTGTTAAATCAGTACTTCTAACCTAATGCTATGCATTCTTTTTGAAGTACTGTCACTCTTGTGCCCGTGTAGGATTTTTCCTAGATGCACATACTTCATGTATTGTGCATTGGTTGAGTGTTGGTCATTCAAGTGATTTGCCTTGTGTTTGTCAACTTGAATGTCCGGATGTTCATTCCAAGTGTGAATGAGCATTGTGATCACTTGGTTATAGTGATTGCATGTTTTGGTCTTGCCATGGTTTATTGCTTTACTCCATTGTGCTTGATCGCATTATGCTTGCTCCATTTGCATTACAAGTTTTTTGCATACAATGAACTTATTGTGTTGTTGTGTTTCAGGAGTTACTTGTTCTTATGGTTCTAAAGCTTCACAGATTCTAGAGTTAGGTGTGAGTGAGTTTTCCAACTGTTCCCAACTCACGCGTTAAGTCTAGAGTTTGTTTTAGGGTTTTGTCACGGAATAGCCAAAGGGGGAGATTGTAAGGTTGAAATTTATCAACCATCTTGTTGGCTTTATTCCGTGCCAATTTGCTTGTAATTTAGCACTTAGTAACCCTGTATTTAAGTGGGATCATTGTAAGGGTAGTGTGTGAGAAGATGTGAAGAAAAGCTCAAGTATGTGCAAGAAGGCAGAGTTTCGCGGCTAACTCGCGACTGGCAAGCGCCAAATGCTGGCACGTGAGATGCACACAGGGGAGCTGAAGAGTCGCGCCAGCTGTCGCACTACAGGACAAAAGTCCCAGGATGGCTAGGCTGTTACGTCGCGACTTGAACTCGCGACTTGCACAAGCCACGAGGCCAAGCCGCCAATCAGCCATGTTTGGCAAAAACTGACTCTTCGTATTCCAAACACACACCACTATATATAGACCCTTATACCCACTAAATTGTAAGAGCTTCCAGAGAGAATTTTGTGAGAGAAACCCTAGAGAAAAACAAGATTGTCTCATCCCCAATCTTTACCTTAGAGACTCTACAAATTCCTCTACTTTCTTCCTCTCCATTGTCACATCCTTGAGAGGCCATTGACCAAATCATTATCTCACCACACCCACGTCTGTGAGAATGTTCATTTGGTGCTAAGGGAAGCAGTTTGGAAGGAACCAATATACATTGGTTGATGCTATGGTATAGTAGCGGAATCCGGGAAGCTAAAGAAGAAATAGGTTCGGCGTAACCTCGTTGGAGCAAGAAGCTTGGAAGGCTTAGGTACTTGGGTAGATTAAGCTTAGAGGGTCTTCTGCTGTTCATGTATCCCAACTACATTCTTTAGTGGATTATTTACCGCTTGGAGGGTGGTGGAGAGGTTTTACGCTGAGGACTTCGGTTTCCTCTTCGATAACACATCGTGTTTTGTCCGTGTGTTTGCATCTTCCTTTCCTTTATCTTTGCCTTATATTTACTGCTGTGGATGTGTTTATATTTGGTTTAGATTAGTTATCAATTTTGTGATTGGCTTATGTTCATGTTCCGCACATTAATTGTTTGATTATAAGCTTGAATTGATATTTTATAATTTGGGGTCTAAACGTTCAAGGGTGTTTTTGTACACATATTGAACTTTCAATTCCCACTGATGGGACAAGCTGATGTTATATAATTATTTATTCAGACCTCTATTCTTTTATGACCAATGGTCATTGTAATTATTGCTTAGAGTTTTGACTTACTTTGAGAGTATATTCAATGGAATTATTATGATGATTCTTGATGTTGGTACTTGATATGATTTATGTGGATTGAATTGTCAAAAAAGAAAAATCTACAGGCACTTTTAGACGTCTTTCTCATGCTTTGGACCCTTTGAGGTTTGGGGCGTGACAGAACATCTTATCAATGTTATTCCCCAACAACTGATCTATTACAAAGATTCCATATTCCAGATGATACTTTCGATGAAGGGTATAAGTGATGCATACTATAAGCATCTCACTAATGAGGAACTGAATTCAAAATTAAATAAAGTTATTGTAAGGTTGAATTTAATCAACCATCTTGTTAACTTTATTCCGTGCTAAATTTGCTTGTATTTTAGCATTTAGTAACTCTGTATTTAGGTGGGAATCTTGTAAGGGTAGTGAGTGAGAAAGTGTGAAGAAATGCTCAAGATTGTGTAAAGGAACAGGGACTCGCGACTGGATCTCGCGGGTGGCTTGCGGTTTGCAAGTCGCCAAAAGATGCACACGTGCCAAGCATGCCAGAAGTTGAAGAGTAGCATCAGCTGTTGCACTACAAGACAAAAGTCCTAGGCTGGCTAGGCCGTTAGCTCATGGCTTGAACTCGCGACTCAACTCATCCCAATCGCGAGGTCAAGTCGCCAGAACACCCTGTTTGGGAAAAATTGACGTTTTACATTCCATTCTCACTCTAGTATAAATAACCCTCATTCCCACAAAATGTAGAGAGCTTCCAGAGAGAATTTTGAGAGAAAAACCCTAGAGAAAACAAGATTGCCTCATCCATAATCTTCACCTAAGAGACTCTTCAAATTCCTCTACTCTCTTCCTCTCCATTGATACATCCTTGAGAAGTTCTTGACCAAATCCTTTTCTCACCATACCCACGTCTGTAAGAAGGTTCTTTTGGTGCTAAGGGAAGCAGTTTGGAAGGGACCAATAACTATTGGTTGATGTTATGGTTTATAGTGGAATCCAGCAAGCTAGAAAAGAAAAATGTTCAGCATAACCTTGTTGGAGCAAGAAGCTTGGAGGGCTTAGGTACCTGGGTAGATTAGGCTTGGAGGGTCTATTGCTGTTTATGTATCCCAACTACGTTTTCTAGTGGATTATTGACCACTTGGAGGGCGGCGGAGAGATTTTATGCCGAGGGCTTCGATTTCCTCTTCGATAACACATTGTGTGTTGTCCTTGTGTTTGCATCTCCCTTCCCTTTATCTTTACCATCTAATTATTGCTGTGATTGTGATTATTTATGGTTTAGATTGTTTATCAATTCTGTTATAAGCTTGATTATCTTTTTCCGCACATACATTGTTTGATATAAAGTTTGAATTGGTAATTTATTGTTTGGGGGTCTAAACGTTCATAGTGTTTTCAACGCTATTTGAACTTTCAATTGGTATCAGAGCGGGTACACTTGTTGTGGTTTAAATACCTAAGTGTGATCCTTGACCCCTTGGTTTATTTGCCATGGATTGTTCTTTGTATGCCTCTTTGTATGATTTGGTTGATGATAAATGTAGCATGTCACGTGTTTGTGAAAATGCTTCTATGAGTGTGAATCCTCATGATTGTGATGCCATGTTACATGAATATTTGGGTGTTGTTGATATTCCAAATGACAAACTCTTGAAGAAAAAGGCTAAGAAGTTTCAAAAGAATTTGAGCAAGTTATTTTGTGAAAATGATGATTTGATTGCTAAGCTCAATGAATCCAACAAATTGGTTGAGAAATATAAGAAACTTGCTGAAAATTCTCTTGAAAAGCTAAAAGAGTTTGAATATTTGAATATGGACTTAGATGCTAAACTTGTTTTAACTAACAAACTTATTGATGAGTTCAAATGTGAAAATGAATCCCTTAAGATGAATGCCAAGTGTTTGATTGTTGAACCTATTGCTAAAAAGGATGATAATATATGTTGCAATCATGTTGTGGTATCCGATTTTGTGCCAAATGTGTGTTCTACCTCGAAAGAGAAATCGGTGTACATTCCTCTACATAAAAGAAACCAAAAGGTGGAGAGAAAGACTATTAAGTCAAAGCCTCCATTTAGGTCTCGACCTAAGGTTTTGGATGGATCTAAGTTTGTTCCAACTTGCCACCATTGTGGTGTGATTGGTCATATAAGACCTCAATGTCATAAGTTGAAGAGAGAACAAAACCATATTGCTAGATCCCTTCCCAAAAGGCCTAGTGGACCTAAACACATTGTTTGTCACTATTGTGGTGTCTTTGGTCATCTAAGATCTCAATGCTCTAAGTTTCATATTTTTAAAAGAATCAAAAGAAAAGAGAAACTTGAGCTTTTTGGAAGTTGTGCTAAAAAGAGTAAACCGGATTTGAGTGAAAATAGCATGTTGTTAAAGAAAATGTTTAATGCTCTTAACTCCTTGACTATGTGCATCTCCGGTTCTCATTCTTCCAACCCTCGTCTCACTTCTCTTGAGACACTCATTCCAAACAATCGTTCCGTTTGAGTGAGGAATGGTTCCTATGGTTGAGCTTTTGCTCGTTTGGTCCTTAATCTAATTCTTTCGATCTTTGTAGGACCTTTCATGCATTGTTTGTCATATCTTCATGCATTTGTCCATCTTTTTTTTTTTTTTTTTTTTTTTTGGTATGCATTGTTTTGTTTCTGATCTTACTTTTATGTTTCAGTTTTGTGTAAGTAAAAAATCCAAAATCACATAAAAAGTGAAAAATTCATAAAATTTGATCGTATATGTTTGAGCACATATCACATGTGAGTTTTTCCTTGTACCTTTGTACTAATGGCTTTGTGCATTTATGAGCTTAGCTTGTTCTTTATGTACTTATATCTTTGTGGGAAATATCTTGACATCTTTGTGTGATTGTTGTAAATCGATCTTCAACCTTGTCATGAATGATTAGTCAATAGTCATGTTGGTTTTGATACATGCGTAGACTTGTGCCTATATATCTTCCCACTCTTTTATTTTTTTTAAAGAGCTCAACAATTATAAATCTCAAAATAAAAAAAGATAATGAGCTGCAAAAGCCGTCGCATATACTAGTATTTGACTAGGAAAAAGGGAAAGCAACTTTTAATGAAAATGTATGATGCCCAAAAAGCCAAAGGCTTGTTCATCAAATTGAAATATCAAAAATTTCAGGCATCGATATCAAAATGAGATGTATTGATTCAAAATGATCAAATGTTATGAATTGTAAAAAGGCCAAATGAAAAGCTTCAAAGATATGTAATCATTTTATTGTGAGAGGTCATATATATTCATTTCTATAATTGAGATAAATCACTTGACTTAGTACTAGTTGTGTATGACTTGATTGAATTGATCATTGAAGCTTCACTCTAGACTAAGGACTATTCCACATTTGATACACACACGCAACACACATGCCTAATGTTCAATGAATACCTTATTCATTTGTTCGATTGTACTTGTTTAAATATGATGTGTGTGTGCTCAACTTTATATGGATCAATCTAAAAAGATTTTTGATCAATTTATATGTTTTTGGAAGTGATTTTTATCACTCTTTGTGTTCATGCTTAGTGCTTACATTGTTTTTTAGTGTTTAAACGTGTTCTCGGTTGTAAAACAAGTGTCAGAATTTTTGGCGACTTGCAACCCGCCAACCAAGTCGCGAGTTTTGGCGACTCGTTTTGGCAACTAGCCCAGTCACAAGACCAGTCGCGAGTTCACATAGAATGGTTTCGCGGCTCACTGGCGACTCGTTTGCGACTCGCCCAGTCGCCAAACGCCCAGAAACAGCTTTTTAAAGGGCTTTTCGTGGGAAACCTGTTTCAAACCTCTCCCATCCTATCATAAACCCCTCTCTCACTATTTTTACATCAAAACCCAATCAATTTGAATGGTTTTTCATTCCATTAACATCTCTAAGGTAATTTTAAACTCTTTTCTTTGTTTTGGATTCTTGGATTATGTTTTGGTGAGTATTGTGCTCTTGGCTGGAATTTTCATCATTGGGGTTGGGAAAACTTATTTTTTGGTCAAATTTTTGTGCGGGATTGGTTATTAATGATTTGCTTTGGATGTTGGCCCTTTATGGCAAAAAAAAACATGTATTAAGGGTGGATTTTGTATTGTTCATGCATTGTTTCTCTTTGTTGTTCATAGTGTGCATGCTAGGTGTTTGATAAAATGCCTCTTAGGCCTTTTCTCGCTTGTTTGGACTCCGATGAGTACCAAACTTTGGGGTTTCTCATGATTCCTCATTAGGAAAATGCTTGGTTCATTGGTTGTGTATTTAACACACCTTACCCCACATGTGCATTTTTCATGCATTGCACATAGCCACCTCTTGTACATACCTTTGCTACCATTGTCATGCATTGGTCTATACATTGTTTCTTCATCCTAGCATATCATGTTTTCCTTATACTTTATAGCATTTTGTCTTGTCTTAGGTTTGAGCTTCATTTTCTCATTCATCTAGCACCCATCATGCATCATAATCATTGTTCATATCTTCATCTCTTGCCCTCGTTTCTCCTTGACCCTTTGTCTATTCTTGACAAAAAGGGGGAAAGTATACTCTAGAAAGTATATCGGAGATTTTTTGTCATTTCTATATGACCCTTGTGCACATTCTTAGGGGGAGAAATTCTATTTCTCGTGCACATTTGTAGGGGGAGAGATATTCCTTAGGAGAGATGCATATACTAAGGGGGAGAAGATATTGAGCTAATAAGAAAACTTTGTTTTGGTGTTTGGTATTTGATCAAGTTGCTCACATGTTTCACATTATGATTACTTGATCGCAATTTACCTGTTACATTATACTTGTCCTTTTATGACTTGCTTTACTTTGAGGGTCTAATGTGTTTTGTACAAGTGTTTCAGGTTACAGGTATATATATTCCAAGTGCATCACAGCTTCTCATTATTTTGAAGGGGAGAAACTTTAAGCATTTTTAGTTTATTTAAAATGTTTTATGTGTGTGTACCTGTTATCTTTGTAGGTTTTTAAGGTTCTTAGTTTGTACCTGTTGCTTTTGTAAGCTTTTAGGGTTTGTTTCTTTACATATTTTGTAGGCTTTTATGGTTTGTACTATACTTATGCAGCCTTTATACATTGTTGCATTGTACTTCTAGCTAAATGTTATGCATTTTCTTTAAGTACTCTCACTCTTGTGTCCTTGTAGGATTTTATTCCTAGATGCATATACTTCATGTACTGTGCATTGGTTGAGTGTTGGTCATTCAAGTGATTTGCTTTGTGTTTATCAGCTTGAATGTCCTGATGTTCATTCCAAGTGAGAATGAGCATTGTGGTCACTATCTTACAGTGATTGCTTGTTCAGTCAAGCCATGGTTTATTACTTTATTCCATTTTACTTGATCGCACTGTGCTTGTTCCATATGCATTACAAGTTTTCTGCATACAATGATCTTATTGTGTTATTGTGTTTCAAGAGATGTTTTGGTTTTATGGTTCAAGAGCTTCACAGATTCTAAAGTTAAGTGTGAGTGAGTTTTCCAACTATTCCCAACTCACGCGCTAAGTCTAGAGTTTGTTGTAGGGTTTTGTCACAGAATTGCCAAAGGGGGAGATTGTAAGGTTGAATTTAATCAACCATCTTGTTAGCTTTATTCCGTGCCAAATTTGCTTGTATTTTAGCATTTAGTAACCTTGTATTTAGGTAGGATTCTTGTAAGGGTAATGAGTGAGAGAGTGTGAAGAAATGCTCAAGATTGTGCAAAGAAACAGGAACTCGTCACTGGATCTCGCGGGTGGCTCGCGGCTTACAAGTCACCAAAAGCTGCACACGTGCCAAGCATGCCAGAAGTTGAAGAGTCACGCCAGCTGTTGCACTACAGGACAAAAGTCCCAGGCTGACCAGGCTGTTAGCTCACGGCTTGAACTCGCGACTCAACCCTGTCACGAGGTCAGGTCGCCAGAACACTCTGTTTGGGAAAAACTGACGTTTCACATTCCATTCTTGCCCTAGTATAAATGCCCCTCATTCCCACGAAATGTAGAGAGCTTCCAGAGAGAATTTTGAGAGAGAAACCCTAGAGAAAACAAGATTGCATCATCCACAATCTTCACCCAAGAGACTTTTCAAATTCCTTTACTCTCTTCCTCTCCACTGATACATCCTTAAGAGGTTCTTGACCAAATCCTTTTCTCACCATACCCATGTCTATGAGAAGGTTCGTTTGGTGCTAAGGGAAGTAGTTTGGAAGGGACCAATGACTATTGGTTGATGCTATGGTTTATAGCGGAATCCGGAAAGTTAAAAAAGAAAAAGGTTCGGCATAACCTTGTTGGAGCAAGAAGCTTGGAGGGCTTTGGTAACTAGGTAGATTAGACTTGGAAGGTCTATTGCTATTCATGTATCCCAACTACATTTTCTAGTGGATTATTGACTGCTTGGAGGACGGTGGAGAGGTTTTACGTCGAGGGCTTCGGTTTCCTCTTCGATAACATGTCGTGTGTTGTCCTTGTGTTCGCATCTCTCTTCACTTTATCTTTACCATCTAATTACTGCTGTGATTGTGATTATTTATGGTTTAGATTGTTTATCAATTCTGTTATAAGCTTGATTATCATTTTCCGCACATACATTATTTGATATAAAGCTTGAATTTGTAATTTATTGTTTGGAGGTCTAAACGTTCATAGTGTTTTCAACGCTATTTGAACTTTCAGTTATTATTATCTTCCATGAGAATAAGATCATTGAGTTTAACATATAATTGTGATAGAAATTCTTAAGAGGAGCTAAAGATCTTTCTAAATCTGTGTGTCACCTTCATAGATTTGAATATTTTGCAGGCCATCATTTCAACTTCAAAAGATTAAATATATATATATATATATATATATATGGAATCTTGTTTAGTGTCAAAATTTTTATTTTTATTTTTCTATAGAGAAACTGCTTAATTATGAGCCATTTGACAAAGATTTTTCTAGAAATTGAATAATTACTGAATTATACAAAAACGAATTATGTTAACCCACTTCCATGTATGGCACATAATTCCAATATCTTTCCTTTATAAATCAAATTATAACAAATGCTTCGTTTCTAACGCTCATCGTGTTCTTCCCAACTCATGATTGAAGTTTCTCAACCATATTCGTGTCACTTCCGCACTTCTCAAACATCTCCAATGGGTAAGAGTCCTAAATGAAAAATTATGCAACCCACATCTTAATTTGGGTTACCATGTCAACCACTGTTTGGCTAGATAGAAACTCAAACATCCATCGCATGCAAGTTGCGAGTACAAACAAAGGGGAAAATTATTAGGTACTCTCGGAGTACTATAAATGTGTACTCCCCCCTCTCACATAAATAGTAGGTCCCACCATGAATTTAATTAGCAGGACTCACCATTCATGTGAGAGAGAAGAGTACACATTTATGGTACTCCGGGAGTACACAATAATTTCTCAAAGAAATAAATTTTGTGAGGTTCAATTAGGCAAGTATGGAATTTTCCAAAATCAGGTTGAAAACATATACAATTTTTTATGTGTGATATACGAATACTACCAACCTTTCCTTCAACAATATATGTTCACTAAGATTAGTACAGGAGGATCTAATATCACATTTTTACCGTCATCATATATATTGTTTGATATATGTCTATCAAACTTATTGAAAGTTCAAAATGGGTATGAACCAACCTTGAACGTTTAGACCCCAAAATACAAAATATCAATTCAAGCTTTATATCAAACGATTAATGTGCGGAATATGATAACAAGCTTATAACAGAATTGATAAACAATCTAAGCCAAACATAAACACATCCACAGCAGTAAACATAAGGCAAAGATAAAGGAAAGAAAGATGCAAACACACGGACAACACACGATGTGTTATCGAAGAAGAAACCGAAGTCCTCGGTGTAAAACCTCTCCGCCGCCCTCCAAGTGGTGATACAATCCACTAAAGAATATAGTTGGGATATATGAACAGCAGAAGACCCTCCAAGCCTAATCTACCCAAGTACCTAAGCCCTTCAAGCTTCTTGCTCCAACGAGGTTACGCCGAACCTATTTCTTCTTTAGCTTCCCGGATTCCGCTACTTGACCATAGCATCAACCAATGTATATTGGTTCCTTCCCAAACTGCTTCCCTAAGCACCAAATGAACCTTCTCACAGACGTGGGTGTGGTGAGATAAGGATTTGGTAAAAGACCTCTCAAGGGTATGACAATGGAGAGGAAGAGAGTAGAGGAATTTGTAGAGTCTTTAAGGTAAAGATTGGGGATGAGGCAATATTGTTTTTCTCTAGGGTTTTCTCTCACAAAATTCTCTCTAGAAGCTCTCTCAATAAGATGGGTATAAGGGTGTATATATAGTAGGGTGAGAAGGGAATGCAAAACGTCAGTTTTTGCCAAACAGGGTAATTTGGCGACTTGGTCTCGCGGCTTGTCCAAGTCGCGAGTTCCAGTCGCGACGTAACGGCCTGGCCAGCCTGGACCTTTTGTCCTGTAGCGTGACAGCTGGCGCGACCCTTCAGCTTCCCAGTGTGCCTCTCACGTGACTCATTTTGGCGACTTGCCAGTCGCAATCCACCCGCGAGCTCTAGCCACGAATCTCTGTTTTTCTTGCACACTCTTGAGCTTTTCTTCACTTCTTCTCACACACTACCCTTACATTTTTCCCACCTAAGTACAGGGTTACTAAGTGCTAAATTACAAGCAAATTGGTCACGGAATAAAGCCAATAAGATGGTTGATTAAATTCAACCTTACAATCTCCCCCTTTGGCTATTCCGTGACAAAACCCTACAACAGACTCTAGACTTAAACGTGAGTTGGGAACAGTTGGAAAACTCACTCACACCTAACTCTAGATTCTGTAAAGCTCTTGAACATATGAATAAGTAACTCCTGAAACACAATAACATAGCAATATCATTGTATGCAAAAAACTTAATATGCATATGGAGCAAAATAGGCATGATCAAGCAAAAATGAACATAAGCATAACAGCAATAATTCATGGCAAGATCAACAACAGTAGTCACTTAAGTAAAAGTGATTACTATGTTCATTCACACAAGGAATGAACATCTGGACATGCAAAAATGATAAACTCAATTTAAGAGCATCATTTGCAAGTCCAACACTCAACCAATGCATACAAACATATATGCATCTAGGAACAATCCTACAAGGGCACAAGAGTGTTGTACTTAAGATAACGCAATGCATTAACAAGTACCAAAACACAAAGCACAAAGGCTGCATATGCAAAGTTTTGCAAATACATGGCACAAACCATAAAAGCCTACAAAACATGCATAAGAACAAGAAACAAACCTCAAAGCTTACAAAAGCAACAATGGGTACAGAACAACAACATAAAGTGCAGAATAACATCATACAGTATAAGTAATCACCAAAGATTCACAAGATGAGAGTTTTAAAACAGAAAAAAAATGTAACAAAACAAAAAAAACACATATTTAAACTCCCCCTTAAACCAGGCACTCCCCCTTAAGAGCTGCCCCAAAAATTCTCCCCCTTTTTGACCGGAATGGCCAAAGAGTCAGTGATCCTGGCTGGTGTGAATGCTGTCAAACTTGGCAGAGAGTACATCAAGCTGGTCCTGCATTGCTGTCATCCTCTCAGTCTGCTGATTCTGAACATCGCGGATTGTATCAAGTCTCTCCAGGATGATCTGAAGGGTATCAGGAGGTACAGGTGATGAGGTAGAAGGTCTGCTCCTCTTGACTCTTACTCTAGGTGTGGAAACTGGTCCTGCACCTTCTGCTTCAGTCTCCATAGGATCACCTTCTTCGTGGACACCCTCTTCTTCTTCACCTGGAAGATGACTCTGTATCCGTATGAGAGTAAATTTGTTGATGGCTAATAGTGGAGGCATGGGACTGATATCTTGTGGGATTGCAACACCCTTTTCTTTGAAAATTCTCATGAGAAGACTTGGAAACACCAGCTTGGGCCTAGAAGTGGTTTTATATTCATCCATTATAGTATCAAAAATGTGGGAACTGATGTCAATAAATGTGTTTTCCTTAAGTTCCATAAGAAAGATAGCTCTTGCATTCGTCAATGTAGTCATCTTCCTTATAGGGTACAGATTGTACATCATTATTGTTGTTAAACACCTCATGTCTTTAGGAAAGTCAGAAGTGTTGAGACATCTCTTTTCTAAAACCCCACCAATCTTTTTCTGGATAGCTTCTAGAGAGACCATTCTGTCCTTGTAGTTAGTGAATTCATACTCTTCTAACCCCTCCAGCCCTAAAACCTTATCAATGTCATGAGCATCTAAGGTAAACTCCTTTCTCCTCACCCAACAACTTAACTCATCCTCCTTTATCACAACATTTGCATAGAATTCTCTAATTAGTGGTTCACACACTAAAGGGAAGTCACCCAGAAGTTTCTCCCAGCCTCTTCCTTCAAAACATTTGGGAATGAATGTATCCCTCAAGTCATGTAAATCTACAAATCTCTCCTAGATAATTGTTCCCTTTACGAAGGAATCTCTGTATCTCTCAAAATGCTTGACAGACCTAAACAGGTTGTTGTCCATTTTCAATCTTTTATCAGCCTTCTTAGCAGGAGTCTTCTTCTTAGAGGATGTGGAAGCCATCTGTAAACACTCAGAAAAGTCCACAACAAGGGCACAACACAATATGTGGAAGTATGCTCAAATTAGTAACCATGTAGTTATAAGGAAGAACAGAGTGATGGGACAAAACACAAACCAAGAATCGTTGATAGCAAAGAAGTAAGACATAACATAGAAGTCACAGATCAAACAAGTTCAGTCTATAAAGATGAAACTTTCATACAGATAGATGAAAGCATATGTCACTAAGACCTGACCAAATGTACATGGAATGTGCAAGAGAAACTCCAGAGACAGAGCCACACACAAAATAGAGTGAACCACATAGACATAAGGGCATACACAAGGCAAACTCAAATTTTTATTTAGGGAAACATCACGGAGATACCACAAATCATATACCCAAAGGATATACACACTTAAATATCAAATTTCAGATCATGAGCATGAAAACCATAATGGAGCAAACTCAAGTTAAACATAACCAAGAGGGAACAAACCAAACCACCAAACTAGCATTATACAGCATAAAAAATTTGAATACCCAAATGACAATCCAACAGTAAAACACATAGATTCAAGAACAGATTACTAAAAACATGAAATTGGAGTGAAAAGCAAGAAAACCCATACCTTTTTCTTGAAGATTTACGCAAAAATGATGCAGAGATGAAAGATTTTTCAGTGAGAAATGGAGTATTTGACAGAGAAAATGATGAAGACAGTGAACAGTCATAAAACTTCGAGGGAAAAACTGGAAAACAATTTTAAAACTGTCTTCAAAACATAAAACACGTGTTTTTCGCGACTGGATCAAGTCGCCAGGTTAAGCTGCGAAACACTGTGAAGAAAAGGAACTTGAGAATTTCTCTAAGTGTTTTTCACGACTGGAAGGTCTACCCGCGATATAGTCGCGATATGAGCTGCGAAATTCCCTGAGTACCTCTCGCGACTGGACCTTCCACTCGCGAACTACTCGCCACACGGACCCGCGAAAGGTGCACAACTCAAATTTAAAAAATTTTCTAAGTCATTTTCGTGACTAGAGTACTGACTCGCAGGTGAACCGCGAAAAATCTCTGAGTGAGATCGTGACTGGGACATGCAACTGGGCCAACCCGCGACTTAGTCGCCAAAACAAGGCAACACTGTTTTTGAAATTTTTGACATTTTGTAAAAACAAAGAACTTTCCAAAAACAAAAAAAAACACTCAAAAATCTTTTTGTATTTGACCAACAAAGATTGAGCATGTGAAAACACATTTAATCAAGTACAATCACACAAATGAATATGGCATTCATTGAACATAGACTTGTGTGTTGTGTGTGAATATCAAAAGTGAGATAGTCCTTAGTCCGATGTGAAGCTTCAATGATCAATTCAATCAAGGCATACACAACTAGTACTAGATAATGTGACCTATCTCAATTATAGAAACACGCATATATGACCTCCCACAAGTACTTGATAACATTTCTTTGAAGCTTTTCATTTGGCTCCATATTCAACATATCATTTGCCATTTTTGAGCAAAGAAAATCTCATTGTGAGATAGATGCCTGAAATTTTTGATATTTCAATTGATGAGTAAGCCTTTGGCTTTTTGAGCATCAAACAATAAATTTTGGTCGCTTTCCCTTTTTCCTAGTCAAATACTAGTATGTGCGACAGGCTTTTGCAGCTCTATATCTCTTTTCATTTGGAGATTTACATTTAAAGAGCTCTTTAAAGCAAAAAAATAAAAAGTGGGAAGATATATAGGCATGAGTCTATGCATGTCTCAAGATCAACAAAACCATTCACTAATTATTCATGACAAGGTTGAAGATCTATTTACAACAATCACATAGATTTCGGAATTTCTTCCACAATGATATGAGTGCATGAGAGACAAGCTAAGCTCGTTAAATGCACAGAGCCATTAGTACAAATGTACAAGGCAAAACATGCTTTGTGACAAAACTCAACAAAGTGATCAAACTTTTTGGATTTTCAATTTTTTATGTGTTTTTGGATTTTTGACACGAAAGCAGTAGAAGAAAGATCAAAAACAAGAAAAATGTAAAAACATTTTAAATACAAAAAACCACAAAATAAACAGATACTCAAAGACACAACGCAAATAACCAATCATATCCACAAAGCATAGGAAGAATTGATGCATGGACATGTTATAATGCTTATGCATGAGTACCCTTTGTCACCCACACGTCACGTGCGTTTGGGGTGATATCCTTGACGGATTGGGTGCGAGAATTAGGACTATCAAACCTTCGTGTGAAGCTTTCAAGGCAGTTAGTGAAGCCACCGATCATCTTCATCACGTCCGTCATTCCAGGATCACGGTTTTGACTTCTTGGTTTCTCACCACCCGAAGACCTCGTGTCATTCCTTCTTCCTCGTGACCGAGGTGCGCTTGCATTGTTGTCTGCTCTCAGCTTTTGACAGTTTGGTCTAGTATGCCCTCGCAGTCCGCAATAGTGACACACATACTCTGTTCTAGGACCCCGCTGTGGTCTTGAGAGAGATCTTGTTCTAGCTTCGTGTCTGCCCATATATTGATTTCGGGGCTTATTCACCATCCGTTGCTCACTCACATTCTTCTTCTCAACCTTAACATTCTCAGGGATGGTTTCTTCTACAATAGGCTCTATGGCCTTCACAAACTTCACTTCTTTGGTAGTTTTGGCTGATGAGCTACTTCCTTCGGTATAACCCAATCCGGACTTATCTGAGAAATGTTTTTGAGACGAGATAACATCTTCCAGCTTTCTGGAGGAGTCCCTTTCTATCTTGGCTTATGCTTGCACCATTTCTTGCTCAAGGAATCTTACTTTGGTATAAGCTTCCGATAACTCGTCATTTAGTGCCTCAATTTCACATTTAGCTTCCTTGTATCGTGCCAGGAGACTTTTGTAATCTTCCTCAGCTCTCTTCATCTTCTTGATGGCTGCATTGGCCACCTTAGCATATTCACCAGTCTTCTCAAGAAGTGAGTTGTAAGT
The DNA here is from genome assembly GCA_019022515.1 of Quercus aquifolioides. Classification (NCBI taxonomy): domain Eukaryota; kingdom Viridiplantae; phylum Streptophyta; class Magnoliopsida; order Fagales; family Fagaceae; genus Quercus; species Quercus aquifolioides. Next base: position 316,744 of record JAFHAW010000275.1, on the reverse strand, counting down.
CTCTTGCAATCCCACTGCTTCTCCAACTTCCTCATCTTCAGACTCCTCGACTATTCCCATAGATTCCAAATCAGAAATGTTCCCCAAGCTCTTTCACAAATGTACCCAAATCATCCGAGGTCTCCACATGTGGAATGGTCATGAAAGCGGAGTAATTTCCATCTCCGTCACAGCTATCTTCAGAGTCAGAGTTTGATGAATCAGCATCGCTCAAAGTTGTGGCATAGACCTTTCCTTTTGTCTTCAAATAATTGGGATATTCCTTTTTGAAGTGTCCATGTCCATTACACTCGAAACACACAATGTCTAAGGAAGATTGAGACTCCTTTCCTTCTTTACTAGTAAACTCTTTCCTATCACCTCTTGAAGATGAAAATTTCCCTCTGTTGAATGGTTTCCCACTGTTCTTCATCTTCAGAAATTTTCGGAAGTTCTTCACAAGATATGCTACTTCCTTTTCCACTCCATCTTCTTCGGAGGGATCATCCATTCTTTCGGTGATGGTTTTGAGAGCAAGTGATTTACTCGTCTTGTGGGAAGGCAATCCTATTTCATATGTTTGGAGAGACCCAATCAGCTCTTGAATTTTGATCTCATCCAAGTCTTTATTCTCCTCTATGGCTGTGACTTTTGCTCTAAAAATTTCAGGCAAGGACCTCAAAATTTTTCTCACCACCTTGGTATCTTCAATCTTCTCACCAAAATTGAGTTTAGCAATGACAATTTCGTTGAGCTTCCCATAGAATGAATCAAACGATTCATCTTCACCCATCTTGAGCTTTTCAAATTTTGTGGTAAGCATTTGGAGCTTTGTGTCCTTCACCTTCTTAGTCCCTTCATAAGTTGTCTCCAAAATTTCCCAAGCTTCCTTGGCCACAGTCATGTGAGATATCCTATGGAATTCATCAGGAGACATTGCACAAAAAATGGCATTTAAAGCTTTACTATTAGCATTGGCTGCTGCAAGAGCTGCCTTATCCCAATTGGCCTTAGGAGCCTCCGGTTTAGTCCAACCTATCTCAACCGCATCGCAAACGGTATCTTCTATAGAGCATAAAAATGCCCTCATTCGAACTTTCCAAAATGCATAATTATTACCATAAAAAAATGGTGGAACATTAAGAGATTGAGACCTATCCATCTCAACAAGGGGTCAAGGATCACACTCAGGTATTAAAACCACAGCAAGTGTATCCGCTCTGATACCAATTGAAAGTTCAAAATGGGTATGAAACACCTTGAACGTTTAGACCCCAAAATACAAAAATACGAATTCAAGCTTTATATCAAACAATTAATGTGCGGAATATGATAACAAGCTTATAACAAAATTGAAAACCAATCTAAGCCAAATATAAACACATCCACAGCAGTAAACATAAGGCAAAGATAAAGGAAAGAAAGATACAAACACACGGACAACACACGATGTGTTATCGAAGAGGAAACCGAAGTCCTCGGCGTAAAACCTCTCCGCCGCCCTCCAAGCGGTGATACAATCCACTAAAGAATATAGTTGGGATACATGAACAGCAATAGACCCTCCAAGCCTAATCTACCCAGGTACCTAAGCCCTCCAAGCTTCTTGCTCCAACGAGGTTGCGCCGAACCTATTTCTTCTTTAGCTTCCCGGATTCCGCTACTTGACCATAGCATCACCAATGTATATTGGTTCCTTTCCAAACTGCTTCCCTAAGCACCAAATGGACCTTCTCACAGACGTGGGTGTGGTGAGATAAGGATTTGGTAAAAGACCTCTCAAGGGTATGACAATGGAGAGGAAGAGAGTAGAGGAATTTGTAGAGTCTCTAAGGTAAAGATTGGGGATGAGGCAATCTTGTATTTCTCTAGGGTTTTCTCTCACAAAATTCTCTCTGGAAGCTCTCTCAATATGATGGGTATAAGGGTGTATTTATAGTAGGGTGAGAAGGGAATGCAAAACGTCAGTTTTTGCCAAACAGGGTAATTTGGCGACTTGGTCTCGCGGCTTGTCCAAGTCGCGAGTTCCAGTCGCGACGTAACGGCCTGGCCAGCCTGGGACTTTTGTCCTGTAGCGTGACAGCTGGCGCGACCCTTCATCTTCCCAGTGTGCCTCTCACGTGACTCATTTTGGCGGCTTGCCAGTCGCGATCCACCCGCGAGCTCTAGCCGCGAATCTCTGTTTTTCTTGCACACTCTTGAGCTTTTCTTCACTTCTTCTCACACACTACCCTTACATTTTTCCCACCTAAGTACAGGGTTACTAAGTGCTAAATTACAAGCAAATTGGTCACGGAATAAAGCCAATTAGATGGTTGATTAAATTCAACCTTACAATTATATTATATCCTTCTTCAATTTCTACCTTTACATCACATAAAAGAAGCTTTTGGTTAAATTTCTAATATTTGTGTGTAGAGATGCTCCAAGAGCGTAGATGCTTCTTGGTTAATTTCTGTGTAGATGCGTGAGACAAGTCATATTTTATGTTGTATTTGTAATATTCATGATTGCTTAAATTTCATAATTATTGCCTTAAAAAATTAATTAATAAGTATTATTTGAAACATTATTTCTCTCTTTACAAGGTATAATTTACTTACTGAAGAATTAAAAATTGTATAACATACGTTTGATAGACATGGTTTACCATAATATTCTTTATTATTATTATTATTATTTGTCATGATTAGTATTAGATCCATCCGACTATTACTTACATCTCGTAGAATAAAGAAGATCTAGTTGGTTGCATCGCTTGAAGAGTGGAGTTAATTTCCTTAGTGCTACATACTTAAGATGCTTTGAGTATGGACTCGTTTTGTAACGTTATTTGTATTTTTTGAAAATATGTGTGGGGTGAAAAAGTGTATGAAAATACATATAATATTATTTAAAAAATGAAAATTGTTGCTCAAAATCCCATACCAAACAGCCCCGAAGTTTCTCATCAAGTTTCTTTACTAAAGCTGGAATTTCCTATGTTTTGCTTTGCTTTGCTTTTTTTTTTTTGTTTGTTTGTTTGTTTTGTTTTGTTTTATGTGTAGTGAGTGGATTATGTTCTCTTTAAACTATTTGTTAGACAGCGGAGATTCTTCTTTATATGAATAATACTAGAGATACAAACTATTTTATAAAAAAAAATTTACAAACTGTTGATGTGGTGAGTAATTATTAAAAAATAAAAAAATAATATTAATAGTGGGCCTAAATGAAAACCAATAAGAGGTTGGCTACATCAACATTTTGTAAAAATATTGTAAACTAGTTTGTGCCTATAACATTACTCTTTTTGCATTCTCCCATTCCAGTTTTGCAGCCCTTAATTTTGTACTTCCATTCTTGTTTAAAATGATCCACTAAAAAAAATTCAAAAATAAAATTTTTTTATTTGTGTTAGTAAAATTTGGTAGAAATATTGAATGTGATAAAAAATGGAATTTAAAATTTTAAGGTCTTATGGAAGTTTCTCAATCTTTTTCCTCTTTTATACTGCCTAATATTTTTCAACTAGTTGACACCTCTTTAATATTTATAGAGATATCTAAGATTTAAATCTTCACACCTCCAACTATGAATGTATCATAAAAAAAAAAAATAATCAGTGAAACGATGTAATTTAAATTTAGGCATGTCTATATCCAATAACCCATTGTATTGGCAACTAATTAAATCTGTCATGAGAAGTTTCTTGAAAAAAAAAAAAAAATTTGTTATGACTAAGCACATTTTGAAGAGTGTTGGAATCTTGATCCTACCCCATAAAAATGATTTCAAGCTATATAGAATCTTTCATGGGGTGGGATCAACATGAGATCATGATCCTTTATGATACAATGTAGGATCATGTTAAACTGTGTACATGACTGTCTAAGCTACAAGTAGTTTACAAAATAGTTTAGATTAGAAATGCTTAAGCTACATGTAGTTTGTATATAGCATTTGGTTAGTTTTCTGTTTTGACACTTGTCAACTTTGTATTGGCTAGATTAGAAGTTAGTTAGAGTAGTTAGTTTTCCCGCCTCTATTCCTATTATATAAAGGACAAAGCATCATATATTTATATATTGAAGCATATACAACTCTCTCATCTCTCTCTCATGGTTTAATTGCTTTCCTCCATTGATGAAGATTGTATGAGAGCTTGGATTCTAACATGGTATCAGAGCTGAGCTAGTTCAAAGTCTTTGTTCTTGGTACACTCTGTAATTGCTAGTTCAATTCTTTGTCTTCTTTGTGCATTGTTTCAGATCAAGTAGAATCTTTCTTTTCATTTTCTCTTGATTTGCGCACAATTTTCTTTCTCCACTGTTTTGTTTTTTTTTTTTTTTTTTTTGCAATTCTTAGCAAATTAAATTCAGAACTTAGGGCTTCAGTAATTGAATTTCACTTGGATCTTGATTTGATCATTGAAAATTCAATTCTCAATTCTAGTAATAGAACCTTAGGGTTTTTGTGATTGAATTCATCATCTAAATCTTCAATTCCTCAGAGATTTAGATACAATTCTTGGGTTCTGGTTCAATTCTCATTCTGAAAATCTTGAAGCTTTCGTTGTTGTTCTTGTTGAATTCTGGTTTAGAGTTCAACATTCTTGGCTGTAGTGTATCAGTTCTTGATCTTGTTTGTAGTTCATCAGTTCTTGATCTCTGATTTGAAGAAATGAGTGATAGCACTTCAAGTACCTCTATTCCAACCATTCAGCCATGGGAGAATTCTTCTAGCCCATATTTCTTGTCTAACAGTGACAATCTTGGTGTGTCACTAGTTGTACAACACCTCACTGAAGAGAACTACTGCACCTGGAGTAGGGCTGTTCTCATAGCTTTGGATGCTAAATCTAAAAAAGGCTTCATTGATGGGTCTTTGTTGAAGCCTCAATTTTTGGATCATCCTCTCTACACTGCTTGATGCAAATGCAACAACACTGTTCTAGCCTGGTTGTTCAATTCTGTCTCAAGGGATCTTCAACCTAGTGTGGTTTATTTCAAGACAGCTAGGGAAGTTTGGTTGGACTTACAACACAGATTCTCTCAAGGCAATGGATACCATGTATTTTTGAGTTAAGGCCAGAAATTTGCTCTTAAGAACAAGAGGATTTGAGCATCAGTAGCTATTACACTGAGTTTAAGTCACTGTGGCAAGAACTTTCAGATTATAGAACCTGTTCTTGTGGTCATCAGGCAGAAGATTGTGTTATGTCTTTTCTGATGGACTTCAATGAAACTTATACCACAGTTAGAGGGTAGATTCTACTGATGGATCCCATTCCTTCTTTGGGCAAGGTATTCTCTCTCTTTGTTTAAGATGAGAAGAAAAGAAAGGTTGGAAAGAAGAATACCATTGAGTCTTCTACTCTAGCAGTCAAGGCTAATGGTTCTAGCAAGTCATTCAACAAATCTAAGTCTGGCAAACCACAATGTACTCATTGTGGTGTTTTGGGCCGTGTTGCTGATAAGTGTTACAAGCTAAATGAGTACCCCCTTGGTTATAAGTTTAAGAACAAGGGTTCACAAGCTACTCCTTTTGCTAATAATGTTATAGCAGCTGATGCTTCTCTTGATGAAAGTGTGAACTTGACCTGTTCAAAGTATCAACAATTGCTTAGCTTGTTTAATTCCGACAATCGCTTTGGTACACAAGCACCACTAGAAGGAGGTTTTGACACACACCAAGTTGCCAATATCATCACTCAGCCTACCATTGGTCTTTAGGAACATGAGGTTTCAGGTATTTGGTCAGCTCCTTCCTTAGACTATTCTGTTTTTTCTTCTAGTGTAGTCACAACTCATATTAGTTCTAGTGTTTGGATTTTGGATTGTGGTGCCACAGACCATATGATTCATTCCATACATTTTTTTTTTTTTTACTTCTATAACCTCCATAGTTCAAATCTCTGTTAGGTTGCCTAATGGTGATATGGCTAAGGTTTCACATATTGGGACTGTCCAAGTTTCTTCTACTTTGCTATTAGAAAATGTGCTTTGCATTCCTACCTTCTCTTTCAATTTAATCTCCATTAGTAAATTGACTCAATCCCCTTCTTGTTGTTGCATCTTCCTCTCACAATTTTGTCTCATTCAGGACTTACAGCTCTAGAAGATGATTGGGTTAGGTAAGAAGCAAGGTGGACTCTGCACATTGCAAAGCCAATCTACTGCTTCACTACCTGCATTTATTTCTGATGCACTTGCTAAACTGTCTAGGTTTTCTCTTTCTACTTCAATTCTTGTATATCTGATGTTGACAAGACTAGCTTACGACATTGTAGGTTAGGTCATCCTTCCCCACAAAGATTAGTCTTGTTGCAATCACTTGTACCAAATGTCATTACTTGCAATATTAATAAGACATTTGATTGTTCTGTTTGTCCTCTAGCCAAACAAAAAATGTTGCCTTTTCCTGCATCTATTTCTTCTTCTTCTTCTTATTTTGATCTGATTCATGCTGACATTTGGGGATCTTATTCAACTCCTTCTTTAAATGGATCTAAGTATTTCCTAACTTTAGTGGATGATCATAGTAGGTGTACTTGGGTCTACTTAATGAAACACAAATCTAAGACCTCATGCTTAATCCAATCCTTTTATAATATGATTTTTACACAATTTCAGGTTTCTATTAAGATTCTTAGATCTGATAATGGACCTGAATTTGCTTTAAACTCCTTTTATACTTCCAAAGGAATTATACATCAGCTTAGTTGTGCGGAAACACCACAACAAAACTCAGTGGTTGAAAGGAAGCATCAGCATTTTCTTGCTTTTGCTAGAGCTTTGAGATTTCAAGATAATCTTCCTTTGAAGTTTTGGGGTGATTGTGTTCTCACTGCAACTTACTTGATTAATAGAATTCCTAGTCCTCTTTTGCATGATCTCACTCCTTTCCAAGTGTTGCTAGGTAAGCCTCCTTCTTATGTTCATCTTAGATCTTTTGGCTGCCTTTGTTATGCTTTTACCTTAGCTAGAGACAGGTCCAAATTTGATCCTAGGGCCAAGGCTTGTATTTTTCTTGGTTATCCTTTTGGTACTAAAGGTTACAAGCTTTATGATTTGGCTTCTAGGACCTATTTTGTCTCTAGGGATGTTGTCTTCAAAGAGTCTTGTTTTCCTTTTAAACATTGGACTTCGACATCTACTCCTATTCCTTCTTTCTCATCTTCTGATTCAGTGTTTCCATCTCAATCTGTTCTGCCTGAATCAAGTTCATTACCTGTTTCTGCAGACTCTTTTACCTTTCCTGTTTCTACAGAATTCACTCCTATTTTTACCACAGATATTGCAACTCCTCCTGATGGATTTCCAGACCTTGTGCCTCATACTTCTGCCTTAGAACAGTCTTATTCTGCTCCAGATTTACCTGTGCTTCCCACTTCTATTTCTCCACCATCACCTCAACTTCAAAGAAAATCTTCTAGAACTCACAAACCACCCTTTTATCTCCTTGATTATCATTGTAATCTAGCTTCTGCACATATGTTGGCTTCAGCTTCCATTACTCAGTCTCATGATTCCAGTGCTTCTCCACCTTCAGGTATTCTCTACCCCATTTCCTCTACTTTGTCTTATGATAGACTTTCTACTTGTCATAGGGCTTTTGCCATTTCCCTTTCTATTTCCAAGGAGCCTGATTCTTATGCTGAAGCCATCTTGGATTCTAGATGGCAAGAGGCAATGCAAGCTGAGTTTGCTGCTCTTAAGGCTAACAACACTTGGGTTATGTGTCCACTTCCTCCTGGCAAGGTCCTATAGGGTGTAAATGGGTTTACAAGATGAAATTGAAGACTGATGGCTCTATGGAGAGGTATAAGGCTCGTTTGGTGGCTCAGGGGTTAACCCAAACTGAGGAAATTTTTTTTTTTTTTTTAGACCTTTTCTCCTGTGGTTAAGTTTGTCACTGTCCGGACCTTACTTGCTCTTGCTGCAATTTTTGGTTGGCATTTGACACAGCTTGATGTCAATAATGCTTTTCTCCATGGTGATCTTCATGAGGAGATCTACATGCATCCATCACCTGGGTTTGGCAGCAAGGGGGAGGTTTGTAGATTGTTCAAGTCATTATACGGACTTAAACAAGCTAACAGACAATGGTTTGCTAAATTGTCTACCACAATTGTTGATCATGGGTTTGTACAATCCAAATCTGACTATTTAGTCTTAACAAGAGTTAAGGGATGCTCTATCATTATCATTTTGGTATATGTTGATAATATCTTGATTGCAAACAATGATGTGGATGTAGTGAATTATTTCAAACAATTTTTGGATAGTAAGTTCAAGCTTAAGGATCTTGGTACCTTCAAGTATTTAATTGGACTTGAGGTGGCTAGAACTACAAAAGGTATCTCTTTATGTTAGAGAAAATATACCTTGGATCTTCTTGCTGATACAGGTTTGTTGGCTAGTAAACCTGCAAACACACCTATGGAGCCATTTGCAAAATTCAACAACTCTATTGGTCAATCAGTTTCAGACGTGTCACAGTATAGAAGACTAGTTGGCAAACTTCTTTACTTAACCTTGACCAGGCCTAATTTATGCTATTCAGTGCATAAATCGAGTCAATTTCTTAGTTCTCCTAAAATTCCTCACTTACAAGCAGCATATAGAATCATCAAATACTTGAAGAAAACACTAGGGCAGGGTTTGTTTCTTTCTACAGATTCAAGCTTACAATTGAAGGCTTACTGTGATGCTGACTGGGCAGCTTGCATTGATACAAGAAGATCTTTTTTAGTTTTTTGTGTGTTTCTAGGGGATTCTCTAATTTCCTGGAAATGCAAGAAACAACAAGTTGTCTCAAGATCCTTAGCTGAGTCTGAGTAAAGAGCCATGGCCACAGTAACTAGTGAAATTGTATGGTTAGTTGCCTTGTTCAAGACCTTTGGGGTGCATCATACACAAGCTGCTTACCTGTATTGTGATAGCAAAACTGCTCTGTACATTGCTGCTAATCCAGTGTATCATGAGAGAACAAAGCATGTGGAAGTAGATTGTCATTTTATTAGAGAGAAGATTCAAGCTGGTGTTATCAAGACTTTCCACATTCCAACAAAGTGCCAGATAGCAGATTGCTTTACTAAAGCCCATAAACAAAGGCAGTTTTTCTATCTTCTTTCCAAGATGAATTTGATAAATATATACAGTTCATCTTGAGGGGGAGTGTTAAAATGTGTACATAATTGCCTAAGCTACAAGTAGTTTACAAGATAGTTTAGACTAGCTTATGCTACATGTAGTTTGTATATAACTTTTGGTTAAATTTTCTGTTTGGACACTTGTCACATCTGTATTGGGTAGACCAGAAGTTAGTTAGAGCAGTTTATTTTTCCCAGCTCTGTTCCTACTATATAAAGGACAGAGCATCAGATATTTATATATTGAAGCATATACAATTCTCTCATCTCTCTCATGGTTTGATTGTTGTTCACCTTTGATGAAGATTGTATGATAGCTTGGATTTCAACAGATCATAAGATCCTAATTGATAGAATCCTTACGATTTTAGCTCATAGAATCAATTTGGATTTGTAGGATTGTTTATATGGCCTCTAAGCAATAGAACTGATATCCATTGGAGTTATTATAATTATTTGTAATTATGTCTCTCTATGGTGAGATTAGGATTGTGTAACCAAATTGATCAAGTTGTAACAGATTTTGAAGAACTTGACATTTCTCAGTATCTTAATACAATTGAAACAATTGCAAAATATTTGTAACTTTGGAATTGGGATGATTTTCTTTTAGTTGCTAGCGACATATTTGTTAATTTGGAACTTCATGTATATATTTAGTGTTGGGACAAAACTTAGATACAGTACCTTAGGTACCCCATTTAAAATTAAAACACCTGTCCACTTACTTAACAGTGATACTGCCGTTTCCTTCTCCGTTTATTTCTTTTCCTTCTTCTTTTTTCCCCTGTTTCAGACTAAAGACTTCCCACGAGAAAACTGAAAACCTCAAAACCCCAAGCTCCTACCGTTCTCTCTCTCCCTCTCTGTTCTTCTCTTTCTCTCTTTCTTTCCTTCTCTCTCAGTCAAATTAGATGAAATAGACGAATCCAGCTCTGAATTCTCTATCTCACTCTGTTTTCGCAGATTGATTGGCTAGCCTTAAGAAAATTCGTTGGTATGTATTGGCTAAATCTCATTATAGATTTTCAATTCTAGTTGCTGGGTTTGTGTTATTTTGAGGTTTGGTAGAGTTTTTCTTTGTTGGTTATGATCTGGGTATCAATTTTTGTTATTGGGTCTGTGTTGCTTTGGTTTGTTTTGATTTGAGTTTTCAATTATAGTTGCTGAGTTTGAGTTATTTTGAGGTTTGGAAGAGTTTTCCTTTGGCTATTTCTGATGAAGGTTTCAATTTTGGTTAATGGGTTTGTCTTACTTTAGACTTTGGTACAGACGCAAAATTCAGCTTAAGAGAGTAATTATCTAGCAAAACATGTTCTTCTATTCTTTAGATTTCAGACCTTTAGAGTGCACCTTATCCTCCTTGTAATTATTTTGAGGTAGGCCTGCGGGCCTGTGTCTAGTTGTGCTGTGTGCTTTTGTTTTGTGTATTGCCTATAGTTTACAGACTCCTTGTAGTTCACTTTTGTTTAAAGTAATCTGCCAGAGAGAGAGATAGACAGACAGAAGAATGCATGTATACAAAGAAAACAGTCTACACACAAGGAAAAGAATGGTGAGTAATCATGGAGATATGATCATCAATATTCTGTTTTTCTCATCCTACAGGCTGTTCTTGGTCTCTCAAGTGGAGTAGGTGACACTTTTAGTTCTATTCTATCAATTTCATTGTTAGTGAAAAGCCTTAGTGTTTGTAATTGTCCTTTCGTCTCCAACTCCAGAAGAATTTATGGAAAGTGACCATCCAATTTGTAAGCATTATGAGCTTTATAATTGAGGAATAAAAGATGTATTCAGAGTTCAGACCATATAATAACTGATTTGTCTTTAGCCACCCAACAAGGAAAAAGAGGGTGAAAATTGAAAACATAGTCTGTTGTGCATGCGTGCACATGTGTGTTCTTTTTCTTTTTTACTTTGTGGCTGCAAAAACATTAGTAAAAAAAATGTGGATTGTGTCTATGTTGGTTGTCATGTTAACAACTTTTTGCCTGCAGAAAAGGTTATTGGGTTGTAGCTGGGAAAAAGATTTTCATACCACAAGTTGCTGTAAGAAAGTGAAGTTCTGGTAATGCCAAGGATTATTTATTGAAGTTCTTACCTTGCAGCTAGCTAGTATGTTACTTCATTTAGGTAGTAAGTGGAGACATAAATACGTATTTGATTGTTCTAACTAGCATTCTGCATTTACTGTCTCCTTTAAGGAGCTTTTAACAGCATTATGTGAAGGCCAATGTACATGAAGAACATAAATATTTGTACATTATATCTGCATGCTTCTTAGTGCCACCTTTTGACTATTTTTGTTAATATTTCTCATTTTGCCTTGGTTTTGACTTGTGCATGGGCAGACAGATTGGCAAAGTTTGCCACTTCAGGATTTATGAGGGACGCATCTCAAGGATTGACCATTCATTCCTAGTCTATTAAAGCCTGCCCAGAAAATCTATTCTCATTCACCAAAATGAGTTCATCGAGTTCATTAATCGGACTGATCCTGTTATATCTCCTCACTAATTGGAAAGAATATTGTAGTATCAAGATGCATCAGTGTTAAGCCCAGTAGGAGAACTGAAAGAAACTATTATAATATCCAAAAATATATGCATTGTTTGGACGAAAGATTTATACAACATGGAGACATAAAGTGATTTGCAACTCAACCATTTCAAGCGTCTTGAGACATAAAGTGATTTGCAGCTCAACCATTTCAAACGGCAAAAAGACGTGTTAGATTGAATAGGCAGTAGGACTTCAGATGTTGAATACATTCAAATTATTTTGTACAATTGCAAGTTATTTAAAAATTGCTCAATAAGCATTGTATTTAATTAGTGAATTCTGTTTTTACTTTAGTGTACTCTCTTTTGCAATATGCCATGTGATATTTGTAATGTGAGTTCACAATAATAAAACACTGTTTACTTCATTTTATTATCAAATTTTTTTTTTTTTTTTTTGAGTTTTAAGTGGGGCATTTAAGCCAATTCATTTGAATTTATTGTGAGTTTTGGCTCTATGTTCACCACAGGTTGCCTCATCCTTTATAAAAAGAGTCCACCAGCCTTCATTTGCCTGCACTTAAAGAAAATAGTGGGAACTAAGAACTATGTGTATAGATGTGCAGTACATTTGTGTGGAAGTGCATATTTGTGTATATGAGAATAATTTTCTGTGATGTGAAATGATATTGTTAGTTTAGTATTGGCTGGACATGTTGTTAAGCTGAGAAATATATCGGTGCAAATTTTACTTGATGAATGAAAAAATCAATGCTTTCTTTCAAGTTTCTAACATCCAAAATACCGAAGTAGGTACTATTTTTCCAAGTGGGTCTTGCATGAAGTGGAGATATGATCTTGAAGGCAAAGCATATAACTAGTAAAGCAATTGGCTACATTCATTTATGATCCAATAAGTACAGCCCTCATCCAAAACCAAGAAGACCCTAAGATTTTCAAGTACACTAATTAAATAATCCACACAAAAAAATTGTACACGTACAACAATTGGCAATATTCAGCTCAAAAGAAATGAATGAAACAATCTGTAATATTATGTACACATGTATTTATTACCACTTTCACCATCAAATACACAAGCAAGCCTATTCAATGAGTGCAATTGATGCAATTGCATTAAGAAAACAGCAGCCCACACGCTGCAGGCAGTAGCTATCCAGTGCAGAAATCTAGCAGTACCTAGTGCAGAGAAACCAGTGCAAAGAGAAAAACAGCAGTACCCCACTGCATTCAGCAATAGGACCTGACACTGTGTATCAAGAAAAATACGGTAGCGCTTGAAGTATAGGCAAAAACAGTTCAAGTTTAAGATGATTGTAATAAATAAAGTAAAGCAAAAACAGTTCAAATAATCAAAAGGCCATTAGTGCATTTGGACCAGAAAAAGTATCAAATATTAAAGAAGTTACACCTGACAAGTTATAACAATAAAAGTACCCAAAACACGCATCAGTAAATAAACTGATACACGACAACAAAACAAAGTAATGTCACTTGTAGCAATTAGTAAACAAATTATTGATCACATGCTATAGAACACAGTGGTTTGCCAAGAAAACTCCTTGTCCATGCTACAGAACACAGTGGTCTGCCACACTAAACTCCTTGCCCATGCCAAAAAATGATTGATTCATCCAAAGCCACACTAAACTTCTTGCACGCTAACTCCTTGCCCATGCTACAGAACACAATGGTCTGCCAAAAAAAAAACTCATGATTTATTAATCACATCAATAGATAGTCTATAGCCTAATTCTTGAAATTTTCATATATACTAAAAAATATAGATATGAATAAAATACCTTGTTAATGGTAAGCTGTAGATACTACCACCACACTAGGTACACATCCACGGAATTTAATGACTACCAGTACCGCCATCCCTTGTAGAATAATCAAACCCAATGCTTGATGCCTACCATTTCCAAGTAAAATTGAAATAGAATAAGAACTAAGCAAAAACAAAATAACAGTAACTTCCAAAAGAAATAAGCACCACTTAGATTCTTTCCTTCAATAAAACAAAATATAAGACACATCCTAGTATGAAAATAACATTTAAATGTCTAAAACATAATATATGTGCAAGAAAATTACCTGTGTTACTTATGTATAGTCAACAGATAAAGAAGCTAGGATGTTTCATCATACAACAATGCCACACCAAAGACCACAGTTTGTCTATGATGATTCACTCCAATTACTCTTGGTTTAAATGATTACTCATATCTTTAAGAGTAAAACCAAGATTTTGTTGGGGTTTATGCCCTAAAATCCAATTGGTTTGTATGTCATGAATAATTAAGTTGTTTAATTATATGAGACTATCTATTTATGAACTAATGGGACATTATCTTAGTCCATTAGATGCATAGTATGTGATTTATGTGAAAAGTCACAGAAGATGTAAGTCACAAGTTCTTTGTAAACTCAGAATTTTAGTTCGTAGTCGGTGATGAAATTGGGCATTTCATCTACGAAGACTATAACATATCAACTAAGATGATTTGTCTTGATCATGGAAGTGGAGACTTCTAGTTGATATGTTGATATGTTTTAAGAGTTAAGACATATTGAACTGGACCGCTATGAGATTTATTATTCTCCTAGTGACTGTCAAATGAATAATAAATCTCACGACTTCTATTTACATCAACTCTAAATCCTAAGAGAATAATGGACCTGATCATGAGATGTAGGTTGCCTTGATATATCAAGAGTGAGATCTATAAGTAACGGTCAAAACCTCAGTATGTTGGGCAACCGCATTTAATGTTGATGGAACATATATTCTCAAGATGGAATTCATAGTCTCTTAACGGAGATATAAAATATTCCCTTGAGATAAGTTTAATGGGTTTGGTTATTCAGAGTGTTGGGCCCAACTGCTTTAGTAAGGAATTACTAAAGTATATATTTATGGAATTAGATTTCATAAATATATATTGAATAACATAAAGGATTTGTAAGGTTGAAATTTATCAACCATCTTGTTGGCTTTATTCCGTGCCAATTTGCTTGTAATTTAGCACTTAGAAACCCTGTATTTAGGAGGGATTCATGTAAGGATAGTGTGTGAAGAGAGTGTGAAGAAAAGCTCAAGTTTGTGCAAAGAAGCAGAGTTTCGCAGTTAGGACTCGCGGCTGACTCGCAATTGGCAAGCCGTCAATTAAAGGCACGTGAGAAGCACACAAGGGAGCTAAAGAGTCGCACTAGTTGTTGCACTACAAGACAAAAGTCTCAGGCTGACTAGGCCGTTACTTTGCGACTTGAACTCACGACTTGGACAAGCCGCGAGGCCAAGCCGCCAACCAGCCCTGTTTGGCAAAAACTGACTCTTTGTATTCCAAACACACACCACTATATATAGACCCTTATACCCACTAAATTGAGAGAGCTTTCAGGGAGAATTTTGTGAGAGAAACTCTAGAGTAAAACAAGATTGCCTCATCCCCAATCTTCATCTAAGAGACTTTACAAATTCCTCTACTATCTTCCTCTCCATTGATACATCCTTGAGAGGTCATTGACCAAATCCTTTTCTCACCACACCCACATCTGTGAGAATGTTCATTTGGTGCTAAGGGAAGCAGTTTGAAAGGAACCAATATACATTGGTTGATGCTATGGTCTAGTAGCGGAATCTGGGAAGCCAAAGAAGAAATAGGTTCGGTGTAACCTCGTTGAATCAAGAAGCTTGGAGAGTTTAGATACTTGGGTAGATTAGGCTTGGAGGGTATTCTGCTGTTCATGTATCCCAACTATATTCTTTAGTGGATTATTTCACCGCTTGGAGCGCGGCGGAGAGGTTTTACGCCGAGGACTTCAATTTCCTCTTCGATAACACATGGTGTGTCGTCCGTGTGTTTGCATCTTCCTTCTATTTATCTTTGCCTTATATTTACTGTTGTGGATGTGTTTATATTTGGCATTGATTAGTTATCAATTCTGTGATTACTTATGTTCATATTTCGTACATTAATTGTTTAATTATAAGCTTGAATTGATATTTTATAATTTGGGGTATAAATGTTCAAGGGTGTTTCATACCCATATTGAACTTTCAATTGGTATCAGAGCTGATACACTTGTTATGGTTTTAATACCTGAGTGTGATCCTTGACCCCTTGTTGAGATGGATAGGTCTCAATCTCTCAATGTTCCACCATTTTTTTAGGGTAATAATTATGCCTTCTGGAAAGTTAGAATGAGGGCATTTCTATGCTCTATTGATGACACCGTGTGGGATGCGGTTGAAATAGGTTGGACTAGGCCGAAGGCTGCTAAATCTACTTGGGATAAGACAGCTCTTGCGGCAGCCAATGCTAACAGTAAAGCTTTAATGCTATATTCTGTGGTGTGTCTCCAGATGAATTCCACAGGATATCTCACATGACAGTGGCCAAGGAAGCTTGGGAGATTTTGGAAACAACTTATGAGGGGACTAAGAAGGTGAAGGATACAAAGGTCCAAATGCTTACCACCAAGTTTGAAGAGCTCAAGATGGCTGAAGATGAATCGTTTGATTCATTCTATGGGACGCTCAAAGAAATTGTCATTGCTAAGCTCAATATTGGTGAAAAGATTGAAGATACTAAGATGGTGAGAAAAATCTTGAGGTCCTTGCCTGAAAGCTTTAGAGCAAAAGTCACAGCCATAAAAGAGAGTAAAGACTTGGATGAGATCAAAATTCAAGAATTGATTGGGTCTTTCCAAACATATGAATTGGGACTGCCTTCCCACAAGACAAGTAAATTGCTTGCTCTCAAAACCATCACCAAAAGAATGGATGATCCCTCCGAAGAAGATGGAGTGGAGAAGGAAGTAGCATATCTTGCGAAAAACTTTCACAAATTTCTGAAGATGAAGAACAGTGGGAAACCATTTAACAGAGGAAAATTTTCATCTCCAAGAGGTGATAGGAAAGAGTTTACGAGGAAAGAAGGGAAGGAGTCTCAATCTCCTTCGAACATTGTGTGTTTCGAGTGTAATGGACATGGACACTTCAAAAAGAAATGTCCCAATTATTGAAGACAAAATGAAAGGTCTATGCCACTACCTTGAGTGATACTGATTCATCAAATTCTAACTCTGAAGATAGCTGCGACGGAGAAGGAAATTACTCCGCTTTCATGACCATTGCACATGTGGAATCCTCAGATGATTTGGGTTCACTTGCGAAGGAACTTGGCAAATATTCTGATTTGGAGTCTATTAGGATTGTTGAAGAAGAAGAAGATACATCTAGTCTTCAAAAGAATTACACCTTACTTCTTGAGAAATCAGGTGAGTATACAAAGATGGCAAAGGCGGCTATGAAGAAGATGAAGAGGGCTGAGGAAGATTACAAAAGTCTACTGGTCAGATACAAGGAGGCAAAGTGTGAGATTGAAGCATTAAATGGTGAGCTATCAGAAGCTTACACAAAAGTGAGATTTCTTGAGCAAGAGGTAGTGCAAGCTAATGCCAAGATAGATAGGGTCTCCTCGAAGAAGTTAGATGACGTTATTTCATCTTAAAAACATGCCTCAAATAAGTCCGGATTGGGATATACCGGAGGAAGTAGCTCATCAGCAAATGTCACCAAAGAAGTGAAGTTTGTAAAGGCTAAAGAGATGGCTGTGGATAAGCTTATTCCTAAGAAAGTTAAGACTGAAAGGAAGAAGAATGTGAATGATCAATGGGTGGTTAACAAGTCCCGCAATCAATCAGAAGCCAAATTTGGAGCTAGAGGAAGATCACTTCCAAGATCACAACAGGGTCCTAGAACGGATTATGTTTGTCACTATTGCAGATTGCAAGAACATACCAGACCCAACTATCAAAAGCTGAGAGCAGACAATAATGCAAGTGCACCTCGGTCACGAGGAAGAAGAAATGACATGAGGTCTTGGGGTGGTGAGCAACCAAGAAGTCAAAACCGTGATCCAAGAATGATGGACGTGATGAAGATGATCGGTGCCTTCACCAATTGCCTAGAAAGCTTCACACGAAGGTTTGACAGTCCTAACTCTCGTACCCGATCCATCAAGTATATTACCCCAAACGCACGTGATGTGTGGGTGACAAAGGGTACTCATGCAGAAGCATTACAACATGTCCATGCATCAATACTTCCCATGTTTGTGAATATGCTTGGTTGTATGCTTCTTGCTAGTATTTAGGTTGCTATTTTGTTTATGTGTTTGTCGTTGGTTCAAATGTTTTTACATGGTTTTTTTTTTTGTGTTATATTTTTTATCAATCTTTTACTGCTTTTGTGTCAAAAATCCAAAAACACATAAAAAGTAGAAAATCCAAAAAGTTTGATCGGCTTTGTTGAGTCTTGCCTCAAATCAAGTTTTGCCTTGTACCTTTGTACTAATGGCTTTGTGCATCTACGAGCTTAGCTTGTCTCTTATGCACTCATATCATCTGTGGAAGAAATTCTAAAATCTATGTGACTGTTGTAAGTTGATCTTCAACCTTGTCATGAATAATTAGTGAATGATTTTGTTGATCTTAAGACATACATAGACTTGTGCCTATATATCTTCCAACTTTTTATTTTTATGCTTACAAGAGCTCTCTAAATGTAAATCTCCAAATGAAAAGAGATATAGAGCTGCAAAAGCCTGTCGCACATACTAGTATTCGACTAGGAAAAAGAAAAAGTGATCAAAATAAAATGTATGATGCCCAAAAAGGTAAAGGCTAACTCATTAATTGAAATATCAAAACTTTCAGGCATCTATCTTACAATGAGATTTTCTTTGATCAAAATATGCAAATGATATGTTGAATATGGAGTCAAATGAAAAGTTTCAAAGAATTGTTATCAAGTGCTTGTGGGAGGTCATATATGCATGTTTCTATAATTGAGATAGGTCACATTATCTAGTGTTAGTTGTTTATGCCTTGATTGAATTGATCATTGAAGCTTCACATTGGATTAAGGACTATCTCATTTTTGATATCCACACACAACACACAAGTCTATGTTCAATGAATGCCATATTCATTTGTGTGATTGTACTTGATTAAATGTGTTTTCACAATCTCAATCTTTGTTGATCAAACACAAAAAGATTTTTGAGGGTTTTGATTTGTTTTTGGAAAGTAATTTGTTTTTACAAAAATGTCAAAAAATTTTAAAAACAGTGTTGCCCTGTTTTGGCGACTAAGTCGCGGGTTGGCCCAATCGCATACCCCAGTCGCATGCTCACTCAGAGATTTTTCACAGCTCACTGGCGAGTCAAGGTCTTAGTCGCGAAAAAGACTTAGAAAATTTTTCAAAATTTGTGTTTTTGCATATTTGGTGGCTCAGTATGGCGACTTGTTCGAGGGTGGAAGGTCCAGTCACGAGGGGTACACAGAGATTTTCGTGGCTCAGCTCGCGACTCTCTCGCGGGTAGATCTTCCAATCGTGAAAAACACTTAGAAGATTTTTCAAGAATCTTGGTTTCACAGTGTTTCGCAGCTTAACCTGGCGATTGACTGGCGACTTATCTCAGTCGCAAAAAATGCGTGTTTTGCGTTTTAAAGACAGTTTTTAAATGGTTTTTCAGTTTTTCCCTCGAATATCAGTGACTATTCATTGTCTTCTTCATTTCTCTCACTCAAACACTCCGTGTCTCACTGAAAAAGAATCCATTTTTGCATCATGTCTTCTTCAAACACCAAGAAAAAGGTATGGGTTTTTCCTTCCCTCACTTCATTCTTACTGTTTTGACCATTATTTTCTTGATTTGAATGTTGCATCTATGGTCTGCGATATAATGTGTTCAAAAATAGGTTTGCCTAAAAATGTTGAGAATGTTTGTGTGAAGATTTTGTTTCTCTCTTCTTGTTTTAGGTATTTGTGTCTTCATCAGGTTGCCTATCTCTGGTCTGAGCATTGTCATTTGATAGTTTGTCTTTAGGCATATGGGTTTGGGGTTTTCTGTAATTCGTTTTGAATGTGGTTCTTAGTCTATCAGTTTAGTTGTATTTTTGGTGTTTGTGGTTAATGTTTTTTCGATCACCATATCTTGTATGTCCTGTTACCTTTGGTTTCCTATTTGCACAGTTCATACTCATTAGGTCTTGTCTCAATGACTTTGGCTCACATCTATCTAAATGAATTTGATAACTTGCTCCTGTCTGCATACATACTATTTAAATTTGTTTGACTTGACCTATCCATTTTTTTGTTATAAACTGTGCTTATTCTGTGTTTTGTCTGGTCACTCTATTACTCTCTTTGTAACTAACTTGTTACTAATGTGTGTGCATTTCCACATTGTGCTATGTCTTGTTGTAGCCTTTTCTGCTTGTTTACAGATGCCTGCATCTCCTACAAAGAAGAAGACAACTGCTAAGAAATCTAATAAAAGAATGAAAATGGACCCTAACCTATTTAGGTCTATTCAACACTTTGAGAGATATAGGGAGTCGTTTTCAAAAGGAACCATCATTCAAGAAAGATTTGTTGATTTCAAGGAGTTGAAGGACACCTTCATTCCAGAGTGTTTTGATGGTAGAGGTTGGGAAAAACTGCTGAGTGACTTTCCACCTGTGTGTGACCCTCTAATTAGAGAATTCTATGCAAATGCTGTGATAAGGGAGGAGGAGTTGAGTTGTTGGGTGAGAAGAAAGGGATTTACCTTAGATTCTCATGACATTGATAAGGTTCTAGGGCTTGAGGGTTTGGAGGATTATGAATTTACTAGCTACAAGGACAAAATGCTCTGTCTGGATACTATCCAGAAAAGAATTGGTGGGGTTAAAGAAAACAAATGTCTCAACACTTCTGATTTTCCTAAAGATATGAGGTGTCTGACCACCATAATAATGTACAATCTGTACCCTATAAGAAAGATGACTACACTGACAAATGCCAGAGCCATCTTTCTCATGGAATTTAAGCAGAAAACCTTCATTGACATCAGTTCTCACATCTTTGACACTATAGTGGATGAGACTAGATCCACCTCAAGACCCAAGCTGATATTTCCTAGTCTTCTCATGAGGATTTTCAGAGAAAAGGGTGTTGCAATCCCTCAGAATATCAGTCCTTTGCCTTCTCTATCAACCATAAAAAAATTTACTCTCACAATGATACAAAGTCGTCTTCCAAGTGAAGAAGAGGAGGATGTTCAAGAAGAAGGGGATCCAATGGAAACTGAAGCAGATGCTGCAGAACAATCAGTCACACCCAGGAGCTGAAGAAAGAGGAGTAAAGCCTTAACTTCATCAGCTGTACCTCCGAATGCATTTCAGATCATCCTGGAGAGGCTTGATACACTCAGAGAGGTTTAAAATCAGCATACTGAAAGGATAATAGCAATGCAGGAGCAGTGACCCTTTGGCCATTCCGGTCAAAAAGGGGGATAATTTTTTTGGGGGCTACACTTGAGGGGGAGTTTAATTATCACATCGTGTTATGTTTTCAGCTTTGTTACTGTGTTTTGTGTTTCACTGTGGTTTCAGTTTCTATTAGACTAATACTCTTAACACTTGGATAGTTTTATTTCAGAAGTTAATTAGTATATAATATGATGCTTATTCAGTACTTTTTGTTTTGATTTGTACCTGGTACCTTTGTAGGTTTTTAAGGTTTATGTTTTTGTTTGTACCCATACTATTTTTGTAAGCTTTAAGGGTTTGTTTCTATGCACTTGTAGGCCTTTGTGGTTTGTACCATGCTTTATGCACCCTGTGTGCTTTGTTAAATCAGTACTTCTCACTAAGTGTTTTGCATTTCCTTCTAAGTGCTGTCACTCTTGTGCCCCTGTAGGATTTTTCCTAGATGCACATACTTCATGTACTGTGCATTGGTTGAGTGTTGGTCATTCAAGTGATTTGCTTTGTGTTTGTCATCTTGAATGTCTAGATGTTCATTCCAAGTGTGAATGAGCATTGTGATCACTTGGTTATAGTGATTACCTATTTTGGTCTTGCCATGGTTTATTGCTTTATTCCATTGTGCTTGAACGTATTGTGCTTGCTCCATATGCATTACAAGTTTTTTGCATACAATGAACTTATTGTGTTATTGTGTTTCAGGAGTACTTATTCTTATGGTTCAAAAGCTTCTCAGATTCTAGAGTTAGGTGTGAGTGAGTTTTCCAACTGTTCCCAACTCACGCGTTAAGTCTAGAGTTTGTTTTAGGGTTTTGTCACGGAATAGCCAAAGGGAGAGATTGTAAGGTTGAAATTTATCAACCATCTTGTTGGCTTTATTCCGTACCAATTTACTTGTAATTTAGTACTTAGTAACCCTGTATTTAGGTGAGATTCATGTAAGGGTAGTGTGTGAAGAGAATGTGAAGAAAAGCTCAAGAATGTGCAAAGAAGCAGAGTTTCGCGGCTAGGACTCGCGGATGACTCGCGACTGGCAAGCCGCCAACTACAGGCACGTGAAAAGCACACAGGGGAGCTGAAGGGTCGCGCCAACTGTCACACTACAGGACAAAAGTCCCAGGCTGGCCAAGACGTTACTTCGCAACTTGAACTCGCGACTTGGACAAGCCGTGAGGCCAAGCTGCCAACCAGCCCTGTTTGGCAAAAACTATCTCTTTGTATTCCAAACACACACCACTATATATAGACCCTTGTACCCACTAAATTGAGAGAGCTTCCAGAGAGAATTTTGTGAGAGAAACCCTAGAGCAAAACAAGATTGCCTCATCCCCAATCTTCATCTAAGAGACTCTACAAATTCCTTTACTCTCTTCCTCTTTATTGATACATCCTTGAGAGGTCATTAACTAAATCCTTTTCTTACCACACTCACGTCTGTGAGAATGTTCATTTAGTGCTAAGGGAAGTAGTTTGGAAGGAACCAATATACATTGGTTGATGCTATGGTCTAGTAGCGGAATCCGGTAAGCTAAAGAAGAAATAGGTTCGGCGTAACCTTGTTGGAGCGAGAAGTTTGGAGGGCTTAGGTACTTGGGTAGATTAAGCTTGGAGGGTCTTTTACTGTTCATGTATCCCAACTACATTCTTTAGTAGATTATTTCACTGCTTGGAGGGCGGCGGAGAGGTTTTACGCCGAGAACTTCGGTTTCCTCTTCGATAACACATCGTGTGTTGTTCGTGTGTTTGCATCTTCTTTCCCTTTATCTTTGCCTTATATTTACTACTGTGGATGTGTTTATATTTGGCATAGATTAGTTATCAATTCTGTGATTGGCTTATGTGTTCATGTTTCGCACATTAATTGTTTGATTATAAACTTAAATTGATATTTTATAATTTGGGGTCTAAACGTTCGAGGGTGTTTCATACCCATATTGAACTTTCAGGATTAAACCGGATACTCAAGGATTAAGATGTAGTAATCTACAAAGAGGTAGTCAACATTCATGACTTTGTATTACTACGAATATTTTAATGAAGGAGTTGCATATATAATCAAGTCTTAGGATATAATTTATAGATTAAGCCTAGAGTACAACTATATTTATATAGTGGTATTAAATATAGTTAACAGTAACTTTGGACTTGTCAAGAGTTGACAGAAAAGCCCAAGGCCCATTGGAGCTAGAGTCTTGTTGGTCCCTTTTGGTCCCACTCCAAGCCACATACTAAAGCCCAATTAGAATGGCCCAAAAGGCTAGCCCAATTAGATAATCAGTTGTATATAAGGAGAGAAACATACAAAATTTCATTAAGGCATTTTCAAGAGACTTTTCATTAAGTCTTTTCATGAGAGTTCTCATAAGAAATGAAATGGCTTGTATGTGAGTGTTGGACACTAATTATTCTCTCCTTGGAAACTGATTGAGAGACCACACATCTTGGGTATCAAGTGGAATTGGAGTGAAGATTAAAAGTCTCCCAAGAACTTCTGATCTTCGTTTTTGAATTTCACTACACCAAGGTATGCTCTCTTATACTTGAATTCTGAAATTTACATAGTGCATGTTATAGATTGAGAATGAAGTAGGTCTGTTATTTTTCTGCTGCGTACTTGAATATATCCATTAGATTTTCCCTACCTCCAACTTGTTTACTCATGAACTCAAAAACTAATTTTTGCCTAATCCCAGAGTGATTTGCTAATTCAACTTCAACTGCTTGGGCAGCTGATATCTTCCTTTGTGATGGCAATTTGTGTTTATTCTGTGGAGTTACAACTTCATGATTGTGTTTCTCTTCAAAAAGGGTGATACGATATTTACCACTTTTTTGACGACTGATAACCATTTGGGCTTCACAACCACATCTTAATTCCATTCTAGATTTCTTTCCATCATATGCAACTTCCTTCTTGTAACCAGCTTTAAAACAACAAAACTTGCAGGATATGATAGTTGTTTTATCTGCCTTACTTTTGTTCAGCTAGTCTCTACGAATACTAAATCCAACATATCCAGCATATATATCATAATATAGATATGCCTCATCCTCTGAATCAAACTCCATTCCAATTTTTTGGAGTTATATCTTCTTTAGTGTCTTCATTTCTCCAATTTTTGGAGTTGTATCTTCCTCTGAATCAATAGACACAACTTCTTCAAGGTTGCTCTTCCCATCTTTCTCCATAACCTGTAAATTAACAAACACAACTTATTATGTTCCACATATTCTAAAATTAACCACTCTGTAAAATGAGTACTAAACACAACAACCACTGGTGTGGGACAATACTAATAAAGGGTTACACAACTTTTCACCAAATTTTGGTTAAAATTTTTTTTAAAGCACCACACCCTTTCTTCCCTTTTTTTTCCCTCATTGTATGATTAATATGTTTTTGTAATATTTTTGAGCTAGTTCTTAGCTTGGCTTAGAAAAACAATGTGGCATTCAGTTTACTCAAATAATTTTATACTTTAATAGCTGAAGCAAATAAGTCAACAGTTAAGAACCTTAAAAGAATCATAAAAGAACCATTTAATTTATCCTCGGCTCTCTGTTTGTTCCCATAAAAACCATTAATTCTCAATCTGGAGATATGTTTCCAAGAACTCAAAAGTAGCAGAACATTATTACATTAGCATTGGGTAAAATTTTCTACAATTGCTCATCACTTCAAGTATAAAGTATAGTGCTTAAAATAATCAGATAATAGGCGCATCCAAGGTGAAACTTGGCACAAATTAACTAGCAAGCCCCTCCTTTGCGGCTTATATATATTATATTCCCTTCATTAGTTGATACAGAATATCACTCTAGAATCTTGAATTTTACATTAACAAGTATATCATGTTTGGACCAAAGTGTAGCAACATTGCTAAAGCTATGTTCCTCTGGTTTACCTCACTGTATATATAAAAAAATTCTGGTCGATGTAAATTGTTTAAGGTTGCTCTTACCCAGAAACTATAATTGAAACCCCAAATTAAAATTAACCAAAGCAATACTAAGACAAACCCATTAACCAAAATTGAAACCTTCATCAGAAATAGCCAAAGGAAAACTCTTCCAAACCTCAAAATAACTCAAACTCAGCAACTATAATTGAAAACCCAAATCAAAACAAGCCAAAGCAATAATAACACAGACCCAATAACATAAATTGATACCCAGATCATAACCAATAAAGAAAACTCTACCAAACCTCAAAACAACACAAACCCAGCAACTAGAATTGAAAACCTATAATGAGATTCAGCCAATACATACCAACGATGTGCTTTGCAATTATTACCATGCATCATTGGCATCATAGCAGCATAAAGCACATTTTTTCCAAGGAGAAATAATTTATAACATGTCCCTAGTGCTTTAAAAATTAAGTGACTAATATTTTCTATCAAGGAAGAGGTACACATATGGTCAGATCACAGATTGTTTAACTCCATCACACCACAAGGGAAAAGGGATCATCTATACTACAAGGGCATGTCATATAGGTTTGGATAACTATCAAAAGGGCTACATTGTAACCACATTTAGAACTCAAGTATTAGAAACTTGATTTCTATTACAAAGAATTCAAGTATTTGAAACTTGAGTTCCACTTAATAATTAAAAAATAATATCATCTTAGGTTTTTATCATGAAACTTGAGTATTTGAGACTTAAGTTATCCTTATGAAACTCGATTTTCAAATATGTCTATATAACTAATATGTTTCAATTTTGGTCCAATAACTTAACATCTTTGCAAATTAGATTAATCGCCAAAAATGCAATTTTATAAGTGCTAGTGTTGTAAGTTTTATCTTCACATTTCCACTCCTGTATTTTTTGTTTATATTGTCCAAAAAAAAAAAAATTGAATTGCTTATTCCTGACGTTTGTCAATTATTCGTTGAATTCAGACGTTTGACCCGACCCAGGTAGTGCATTCGGTTTCACATACCTTTGTATGAAAATCTCTCTTTATGAAAAGTGAAAACTTTCACAATGGGAAGCGATAGGAAGTCCAAGGAGAAGGGCAGCAAGAAAAGAAGTTCATATTCTTCAGGCTCAGAAGGTACATATGATAAAGGCTAAAATGCAAAACTCACCCTTTAAGTTTCACCATTTTTCATTTCAGTCCTGTAAGTTTGGATTTTGTCAATTCAGTCCTCTAAGTTTCTTTTTTTTCCAATTAAATCCTCCATTAACTTGCTGTTAATTTCAGCTGTTAACTTACCATGTTATTCAAGATCCGACCCAATTAAGTCCTTCGTCTTCATCTAAGTTATTCAAGATTCTTATTTGACCCATTATAGTCCTCATATTCTTGATGGTTTTCGCTACATTTCCAAACCCAGATAAATGCCCTTGAATCCTTATCATAGCCGCACCTTCTCTTAATTTGCTCAATGCTTCTCCATGGTTTTTACACCCACAAACAAATGGGCAACGAAAGTTGGTGCCTGTTAATGAAACTTTCCTCATCTGCAAGAGCAATAGCTTCAATCTCGTCAATGTAATCAACCCTAATGGCGAATCTGGGCCTTAACGAAATGACCGACACGGCCACTAACCATTATGGGGATCGAAACGATGCGCTTCATTTCCTTGATGAGAGATGGGTCTGGCGTGCGAGAAATGCCTCGTTGAGATGGGTCCGACATAATGAGACAACACCAGTTTGTTCTGCATTGTTACTTTGACAATGGCTCTGCCACATAGCATTTGGGTTAGCCTAGTCTTGAGGGAAAATGGGTTTGTCTTGGCGTCTGTGATGGCGATGCTATTGAAGACCATGACAACACCATCTTTAGGCATCGCACCAAGTGTTTGTGAAATTGCCTGAACCAAAAATGATTAGAGAAGAAAAGGAAATGAGAAACAAGGAATGGTTGGCTTTTGGTAACAGAAAAAAAAAATATATATATATATATATATTTAACTAAGGTCTAAAACGACACCGATTTGGTAAGATAACGGCTGAAATTAACAGCGAGTTAACGGAAGATTTAATTGGGAAAAAATGAAACTTAGAGGACTAAATTGACAAAATCCAAACTTAGAGGACTGAAATGAAAAATGGTAAAACGTAGAGGGTTAGTTTTGCATTTTAGCCTATAATAAAATATTTCTCACCCAATTCTTTTTCTAGGTTTCTTTTCCTACACTTTTTGAGCAACCAATCAGAAGTATTGGGTTGGTTTTTGTTTAAAATTTTGCTTTTTGGTTGTTGGGTTTTTGTTGCAATTACCATTTTTGCTTGTGGAAAGTACAGATCAGGGAAAAGGAAAGAGGCAGAGAAGAGAAGAAGATGAGGAAAGGAAGAGCAAAAAGAGTGATAGGAAAGAGAAGAAGAAGGAGAAGGAATCTCATAAGCACTCTAAATGCCATTCTGACAAAGGTTTGAACTTTCATTTTCTGTAATATCAAATTGATTATTTTGGTGTTTAATAACATTGAGCATGACAAAATTTGATTCTTTTTAAGGGTGTTTACATGTCTCACCTTTGGATTTTCAAGTTGAGTGTCAATTTATGGCATTATATTTACCATAGTTTTGGTTGAATTTAAGAAAATTTTATACCTTTGTGTGTGTGTGTCTATATATATATGTTTAGTTATCAATTTTAACTTTGTAATGGCTGCTTTCATATGTGCTTAGAAGTGTCATCCTAATACAGGTTTTGAATTTCATTGCAGAAATCTCAGATTATTTGCTATCGTATTTTTGCTAACATTGAGCATGACTAAATTTGTTTATTTATTCAGTTTAAAATTGTATCCCAAGAGCCTTGTAGCTCAATGGCATTGCCTTGTCTTCTTTATAAGGAGAACCAAGGTTCAACTCCCCCTCTCCTACATGCACTAACAATTGGATTATGAGAAAAATGGAATTTGAACTGGGTTTTGTCATAATTAGAAAGTTTAGCCATACCCATTTTTTGATGTTGTTGAGTTTAGGTTATATATATATATATATATATATGTATGTATATCTTAGCATTGGAATGTTTTGCTATTGCAATCCTGCTTTTGTAATGGGTGTAGGTATTAGGGTTTTCAAAAGTTGTTTAGGTTGTGTTGGTTGGCAGTAGAGGCTTAGAGTGCTGCCATGTCCTGTGTTTGAGTTGTGGAAAGAGAAGTCAAAAGAAGAAAAAGTAGAGAAAAGGTGAATCTAGATTTAACATAGAAAAGTTATATGCAGGAGAGAATTCTAGATTCAGCGTTATCAAAGAGTTGGTTGGAATGGATATTGGTCGCTAGGGTTGTGCTGTACGTTCTGGTTTTAATTGCTTAGAAGGCTCTACTGGACATGTTCACATGTGCCCTAGGCTCCTAGTGTTCCAACATTTTGGGTAGGTTAAGTAGCATATATCAAGCTCTAGAAAACTGAGTGCTAGACCCTTTAGCATCATGTAGAAGTAGAACTCATGTGTTACTTATTTCGGTTTATTTTTATCTCAAAATGCACTTTTGCTTATTGTTACCAAAATCGCTCTAGAACTTTCCAATTTATTTTCATATGAGATTTTAATATTGGTAGAATTCATGGAAAAAAGAAAATAAAAGAAAGATATGGCGGGATTGTAACATGTTTTGGATGATAGTATGCAACTATGTACTTACTTATTGTCACTTCAACATAAGTGTAACTCTAATTGGGTTCTTTATTAAAACTAAAGCTAACTAAACAAAACTTAGATTTCACTTATCCAAAAAATAAGTGATACTTAGATTTCAACCTTTTGTGCCAAAACTAAAAAAAATGTCTTTAGTTATTACTTAAATTGTATGAGTAACTTTTGTTGGACTTATTCAATGTCATGGAGGTGATGCTAAAACTTCTAGGATTGGTTGTTTTTGTTTTTGTTATAAACATTTTAAATTGTAGCAAGTTAGGTTTTGTGGAAAGGAAGGCAAGTCATGGGTGATTACTCTTAAAAGTGATGAAATTTTGCTAATTTACTATGATATTATAACTCTTTCCAAGTCCCAGCACGGAAATTTCTGCCTTGTAATCTTTTGTTGTGAAAGAAACTTCTTTGAAAATGTGGAGCAATCCAGTTTTCCATGGCTTGGAATATTCATCAGTCAAATCTTCAGTAGCTGTTCAACATGAGCATAAAACCAAAATGATATTCTAATAACCATATGTATGAGCTCTTAAAATTCCTTTTTCTCATTGAAATCCCTAAAATCTAAATGATATATTTATTAACAACCTGTATTTATTTATCTATTATTTTTATAAAGAGTCTCATTAGATTTCAGATGGTGTAGATTATTATGGTTGGTCTGAAGCTCGTTGAGATCATGTAAAAAAGTTTAAGATACAGACTGAGCAAATGTTAATGACTCACAAGAACTGTTAAGAATGATAATTGTTAATCAAATCATGAGCGGAAGAAAGACAAAAGGCACCTGTTTTCAGTTGAAGATCAAGTATATGCTTTTCAATATTGAAGTCTTAATTCCGCATTCAGAAAAGTCATGATTCACTAGAGATTTACTATTTATAATTGAAGTATGACACCATCTCTTTGCTTTTTAACTGACTTATTTCGTCTCTTCTGAAGATACCAATAGCCCTATTAAATAGCAAAATTTTCATGGTGTATAACTTATTTATTGCTATATGCCTTGATGATTTACTGAATCATCAAAATGTAGTGATTCTATATTTCCCCCTTTTTCAATTGTGCTGATTTAAGACATTATCTTCTCTTTTAAAATTATACAAATCTTTAGTTCAAACGACACCTAATAGGCCAACGATAATTTTAATGATTAAATACTACGATTCCATTATGTACTTAGTAACTGAGGTATTGGAACGTTGTTTATATCTTGTTGGTTTGATGTGCTCAATGTTCCCATTTTTGGTGGGTGATGACCATCTTGATCTAAAATTTTTAATTTTTGTGTGTTTTTTCATGAATTATTGCCTAACATGAATGACTCTTCCACCAATCTTATATTTACAATGAAAGATTAATGCTATGCCTAGTTATAAGTGGGGGAAGAAAAGTGCTCTCTAGTTACCTTTTGGAATGGTTTATTCCTGAATTTTTAGTATATGAATCAAATTCTCCTGTATGTTGTGGCAAGTTTTAAATGTTATTCGTGGTTACTCATTGAACCCTATTTTGAGGTTCTTCATGGAAAAATATTATCATATTGACATGTCAATTTTTGCCTCAGAAAAGAAGTCAAAGGATAAGCACAAAAGTAAACATCACAAAAGTGATCGCCACTCAGTGAGTTGTCTAATTTAGCAGTATGATTACAGCTTGATGTTTGATGCCTTCTCATGTTGTGAATTTTAATTGCATTTTTTGTTTACTGCTATACTTTGTATTTTTGACATTATTTCCTTCAATATCTCCTACCTCCTCCAACATGTATAAAGTTTGTATTTATCCCATGAAATTTTTTTCTTTCTTTCTTTCTTCTCAGGCTACAGGTCCTTATTCTCATTCCCACCCCCCACAAACACCCCCCCCCCCCCCCCCCCCCCCTTCTTCTGTTTGATTTGGTATTATCAATTTAATTTGATTTCTCTGGCATTCTTTATGATTTTTTCCTCTGTCCACCACTTAGATAAACATGGCATACAATTTAACTTTAAAAGTATCACTGGAAGCCGTCACTGTATGCCCATGGTAGACCTAATTTGGAACTTTTGTTGTACTGGCAACAAAATGAGATATGTTTTGTAGAACCTACAATTCCCTCTTCCTTGTTTCCTTTTGATTAATACTATCATTGAGGCAGACTATGCAACTTGTAATTTCATTAATTAGAAATTTTTTTAGGAAGCAAAGGGAGAACTTGAGAGTGTTTTTACAATTGGTATTGTTTTTGACACATCATTCCTTGGAAGGTAGTGTGGCTTTGACAAGTGAAAGTAAGGAATTACTTAAGTATGGGACTTTCTACTGTTTTATTCTACTAGTAGATTGTGTTGTGTAAAATTTGGGGATAAAGCTACCTACCATGACATCTCAAAGAGCCCACA
Organism: Quercus aquifolioides; assembly: GCA_019022515.1. Taxonomy (NCBI): domain Eukaryota; kingdom Viridiplantae; phylum Streptophyta; class Magnoliopsida; order Fagales; family Fagaceae; genus Quercus; species Quercus aquifolioides. Next base: position 285,771 of record JAFHAW010000275.1, on the reverse strand, counting down.
AAAGTTGGAGCTTTATGCACTAGGTATGACCTTTTGATTGTGTAGTCTCTGGCCATGATAGTGTTCAAGTTTATCTGTTGGCCTTGTATCAAATTGCTTATGTTAGTGATTTTTTTTTTTTTTTCTCTTTCCAGACACATCAGTTTCAAGAGCTATCCAGTGATGAATATTTCTCTAAGAATAATGAGTTTTCTACCTGGTTGAAGGAAGAGAAAAACATGTTTTTCTCTGATCTTTCATCAGAGTCTTCACGTGAGTTGTTCTCGGACTTTATCAAGGTTTGGAATGCTCAAAAGCTTGAATCCCATTACTATGAGGGCATTGCAAGTGGGCCACGGACATCCCATCATTGGAAAATCAAAGGATAGCAAGAGAGTATCCAACTGGCTAGTGAGGCTCCCCCAAAGGGGTGAGTTTTGGGCACTATTTTAAAAACCGGATCGGACCAGCCGGTCCAACCAGGAACCAGGAGCCAGTTCGGTCCGATTAAAACCCCTAAAACCGGTCAAAAACCGAGCAAGAACCGGAAATTAAAAAAAAACAATTCGATGACCGGTTCGGTTTTTAAAACCATGGTTTTGGGTTCAACCTGCCTGCTTAAGGGAGAGTATCGCCCATGCTTCTTGCTTCATGAAACGGGTGTATAAGACAATTTAGCCCCCGAGGGGGAGAGTTCAACCTACTAGCTCCTCCTATGGGGTATTTACTGTTTAGGCATTTGGCTCTTTGATTGCAACTTGGATAGGAACTTGGAGTTGGAAGGTCCTTTCTTAAGGCTTTGGGAAGAGGGGAAAGAAAGGACGAAGGATATGACATTGACGGAAAATTCACACTTTTTATTACTTTATAGCCTAATCCAACCAAGACAAAGCATATGCTTTAAACATCTATCCAATGGATTGAGCTAGATGTTTTCTTTTTCATAAGCTGTTCATATGACAAATTTTAGATATTCTATACTTTGGTTATAATATCAATGCTTGAGATCAGGTGTCAATTATCTTACATATGGAGTTAGAGGAATATTGACTCACGTCTTAAATATATCTTGAGAGTTCAAATAATCATTTTGCTGAGAATCTAGGACTTGCACTCAAAGTTTTGAATTTCGTTTTGGTGACTTTGCTAGATTGGCTATAGGCTATTGGAACAGAATATTTCGGTTCTAGTGTGTATCGGTGCATCATTTCAAGATTACGCACTGGATAAATAAATAAATATATATATATATATATATTATATAGTTATTTTTTAATTAAAAGATAGAAAAAATAATAAGTTTATTACTTATTATTACTTATTATATTATTGTTAAACTAACATTTTCCAAATTGATTATCAATTGAATTAATTAATTAGCAAAATTCAACTAAAAAAAATATTAATTAGCAAAAAACTATATATCAATCAACTTGCAAATTTTCCATGATTGTTGCATTTTACTAACACTTTCTCCTCCCAAATAAAAATAAAAAACTTCAATTTTTTTTTTCTTCTTATTCTTGCTATTCTATTAGTAGTTCTATTTTAATAAAAATTGGGAAACAAAAGAACCCCTCAATGGCTCAATTGCTATAATCTAAAAAAGAAAAAGAAAAAAAAAGAAGGGGGCTCAATTGCTAAACCGAGCATCTCCAGCAAATTCATCAATTTTTTGTACTGTTTGGAAAATGAACAGTGACTTTTATCTTTATCTACCCACTTTTTCAAATACGCTTTTCAACAGATTCTCTATCTCATTTAAATATTATTTTTTCATTTATTATTTATTCTTTTTTTAACAACAACACATCTTTTAATATTTTTTTATTCAACGCCTAATTATTATAATAGAAAAAAAGCATTTGAAGAATGACCAGTAACCCATCAAACTTGATGAGCTATTGTTCATGAGCCAAAAAAAAAAATTCAAATATAGAGAATCCATTGGAGTGGCTTTTTTTGGTCTCATTCTCTATTATAGAGAATATTTTACTTTTACATAGACCATTGCAGATGATCTTAGAGCATCTCCAGCAAACTAGGGGTGTCAATTCGGGTTAGCGTGTCGGGTTCGTGTCGTGTTGAGGTAGGGGTGTTCGACTAAATGGCTCAACCCTAACCCAACCCATTTAATAATCGTGTCATGATCTTTTAACCCTAACCCGACCTGTTAATAAGTGGGTTGATTTGACCCAACCCATTTGACACGCTTAATAAACAAGTCGTGTTGGGTTGACACGAATGTAACACAACCCATTTCAACCTGCATAATATTAAATATAACATCTATTTAGAAATAATTATTTTTACATCCCAAAAAGCAGTGCATACACTTCAAGTCTTCAACCCACATTCAAAATAATATAATTCAACAAAAATATAACATTCATCTAGAAATAAGTTCTTTACACTCCAAAAGAAATGCATACACTTCAACCCAAATTCAAAATAACAAAGTTTCACAAAATAAAATAACATAGTTCAACAAAAATATAATATTCTTGGAACTCGCCAAATGCTAAGTATTAATATTGAAAGAATTTGAGCAAACAGTAGACTAATCCTGATTATAACCACGATTATCATCCATAGATTCTTTGTTGATGTCCAAATTCATAACATCTTCCACAAGCTCATCTAATTTCATTTGTGTAAGTTCTATGCCACCAAAAAAAAAAAAAAAGTATTAGTAGTTCTAAGGTCTGTAAAGTTTTAATTTCCAATTATATCCCTTGTAAATTTTTGGAATTACTTACTTTTCTTTTTAAATTTAAAATATATGTTGGATATAAAAAGTATTTGACAAATCTAAAATAAAAAAAATATTTATTTGTTATATGAGTTAAACGGGTTGTGTTAAGTGGGTCATTTCGGGTTGACACAAATAAATTGGCGTGTCAAATGTGTCTATTGCGGGTTACGCGGGTTGACCCGTTTCTTATCGTGTCGCTTTCGGGTCGACCCATTTATGACCCAAACCCATTAAGGCCCAACCCTAACCCGAAAAAACCCGTGTCGGGTTCGTGTCGTGTTCGCGGGTTGGGTCGAACATTGACACCCCTATAGCAGACTAGCCAAATTTTTGTATTGTTTGGCTAATAAACAGTGATATTTAACTTTTGCCTACTCACTTTTCAAATACATTTTCCAACAGGCTCTCTATCTCATTTAAATATTATTTATTCATTCATTATTTATTCTTCTTTTAACAACTACACATCTTTTAACATTTTTTTACTCAGCATCTAATTATTATAATAAAAAATAAAAATTTGAAGAATGATGACTTGATGGGCTACTGTTCATGAGCCAAAAAAAAAAACTAAGTTTGCCGAGTCTGCTGGAGCATTAACACAGCACATATTATCCAAAATTTAGCTAAAATCAACCCCTTAAAAGGTCTTTCTTGACTCAAAGTCATAACAATAACACAAAACGCATCCACACAAAGCAAAAGTCTACCATTAAAATTTACTTATTCACTGTCTCTTCCTCTTTACCTTAGAGCATTCACAGCAGTGGATCTAAATTTTTAGCTTTTTAGCTACACAAAAAGTCACTTTATCTATTTTACCTACATACATACTGCAGCAGTGGATCTATTTTAGCTTTCAACACAATAAAATAATATAAACATCACAATAAAATAATATAACCACTACAATAAAATAATATATTTCACTACCCAAAAAAACATCCACAGCACCATCCACAACCACCTCTACCATCAGCCACAGCCACAACCACCACCACCACCACCACCGGCCACCAGTTCACAGCCGAAAAAAAAAAAAAAAAAAAAAACCAACCCAAATCAAACCCACAAATCCACAACCACCTCTACCATCAGCCACACCCACAACCACCACCACCGGCCACCAGTCCACAACAAGGAAAAAAAAAAAAAAAACCAACCCAAATCGAACCCACAGCCACAAATCACAAATCGAACTCAGCCATCACAAATCGAACCCATGCCGATACGACCCACCACCAGCAAAACGACCCACCACCACCACCACCATCTCCACCGTGACCCCTGAAATCCAACAACCCAAACGCTGAAACCCACCAAACCCAAATCCAGCTACCCAAACATTGAAACCACACACCGATCTCAACCCCGATACCAACGCACACCAGAGCACAACCACGACCCAGCGGCGGAGTGGAGGTGAGGGAAGCCACTTCGATCCACGAGCACGAAGCACAACCACGATCCACAGAAGGCCACTTCGATCCACGAGGCCGGAGCACAACCACGACCCAGTGGCCGGAGCACAACGTTGAGAGAGTGAGGTTGAGAGAGATACCGGAGTTGAGAGAGTGAGATTGAGAAAGATGAGATGAGAGTGAATGAGAGAGAGAGAGAGGCACGGTGAGAGTGAGAGGATTTTTTTAATAAAAAATCGAAATAAAATAATGTTATTTTTTTTTAGCTCTCATGAACAGTGCACATCTATAAATAGATGTGCACTGTTCATGTGGAGCTAAAAAAAATGGATATAGCTCCACTGCTGGAGCATCAATTTTGTGTTAGTATAGCTAAAATATAGCATTATAGCTTTATACCACCACTGCTGCAAATGCCCCTACAAACTAAGTCTCAACAACCAGAGTTGGCTAGGTGTTGCAGAAAACTCTCACCAGCTCTCAACCTCAGACCTCCATTCTCCAAAACCACTTCTCTACTTGATTTTTCACTCCAAACCCACTTCAGGGCTACACCCATTTCTTTCCCATGCATCATAGAAGAGCCCAGAAACCATGGCATCCCGTTCCTCTCAAACCACCCGAACCCCGAAATCTCGAGCTTTGTTCGAAAGGGTTTCTCGGATATTACCGAAGAGATCGTTGGGAGAGCAGTGCATGGACTATGCGTAAAGGGTTTGGTCCGTTTGAAAGTCACCCTTTGAATACTTTGATAACTATGAACTCGAGGTTTGGTCATATTGAACGTGCTCGGAATGTGTTCGATAAAATGTGTGAGAGAAATGATGCTTCTTGGAATAACATGATTTCTGGGTTTGTTAAGGTGGGTTTGTACCATGAAGCGTTTGGATTCTTTCGTGAAATGTATGGACATGGTGTGGAAGCAAGTGGGTTTTCAGTTGCTAGTTTGGTAACAGCTTGTGATAGGTCGGATTGTATGTTAGGTGAAGGGCTTGAAGTCCATGGTTTTGTTGTTAAGATTGGTTTGATAGGTGATGTTTTTGTTGGTACTTCACTTTTGAATTTTTATTGCACTTATGGGCCTGTTTCTTTGGCTAGGAAGCTCTTTAAGGAGTTGCCTGACCGGAACATAGTCACTTGGACTTCAATGATTGTTGGGTACTTAGATAATGGAGATTTAGAGGAAGCTATTGGTATGTATCATCATATGAGACGTGAAGGGGTATGTTGCAATGAAAACACTTATGCTGCAGTCATTAGTTCTTGTGGGATGCTTGGAGATGAATTGTTAAGTCATCAAGTTCTTGGACATGTTGTAAAATCTGGATTAGAGAGTAATGTTTCTGTGGACAATGCCCTCATATCGATGTTTGGTGCTTTTGGTTGAATGAAGGCAGCCAGTTATGTCTTTGATCACATGGATGAACATGACAGGATCTCATGGAATTCAATGATTGCTGCACATGCACATAATGGGCTCTGTGAAGAATAATTAAGATATTTTTATTGGATGTGTCGCACCAACAAGGAGATAAATTCTATTACAGTTTCAACTTTGTTAACTGCCTGTGGTACTATGGATAATCTGAAGTGGGGCAGAGGAATTCATGGTCTAGTAGTGAAATTGGGACTCGAATCAAATGCTTGTGTATGCAATACCCTTATAAACATGTATTCTGAGGCAGGGAGTTCTGCAGATGTGGAGTTCGTGTTCCAGAAAATGCCAGACAAGGATTTAATCTCATGGAACTCCACGATGGCAAGGTGTGTACAGGATGAGAAGTGCCTGTATGCATTAGAACTTTTTGCCGAAATGATTCGGATGAGAAAAGAAATGAACCATGTGACTTTTACAAGTGCTTTAGCTGCCTGTTCAGACCTTGAATTTCTTGTTGTGGGCAAGATTGTCCATGCCCTTGTAGTTCTTGCAGGCTTACATGACAACTTGATCATTGGTAATGCCTTACTTACCATGTATGGAAAATCAGGTATGATGATTGATGCAAAAAAAGTATTTCAAAAAATGTCGAACCGAGACGAAATAACATGGAATGCACTCATAGGCAGTTATTCTGAAAATAAAGAACCAAATGACGCTGTAGAATCTTTTAAATTGATGAGAGAAGATGGTGTACCTGCAAACTACATTACAATTGTAAATGTTCTTGGTGCTTGCTTGACTCCTAATAATCTACAAAAACACGGGATGCCTATTCATGCATATGTAGTTCAGACAGGATATGAACCAGATAATTACGTGCAGAATTCCCTTATCACAATGTATGCCAAGTGTGGCAATCTGAAATCAAGTAATTATATTTTTGATCATTTAGCTTATAAGAACTCTATCACGTGGAATGCTGTAATTGCTGCAAATTCTTATGCTGGCTGTGGAGAAGAGGCACTAAAGCTTTTTGCAAAGATGAGATGTGCTGGAGTAGATTTGGATCAGTTTAGCTTCTCTTTAGCTCTTTCTGTTACTGCTGACTTAGCTATACTAGAGGAAGGCCAACAGCTTCATTGTTTGGCAACTAAACTTGGTTTCAAATCAGATCATTATGTTATAAATCCTATGATGGATATGTATGGAAAATGTGGGGAAATGGATGGTGTTAAAACTACTTCCCCTACCAATTAATAGGTCACGACTATCCTGGAACATGCTGATGTCAGCTTTTGCAAGACAAGGGTGTTTCAAGGAGGCTAGGGAAACATTTCATGAAATGTTAGAGCTGGGTTTGAAACCTGACCATGTCACTTTTGTCTCACTTCTCTCCGCATGCAGTCATGGGGGTCTAGTGGATGAGGGTCTTGCATACTTTGCTTCAATGACTACAGAATATGGTGTTCCAGCAGGAATTGAGCATTGTGTATGCATAATTGATCTTCTTGGACGATCAGGAAAGCTTGCTGAAGCTGAAATTTTTATTAAACAGATGCCAGTCCCAGAAAATGATCTCGTCTGGCGAAGCTTGCTGGCTGCATGTAAAATCCATGGGAATTTGGAGCTTGCAAAGAAGGCTGCAGGACATCTTCTAGAGTTAGCTCCATCAGATGACTCAGCTTATGTGCTTTATTCAAATGTCTGTGCAACTACTGGGAGATGGGAGGATGTAGAGAATGTCAGGACACAAATGAGATCTAGTAGCATAAAGAAGAAACCTGCCTGCAGTTGGGTCAAGTTGAAAGATAAAGTGAGTTCATTTGGAATGGGAGACCAATCCCATCCGCAGACAGAACAGATACAAGCCAAGTTGGGAGAGCTTAGAAAGATGATTAAAGAAGCAGGTTATGTTTCTGATATAAGCTATGCACTACAAGATACAGATGAAGAACAGAAGGAGCACAATCTTTGGAACCAAAGTGAGAGAATTGCCCTTGCATTTGGCTTGATTAGTACTTTAGAAGGTTCACCTCTCAGGATTTTCAGGAATCTTCATGTTTGTGGTGATTGCCATTCTGTTTACAAGTTTGTCAGTGGAATTGTTGGGCGGAAAATCATATTGAGGGATCCATACCGCTTTCACCTTTTTAGTGGTGGAAAGCGTTCTTGCTCTGACTATTGGTAATGAAGTACTTAATTAGATACTTAAAATATTAGCTCTGAAGGAGTGCACAGTACTGACTTGGGGATCAATGATGAGTTTGAGTGGCATCAGGTATAAGGTCTGTTTTGAATCCCATCATCTGCTGGGATTAGAAATTAGCTTTTAGTTCTTGATTATGCACAACAATCCATCCAATTCTTTGATAGCTGTATTTTTTTTTTTTTTTTTTTTTGGGTACGGCATCTCTGTATTTTATATCCTTGAATTCCATTGAGATTACGGAAAAGAAAATCAATTGCTCAATTTGTCAAACTAACATGTGAATCTTGATGCAAACAGTCTGATTATCCATTCTTCAAGCTGAAGTGGTGATTTATGTTATAGTTTTAGTATTTTTTATTAATTTATTATTCTAGTAGCTTTGACTTAATTCAAATCTATAATCTCTATAACTACATATGATACAATCAAGTAGAAAGTGTGAAGAGGCTCTGTGTTGTTTGAAGTGTAATGTTTTTACTACTCAAGAGTTGTGAGGGATGTATGAGTTGTAGGGTTTCACGTCTTTTCATCATTTTCTCTCTTTTGTACTGATCATGCAAGGTTAGAGTGAACTTTGGGTAAATTTGCATGCAGAGGGTGGCAGAAGGATGGAGAGACAAAGAGAGAAATGGATTCTCCCATTTTCTCTTTTCTTAATTGTGCTTCCTCTTTTCTTAATTTGCTTATGATTTAATCATGTAAGTAGACAAATTGGTCCAGTTCTATGTGACTAATATGTTAAATCATAAGCAAAATTTTTTAGTAGCATTGATAATAATATGCTTGCAGAGGGTGCAGACACTAGTTTTAATCTGTTTCATCTGTAAGTGGCTGCTGCCTTTCCATGCTTCACTCAATTTCACAGTGAATCCAATATTATTGTCAATGTCCAGGGCCAGCATAGTGTTAATCATTTTAGCTTTTTTGTTTGATGAATGCATTTCTTTTTATATGGACAGTGCTAATTTTTAGGGTTTTTATTTTTTATACTTTGGAATTTAAGTGTTATTATGACTTTTGGCCTAAGATGTGCTTCAAGTCTATTTATTGTATAAATATTAGCAGGATGGTATTTTTGTTGCAAGTATGTATGCTCAAATTTTTGGCCTCATCATTTACTCCTACTTCTTAGTTCATTAGGTTCCACACAAATGTCAAACTTTTTTTTCTGAAGGGCTATTTCCTACCAAAAATTTGATAGCCTTCTTCATCTTGTATTCAATTTATCCTTCAAAAAAAAAAAAAAAGTGTCCAGTGGCCACATTTATCACTTCAAAAGAACATCAAGAGGTTATGTTAAAGCGTCTTACACATCCCTTTACTTAGCATAGCCATAAATGATGTCTGTGTTGGGAAGGCTGGTGAAATTTGGATTAGGTTTGATCTATATAGAACCTGTGTATTGGTCACTGGTGACTATTGACCTTAGGGGCACTGGTCTCTAGTTCTATTTCATGGTAGATCTAAAGATGTGAACTACTGCAAACAATAATGTAAATCATGTGCTACAATTTTTGTGATATTGATGCAGGGAGAGCGGCCATAATTAATGCTGACCGATTTTACTAGGTTTACATTTTATTTATGAATTTAATATAATTGATTATATAATTTCTTTCCTTATCTATTGTAACTCTGGAAGTTCTACTTAAAAGCTTCATAACAAAATTATAAAATACGTTGGATTTAATGAATGATACTGAATTGAGAGTTTTATCTCTAGCTTGGTGCTTATTCCAAGCAGTGTTAGGTGATGAAACCTAGGCTTTCAGGCAGCTCTAAGTAACGAATCCTAGTGTTTTTCTATTTTATTTTTCTTCCTCTTGCACCCTCATGCTGCATCAGACATGTTCATGCAAATTTCGTGCATTATGAGCTATAAGCTTTTGAAGCTCCTAACTTTGATAGTAAGGATAATATTTTAACCTATGATGTTCACTCCACGACAATTGTCTTTTATCATTATACCAAGACACTAATTGGTTTTTTGTGTAGGTAGAGTTCGAACCCCAAATCTCTTATTCGATGACAAGAAACTTTACCAATTAAGCTAACTGAAACCCACTCTAAAGTTCCTAACTTTTAACAAATGTGTATTTGTCCTGTCATATTTTTTAATATCTAAAAAACATTCCAAATAAAAAATTTATTTTCCATTTTGATTCTAATTTTTATTTGAGATAATTTCCTTTCTGACTCTATATTCTTTCACTTGGTTGACTAATGTGTATAGTGGTAGTATGCCATCGGTTAGTTAGTTGAAACTAAAAACATTTTTTAAAAGTGTAGAAAAAATGTAAAAAAAATAAGCTGAATAATATAGTGAGACCTATGAATAGTATTAAAAAGTGCAGTGAGACCGATGAATAGTATTAAAAAGTATAGTAAGCCCCATAAATAATAGCAAAAATAAGCTGAAAGTGGAGATCAGCTGAAAAATTTAGCTCATCCCAAATGCACACTTAACCTCTATCTTGAAGGTGAAATATATGGAAAATTTTGTATGGCTAGGAGGTGTTGAGCTTGAGAGTGACAAACATAAACATTTCACTGGTTTCGTTTTGTCATGTTGGGCTTGTTGTATGGCTACGTATATCTATGGTATGTCAAATAACCATGATATATGGAATGCGCTATGTTAATATAGTTCTTAATTGTTTCTTTATGCTGTTGAGCAGACTTCACTCTCCACGATATAGCAACTGAAAGATACTGTTTTGACTGTACGAAAACAATAACAATAAGTTTGTTTGATTGCTTCATTACTCAGAGGCTGTGAATGCTAACTTGCTCTTGGCCAAAAAACTTATTCATCTGTAAGACTGTAACTGCTATTGGATCAAATTCAAACTATCAGAAATTGGAATTGCTAGATATGAGTTGGTATATATGTTCCACTCCCAAATCCGATAGCATTCAAATACTCAGTTTTGAAGCCAAAGTTGGCTAATAGAATATATAAAACCACAATGAATTAAGTCTGACCTTAATTTAGGGAAAAATATATATAATGGAGACCTGTAGGCAAGTGAATCATTTGTTACCATGTAACTAAACTTAATATAATTGGTTTAAGTACATCTTTACTATGGGAGTTTTTCTTGATGGGATAGATACTTTCTTTGATGATAAAAAGTGTGATGGGTTACCTACTTAATTGGCTACTTCCCTCGGCTTAATCTAGGCTTGAGATGGATGACATGGCAGCTTGATCTTGTGATGTGCTAGGTTGGCCCAAGCATATGAAAACACCAATTAGTTTTTGATATTAGTAGTGTTTGAACTTATATATTATATTTGATGACAGAAGTCTTTACTAGTTAAGTTAATTAAAAATTAGAACCCAAGCGTCATTTGAATATATGCATGTTGGGAAAATGTAACCTTGTGTAAAGGGGGAACTCAAATCATTTAGTCCAAATTCAACCTAAAAGAGATGTTGGTTTATTATGAAATTAAAAAAAAAAAAAAAAAAAAAAAAACCACAATGGACAGATTACTTTTTTCCCCCCTTTTTCTACCTGAAGGAAAATTCAACTTTAAATCACTTTTGTTACTTGTTAGTATTATTATATCTTTATTTTAATTTTTAAGTATACAATGTACATGCTCTAAAAAAAAAACTCTTTTTTGTTTTTGTTTTGTTTTGTTTTGTTTGTTTTTTTTTTTTTTTTTTTTTTTTTTTTTGGGATAATTAGATGAAGGGGGCTCTTTTAGTGCAGTGACGCCACTAGGGGGAAATTTCTTGAGGGCAAGAAAGGCAAATTTACCATTTTCATATCGATCGGATAATTTAGTTAGTAAATATAAAAAGTCTTTTCGTAATTTTTTCATAATTTCTTAAGGTTGCAAGTATTTATAGAATTTTACATTGATGTGATTATCACTCATATCATTTTTTTTTTTTTTTTTAACTTTTAAGCTCAATAAATTTTTTAAAAAATTTATAAGAACAATTATGTCTTTTAATGTTCTTATAAGAAAAATCATCACTTTTTTTAAAACACTGTAAAGGTCCTTTTTTGGACAAAGTCTAGGCCCAAGTAGAAACATGAATCTTGGGCCTTTTAGTTGTTGTTTTAAAGGACTGGGCTTGGTTCACCCAACTAAATGGACTGATTATAAACCAAGTGGTGCACAAAGCAAGAATCCTACAATGCATACATACTAACAAGTAAGAAATATATGCATAGAACAACAAGAAACAGTAAATAAATAATGTGTAAACAAAAGACAGAATAATTGTTAAGGATCCTTAAAACAATGTGAGATATTTCATTACTTTTCTTAGTTGTGTATTACATTGTGCTTACTAAGATATGTTACAAGGTTCAAATAAGCTCAAAAATTACAAAGTCTGGCTCTCTAAGCCCCTAAGACTTGCAAAATTTAAATCCCTTTGAATCCAAGTATATTCTATAGTGGTTGTTTTGAGGATACAAGGTGATATTTTACTTTCTTTTACTACTTTCTTTGAGTTTTTGATAGAGTTTTCTCAATGATTCTATTTTGATTCACTGTTTCTGAAGGCCTCTTCATAGTTGGATGCTTCCCCCTTTTATAGTGTCATCTTGGGGTTTTGGGGTACCACTGATTCCCCTCCTTTGCTCCCCTAGGTACTAGAGCCAATGTTGTGCCAACAATTTTGGTGGCTCGTCCCTTCCTTGTTTTTCATAATTTTCTTTTTTTGCTGCTTTTTCCCCAAAAGCCTCTTGCTAACTTTCTGTTATGGGGTGTCCCTAGAGAGCTGACCCCTAATCTCTCTTCCTTCAAGGTTTCTAAACCTCACCTTTTTCAGACTTAGCTTTTTTGGTTGCCATTCCTTTTATCATTTTTCCAGAGTGAGCCGATTCCATCTCTGCTAGGTTGAAAGTTTTCCCAGCTACTTCCCTTCATGGTTCTTCTTTTTGGGTTCCCCGAGGTACCAGCCCTTTGTTCATGACTTGATAGTCTCCAAGCTTTCTGATTCCTTTCTACATTATTGGGTAGCTGATAAGGACGTATCTGTTCTTCATTCCTTGTGTTTCTTGGCACTCTTTTTGAGCTATCTTAGTCTTATCCTAGCTTTGCTGCACGTCCCAAGGACCCCAAGCTCCTGGCAGTCCCTGGGTCTCCCGGCCCAATTCTTACCTTTGGACTCCCTAGTAATTTTGGCAGGTTAAGCCTGTTTCATTCTTCCCTTCGTTTCATGGACTCCCTAGTAATTTTGGCAGGTTGAGCCTATTTCATTCTTCCCTTCGTTTCATGGGCTTTAAGGCCTATCCATTCGTAAGTCTTGGGTTTAAATCTTTTTTCTTATTGTGAGCTCAAGCCTTTTATTATTTTTTTTATGGAGTTCAACTCACCATGCCACTTTGGGCATTGGTACAGCATTTTAACTTTTTAGACCTCAACAAACACATATTTATATTTGTAAATATGGTACGCTAGCTCAACTCAATAAGTTTGACCAGCTTTTATTAGTAAAATTTCATGAATGTCTAAAGCATGGTCGCATTCATTGCTTGTTTCACTGGTAGCTAGCTTTGTTTATCAAAAACTAGGATCGTCTATTTTACTAATTAATAATTTTTTTTTTTTTCAGAATCTATTTTACTAATAATATTTTCTTATTAGTCTGAGAATCAATTTTTTACTAATAATATGATAACAAAGATGAAGAGTATCTTATATAAGCACTGACGTCATATCCTCACTAATAAGTAAAAATATCTGTTTATTAAAACCAATGAAAAAAAAGTCATCGTATTTTATTAACGAAAATTTTGTCAATAGATAAAAAAGAAGAAGCTAGTTATGATGGACGAAGACTTGGGTCAACCACTCATATCATATCTAGTAGACGGCTGACATATTTTGTTTGTTTGTTTTTGTTTTTGTTTTTTTTTTTCACCTAGCCTCTCTTAGAAAGTGCTAGTGATGCAAGTTTTGTATTTTCACTTCTTCCTTCCTCATCCCTTGTGTCTACTATCTATAATATCTCTAAAAAAAAAAAAAAAAAAAAAAAGCCTAAAGTACCACATCTGTAAGTTAATGAGTGTTTCTTCTGTCTATATTATCTATAAATAAATAAATAAATATATATATATATATATATAAGGGTTTAAAGTACCACATCGGTCAGTTAGTGAGTAAGTCTTCGCTTTATAAGCGTCAACTAGAGATAAATTCCACATTTAAAAAATACAATAATTTTCATAATATCTTTAAATTATAGTAATAAAATTAGAACATTTTCAATAAAATACACTTTGTAGGAAAAAATTTCTCTAAACTAATTTTGAGAAAAACCCTCCAGACTCTCACTAAAATTTTAAATTTATTGTATATATTTTAAATTTAATAATTAAACTGTATATTATTTATGTTCTTAAAATGTATGTCAAATTTCGTTCAATTTGGATATTATTTACTATTCGATCTATAAACTTATTAGGATGTATTGGTTTTATAATAAGTTTTAAATAAAAAACTGATGTGACATATTTTTATTGGAATTAAGGTGTAAACTTGAAAGTTCAAATAGCGTATAAAATACTAATGAATGTTTAGACCCCTAATTTAAAAATTAAACCAACACAAGCTTATACCTAAACAGTAGATGTGCAAAATAATAGGTACAAGCAAAAACCTAAACAAATAAACAACACAGCAACAATTAAATGGTAAGAGTAAGGGTTAGAGAGATGCAAACACAATGATAACACGACGATGTGTTATCGAAAAAGAAACCGAAAAACTCGGTGAAAAATCTCTTCACCATCCTCCAAGAGGTCAAATGATCCACTAGAGAATAAAGTTAGGATACATGAATAGCCAAACTGTACTTTTTGTCTTGTAGTGCTTCAGTTATCGTGACCCTTCAACTTCCTGCATGCTTTACACATGTGACACTTTGGCGACTTGCTAGTCGCGAGACTCCTTTGAGTGCACACATCTTGAGATTTCTTCACACTCTTTCACACACAACCCTTAATTAATTCTCACCTAAATACAGAGTTTCTAATTGCTAAATTACAAATAAGCAAATTTGGTATGGAATAAAACCAACACATGAATGAATAAATTCAACCTTACAAAACCAAAGAATTTACACTAAGTTGTTATAGAATTTAATCTCTAGAAAGAAATGTAAGATTATGCTATGCATTGTGAGAAGTTTTACGGTGATCTCAAAAGCTTTTTTCTATACTATATTTTTTGTACTTCTTTTGTCAAAAGCAATTATTATTATTATTATCTTTCAACAAAATTTTTGTATTGAACAACTAGGAAGAATGGTCGAATTTTTTTTTACTATTAAATGGTACACAGACTTCATAAGATTTTAAATTTTGGATAAAAATATATACTTATCCGTCTTCCAAAATAAAAGTTGGTCTAAAGAACTCAAAAATTATATGGTTATCTGACCCATTTCTATGGATGGTGGCACCCCTCACGTCCGTTTCAAATAATAAATAAGTGCTATTGGTATAAATTTTTTAGCTTTATTTTTTAATGATGAAAAAATTAAAAATCAAATGATGTATCTGTGGTTAAACTCAATAAATAAATGGTGAAATTACACTACGCCCACCTATGATTTGCCCGAAAAATACATTGCTTATCCATAATTTAAAATTGATACTTTATCCGCTTGAAGTTAGTTACGCTTGTCTTCCATTATCCACCTCTGTTAAAAACATGAGTAAATTTGTATTTTTGTTACCAATATATATCTCTTTTCTCTCCAAACATAAAAAAATAAAAAAAAATAAAAATCAAGAGAAAAGACGATTTAAAAGCTAGTTGAAATCAAAAACATGTTTGGTTAGTTGAAATAAGAAAAATAGTTTTTTGAAGAAAATAGCAAATTTGTTTGGTAAAATCACAATATAACATGATTTTGATGATGCTGAAACAAGATTATATAATTTTGACAAGGTGAAGAAGAAGAAGAGGCCAAAGATCTTCCTACCTATAAGGTGGTGTTCCTCTATAGGAACGTTGAGTTCCATACAATGGAGTTTCAAAAAAAAAAATAGAGTGCAAGATAAAGAGGGAAAATCCTATGCGAGAGGAAAGAGGAGATACGAAAAAAAAAATACTGAAATTTGTTGTTACTAGGATTCAAACTTTGGCATTAACCCATTAAATGTGACAAATTTATTGAATCGGGTGCATATTTTTATTGGATTTTGAAAACGAGAAACGGAAACAACATTTTGCCTATTGTCAATTTCTTTTACAAATTGAGTTTTGAGAATAGTTTTTTTTTTTTTTGTCTATTTTAGATTGCCAAACAAGTTTTTTAGTTTCAAAAATAGAAAATTATTTTAGAAACAGAAAATAAGGGGAAAAAGAAAAAAAAAAAAAAAACAGTTACCAAACAAGTTCTAAAAATGCCAGCAAGTTTCTTTTATTGAATTGCTCATTTGGTGAGGAGTCCATATATTATGAATTGAAGAGGAGTCGAATAGTCATTCACTCATCAATAACCTTATGAATAAATCCTATTTATTTTGGTACCGACAAGGAAAAATTTTTCATTTTCTCTCCTACCTTGTTTACTATGACAATGGAAAATCAAATAATCAATACAGTTTATTTCATTTTCTACTTCTTTCTTCCAAGCGTGATAACCCTAGCCTTTTTTTTTTTTCAAATGACTACATGCGAGGATCTAAAAAAATTTTGGAATTTGGAATCGGGGTGTTGTCACCTAAATTATTATTTTTGTTTTAATATTTTTCTTTGCATCATTGATTTGTTTTGGTTAGAAAAAAACAACATCTAATGAACTAATAAATATATGTATACTTGTTTAATAAACTACAAGTAAGTCAATTCTAATATTTTTTAAAGGCGAACGTCTTATATTCTTTATTAGTGAATCTTTTGATTCACACTACTTTGGTTTGCCACCTGCTGAGATGAGATCTGGACTTCCTGCCTTGAAATTAACTATATCTATATGAAAATTATAATAAATAATGAAGAGGATATGGTGGAAACCTAAGTGAACCACTTATCAGTTTAGCGAATCATACCTAAGTGAGATAAAAGAGGCAATGAGAATGGAAGTTGAAAAGCACATGTCCTGTACGGCAGTACTTATAAATAAAGAATAAGTGAACCACTTATCAGTTTAGCGAATTTTGTTTTGGTAAACAGTTTAGCGAATCATATATAGCTTGATAAAGTTTATCTATGTTATATTTCATTAAAATAAACAATGAGTAAGTATTCTTTTTTTCTTTTCTTTGAAATATAGCGAAACCCCCACGAACCTGACCCTAGCAATATTTTATTGTGCCCCCGGTTCCACGCTTCATGCATTAAACATGCACGGCAATATATATGTAGCTGACAAGTGAGTTGTCAATCTTGGCAGCTTAAATGTGAGACATGTGGAGTATCAAAATCCAATAAATGTAAGATATGTCAGAAAAAAAATAACTAATTCACTAACAATGGTAAGATATATGTTAGTGGGTAGTTATTTTTGCACGCATATATTTTGTTTATTGAATTTTGATACCAATTATGTTATATCATTCGGTAAAAAATACATTTTCGGATCCTAAACCCGACTCTGTTTCTTTGGTATCCTTGTTCTGCAAAAAGGAGGTTGGATTTGGGTAATCCACTAAGAAAAAGTTAGCAATAAGAGCAATTTTTAGAAATATTTTATTGGGATTTTGACTTTAGGATAAGGTAGACTAGTCTGTTTTAGGCAATGTGTTATGCACTTATTATTTCACATGCACAACATATGACCATATTCTGTCAGTTATAGACAACAGAAATTGAAATGAATAGGTCTAGTAATACCAGTCGTGATAGAGAAGCAATATCATTTAGGATGGGCAAGGCATACATACAAGTTGGTCAAAGATTACTAATGAGTAATTTTAAAAAATAAAAATAAAAACTAAGCTACCTCAAGTCATTTAAAAAAGACACCACATTACCTCATTTAGACAAGAAAATTAACATAATTTGGTGGACCGGCCTTAGTGCTAATCAGGGGCAACTCTATAGCCAGCCCAAGCTTCAAATGAACCCGCTGACTAGGCCTAAAAAAAAATTATATATAAATTAATATTAGTTTTTGTTTTGACCCCCTAAAATAAAAATTTAAACACCCTGTCTCTAAATTTTGTTTAAATCCAATTGGAATAAACTTGAAATATGATCAACTTAGTACTATTTTCACAATAATTTTATAATAAAAAGTTAAGTGACAAGTTGTAATTGACTATCTAAACTCATAACTATCATCACTTTTTTTACATACCTTTAATAATTTGTCATGTAAATTTTATTACGAAAATCTTGTGTCAATAACACTACTCTTAAAATTGCTCGCTCGTTAAAAAATAAATAAGTAAATAAACATTTTCTCTAGATTCTGGCTTACTTTACCATTGATGGTAGAATGAAACTATTTTTTCTTGGATTTTTCTTCTTCATCAGCCGAAAATTACATCACTTTAAGCAAAAAATAACACCACTTGTACAACCAACTAATCTATACCTATATTATTATTTAAGGGGCTTCTCCTGTTTGAACCGTATTTTTTTTTTGTTCGAAAATACTCCTACGGCCTACGTTTAAGTAGGGAAAAAACTTGGTAAAAATGCTTCTTTAACTCCCACTAAAACATTGCTTGTAAAATAGGTCCACTCTCCTAATGGTTTTTAAATAGCTTTATCCATTTATAAAAAAATATTAAAATTAAAACAAACACACATTTCTTTGTAAAAATACATATGCCATACTATTTATATAATAATAATAAAACAAAAAACAAAAACAAAAACACATCTGCCATTTTAAATTTCCCCATTATCATTAAGCATTTTTTTTTTTTTTTTTTGGAGAAGCATTATCATTAAGCAGTTGTGATCACATTTCTTAATTTTTTTTTTATTTGTTAAACATATATTTCAAGTTTCTAAGTAATCATCCAAATTAAAAACTCAATTTTAGCTACAACTTTTTCTTTTCTCTCACTCTCACGTTTTTTTTTTCCCTCTCCACATTTAAAAAATATATATATATATATATATATATATATATAATAGCTTTTTTTTTTTTAATTAGAGAAAATAATGATAAAGATAATTAGTAAAAAAAAAAAAAAAAAACTTCTTTAACTCCCATGTAAAACATTATCTATAAAATAGGACCAAACTCCTGGTACCCTCAAATTTTATCTGCTTAGGTAGTTTAAATAATAGGGTGAGATAAGTAAATTTTATTTTGATACTTTACTTCCCCTTATTAAAGACTCTATTGCCGTTTACTCTAGCCTCTTGAGATTTCCTCCAAATGAAATTTCCATTTGAGATCTCCAACCTTTTTGTTTTCCTTCCAACCTTCGCCTCCCACTTCAATTTTACACATCATGTTCAGTTTTTATGGTTTTATTACATCCACATTTTTTTCAACCAAATTACATATTTTAAAAGGCTCTTGGTGTCAAAATGGCCGTTGAATTTCGTGATGATCCCTTTTCAAAAACTGTATATATGTTAAAAAATGAAAACTGTCCATGAAGGTTTTAAAGATTTAACAAGGAAATTTTCATATCATGTGCTCAATTTTTTTTAAATGTTTGCATAATATTTTGTCTTAATTTTTGCAGGTTTTACATGTTTCCTTCCAAGTTATGGCAAAAAGTTCAAGATGAACAATTAGAAGTCACTTTTCCAACCGTTAGTAAAAGTTTTAATAAGGAAATTTTCATATCATGTGCTCAATTTTTCTAATTGTTTGCATAATATTTTGTCTTAATTTTGCAGGTTTACATGTTTCCTTCTGAGTTATGGTGAAAAGTTCAGAATGAACAATTGGAAGTCACTTTCCAACCATTAGTAAAAGTTTTAATGAGGAAATTTTCATATCATGTGCTCAATTTTTTCCAACTGTTTGCATAATATTTTGTTTTAATTTTTGCAGGTTTTACATGTTTCCTTCCAAGTTATGGTGAAAAGTTCAGAATGAACAATTGGAAGTCACTTTTCCAACCAAATAACGTACACTAAAAGGCTCTTGCATCTCATATGGCCACTAAAGGTGCATAATTCTCTTGCTTGATGATTTTTTATGTTAACAACAAGGTGATAAATTAAACTATGATATGTTTTGATTGTAAAAATTGGATCTTGGTGTGTGCCCAAATTATTGGGGTTAGCTTTTTGTTTGGCTGTCGAAAAAGTTAAGGCAAAACATAAATTGTTTCCAACATGAAATATAATACTTTATTTTTCTCCTGGCAATTACTACATGTGGGAGAGAATATGGTGAAATACACTTTGTCTTATAAAATTTGTAGCAAATGGTGTTTGCTTGGCCTTCTAAGTATTTGTATGATGTTCTCTATCAATTTTGTTTACATAACTTTCTATCGATGAATTAATAGAGAAATTGAAAAGTGAATTGAAGCTTAAGCAAGGGTTTGACCCAAAAGTAATTTTTTGTTCAACTTTTTTATTTTCCTATATTTAATAAAATTGAGGATTAGTAGCCTCATAATCATTATACAATTGGAGGATAGCTCATATTCTTTAAATTTGTTTTTCTACTATCTATTTGATTGTTAAATTGGTATCGATCGTGCTTTATGAAAATTTGAAAATCTAGATACAAGGAATGTATTCATTTTAAAGTGGAAGTTGAATTAAATCTTGAATGTATTCAATTTTGTGTAGCTCCAACTAAAAAATTGTGGTAAGTTTTAATTTCAAGTGAAATTTGGTCAATATTAATGTCAAAAATGTATTCTTGCACAATTAGTTAACCCGTGCACATTCTATCATGTCACTTCTCTTTTTTATTTTATTTTTAGAAACAAACGCACACACACACAAAAGAGAGGAAAATGAGTTGTATTGTGTCTTTTCCCATTTGGGTGTAAGTTTATTGAGCAAAATCATTTTATTATTATGTTTTAATTTCCACATCATCACCTATTATCTATCTACTAGCCTTTGAGCACGTGCTCATGCGTGTGCTTAGATGCTCTTCTATTTTTTTTTTTTTTAGAAAAAATTAATAATTTGCATCTATTATAATTTGAGATTACTATATTTTCTAATCATAAAATACTTAGAGGTGTGATGACTATTTTGGATTTGTGGATGGAATAATTTTTTCATCACACCTCTAGGTATTTTGTGATTGGAAAATGTAGTAATTCTAAATTATAATTAATGCAAATTATTAACTTTTTCCCAAAAAAAAAAAATAGAAGAGCATTTGAGCACGTGCGTGAGCGTGTGCTCAGAGGCTAGTCTACATTTATTGTTCTTTTTTTATTCTCTCTTTCTCCCTTCTATGTTTTCTTTCTATCTAAATAAGTAGTTTGATAAGTTTCAATAGTTTTTTGGGTCCAAAAAGTCGTTTAGTACTTGCTCCAATTTCAAGGGTATATTAGCTGCAACATCCAAATTAATCTTTTAATCTTGGAAATTCACGTCTATGCTTTTTTTTTTTTCAATAAGTCATTGAAGATTGTGCTATGTTTCGAATTGTTTGGAGCATTTGTATATGATGGTGATTGAATTAATTGCCAAATACTTTTCGATTCTTTTTGCAACTTTTGCAGAACTTCACAATTTGAATACGCCGTGTAGATTTTTGCATCCCCTAGTGTGTGTATAATTAAAAGTAGTTTGGCTCAATGAAGCAGTTATGAAAGAAAAGGTGCAGAACGGCTGCTTAGGCTACAGTAGAAACGAGCCATTGAAATCCTTATGATGTAAACGAGCCATTGAAGTCCTTATGATGTATTCTGCCTGTGGTCTATTTGGTCCTTTGGGGTGGTTTTAATCTCTATTTTGTTATTTTAGATAAACCCAAGAAGCGAAACCCTCAAATCCTTCGCTTCCAATGATGGTATATCTGAATTTCACTACAATTTCTAATGTGAGACTTCTAAACAAGCAGAGCACATTGTGAGGACTTCCTTGGCTCATTTTGGTCTGGCCAAGACAATGCCTAATTAGTACTTATGCACCTTTTCTTCCATGGCTGTTTCATTGCGGTTCGCTACTTTTAATTACAAACACCAAAAGATGCAAAAAACAGAAGAGAGAAAAAAACATGCCAAGATCAGCCTTAAGGAGTCTCTGATGGCTAACATTATGGGTTTGTCTTTTCCTCATCATGGTAGTGATTTATTATCGGTTTCCATGCACAAATTCTAACTCCAAAAATCTCCATCTCTAAGATGTCTAACTTAAGCATCAGAGACTCCCGGGGGCCCACCCAGGTGGGATTTTCTATAATTTGTTTTCCTTTTGCAGATGTTCACAATTCAAACGAGGTGTTCAAAGAAATCCAAAATAGGAATAGCTCAAAGCTATAACCAAACATTGGGAATTTGGTCTTTTACTTCTTCCCACCCTAAGCTGTGATTGTGTATGGGACTTTAGTGACAGATGGGTAGGTGGAAACAAAGAAGATTGGTTAAGGGTCCGTTTTAAATAGTTTATTCAGCTGAAACTGAAAACTTTTTAACGAAAGTACTGTAGATAAAACTAAAAGGTAACTGAAATATTACAGTAGGATTCACGAATAGTACCAAAAAGTGCAATGAGACATATGAATAGTAGCAAAAATAAGCTAAATATTAAAAAAAAAGTTGGTTTTTTAAGCCAATACCAAACACACAATAAATCCCTTTTGACCTTTTGAGCTCTAATTCTCTTGTATTTCAATGAAAGGTCATAGCTTGAATTTTGGGTTTTGCTCAAACCCAGAAAATAATTATTTCAGGAAACAATTCCTCCTTGTTACTTTGTGGGGGAACTTTCCTTCTACTTTTTGAGTATTGATATTGAACACTCCATGGAGGGACTTTCCTTCCTCTTCATGATTTGCATATACATAAAAGAATCGCTAGCCCCTAGGTTTGCTTGCTTAACTTCATCATGGTATGGCATTGTATTGTGTTGCCTTTTTCTTGGCTCTTGGACTTGGAGGCATGCTTACAAGGGAGATAATTTCCTTCTTCCCTTTCTTAATCCCAACTCCCCAGTGGAGTTGCCAAACGTTGAAGGGTGATTTTTTGTCATTAGTCAGGCCCATGCTCTAGTTTTAAGGCTTGGGCTCTTCAAGGCCACAATAGAGTTATGGGTGAGTTGGGTTTGGTTCCACCGTGGAGGATAAATCTGTTTCTCAAGACCAGCCTATGCACAAACAGCAGTCCAAAAATCCAAGAGGGAAAAATACATATATGTATATGAATGAACTAAAAGAATTAGAGAGAAAAATGAATAGTTCAATGGATTTTATTATTTATTTATGAAATCCAAAATATTGGTTCCTAGAGCTAAATTTTTTTGAATTCACGGAACCTAAGACACAACAATACATATATACAAATAAAGGAACTAAGAAAATTTTAAAATAAAGTGAATGCTTCAAAGAACTTTATTATTTTCTGTGTAACTCAAAATACTAGTTCCTAGAACCACAAGACATTTAAATCCCAAGTTCCACAGACTTTAATAGACTCTTTAGGATCCATAAGACTTGTGAGACTTGGAAGCATAGATCAATGTGGTTTTCACAAATACAAGTTCTATAAGTATAGATTTTCCTTTCTACCATGCTTTTTTTTCTTAGAGAGTCTAAGGAAAAAGTCCACAAAGCCTATAAATCCCAAACTTCACATACTTAAGTAGGTCCTTGAGACTCTACAAAACTTGTGAGATCTAGGACCTTGGATCAGTGTGGAGCCCCCAAGTATTTCTAAAAGTTGAAATTTCTATTCACGCAATATTTCTTCCCAAGGTTCTCAACCAGGGCTGGTGTTTCTTGCTTATTTTTCCTAATATTGTATAGAACTTAGATGCTCAGTGTTTTTCTCTTGCTTTAGATTTACCTTGATGGTCTTTTTATAGTGGGAACGCTTTGGTTTCTTGAAATGAAGTAGCCGTTAGTCCGCTGGATCAACCATGGCTTTTTGCCATGACTCTGAAGGAGTTCTGGGTCTTCATTCCTTTTTCTATTTTTATTTTGTTTTCTTGGGAACTCGCATTTGAAAGCATTTTAATTATTTTCTCTTTATAGAAAGTGGTGTATTAGATGCCATTTGAGTTCAATGAAGAAAGGGCCCATTCTCATGGCTAGGAAAGGGACATTTTGAAGGTTCCCTAGGCTAATAGCAACTTCTCTTGTTGGCTTTTTTTCTTGAAAGTAGTATAAATGCTTTTTTTTTTTTTTTTTTTTTTTTTTTTTTTAAAGATGGGTGAACTACAAAAGCCTCCCAAGCATCTTTCTCTTTTTGCAATCCCCCTTTGACCGAGGTCTCTCAAATATTTTCGTATAGATTAGTCAAAATTTTACATATGCTCTCTTGCAAAAGTTTCACACACAACACACATACTCTTTGCTACTCTTGGTACTACTGTACATTTACAATGTGATTTGGCTATCACAAGGAATACATGTGATAGTATATGCTCTCTAAGCTATCTAAACTTGATTTTGAAATAAAATTGGTTAGACTTGTTTAATTTGTTTTTGATCTTGGAATGCTTTGCAAATAGAGTTGGTAATGTGTTTGAGTGCTTAACATGCTTCTTGTTTGCTTGTTTTGGTGTCTATCTTGATTGCATTCATCTCTTATTGTTTTTCCTCCATGAAAAACCTTTTTTTTTTTTTTTTCTAGATTCTCGATAACAGCTTGATACCTTCTTGATCTATCAAGAATTTTTGGATTTTCTCAATACCTTTCAATAGATAGCCCAATCCATCGAGCCTATTCTTTGAAGTCTCTATCTACACAATAGATAGCTTGACACCTTCTCGATCTATCAAGTCGGTTTTGCTGTCGATACCTCCTCGATAACTCTTCGATTTATCGAGATTTAGTTCTTGAACCCTCTTGATCTATCGAAATGTCTGTTTCTATATATACTTAAGGTTCAACCCGGTTTGCTCTCCACTCAAATATCTCGATTCTTTTCTCTTTTCTCTCGACCCAAACACCTTTTCTTCTCTTAAATCTCTCTACCCATCAAGTTTTTGGCCTAATCCTAGCCTCAATTTGTTGGTATGTCTCTCTAAAGCTTCTTTCTTTCATTCTTTCATGCATTTAGACCTAGGTTTTAGGTTTTGGGAAAAAATTTGGGGTTTTTGTGGTTTTGCTAAATTTTTTGGGTTGGGTTTTGTGTTTTTGTTGTCACTTGATCAGGCATTGTATTTTCCTTTATTATTTTCACATGTTCATGCATTCTAGGATTGTGTGCTTGATTATATCTTGTGAGTGTTGTAGTTTGGATTGGGTTTTTGCCCATGATGCAATTTATTGTTGCACATCATATGTTCATGCATTGCACCTCTCTTTTCCTTCTTTCCCACGCATTCTCTTCTGCTATGTTTTCTTTTTTCTCCTCCCTAGTTTCTTGACTATGGCACCCAAAAAGTTTATTTCGTCCAAGAACCCAATTACTTGTCATGGTTCTTCTTCTACTTCTACTTCTTCTCTTTCTATCCCTAATAGAGTTAGGTTTCGTGATGCGAACTCCCCAAAGGATTTCATTGAGAACTTTTGTGATCAGGCAATTCATTCAAAACGCCAGGTCATTCTGTCTGATTTTCCAAGCACTTCTCTTCCTAGTGCATTTAGCTCTCGGGGTTTGGAATCTCTTTGTGAGAAACCCATGAGGTGTCCCACCATGTTCATATAGGAGTTCTACTCCAACATGCATGCTATCGATACCTTTGTTCCTCAGTTTACAACGGTATTCAAAGGCACACATATGTAGTTACTCTGGACCTTCTTTTCGGTATACAACATGTCCCTAAGGTAGATCATCTAGACTATCCTAGTCACCCTCGTCTATGTAACATCCCTCATGAAGAGTTGGCCTTACACTTTTGTGAGAAGGCCATGGTGTGGGAAGATACTCTTAATTTCTTCACAACCGAGTTTGCTAAGGGTCCAAGGATCCTTAATATGGAGATGACCATTGTTCTCACACCACGATCACACTATAACACCATCACTAAGCCTTGTGCTCATTTCCTTCTTTCTCTCAGGAAGATCTTTCTATAGATTTTCCCTCACATATGATAGTATCTATGATAGATATTTATCTAGACACTGCTACAGGTGATAATCTTATCTTTCCTTTAGCTATCACAGGCATTCTCACACACTTACACGTCACCTCCTTCTTTTCCTCTCTTTTACACTGTGAGTACCATTAGTAAGGAATCTATTAGGAGGAGTGACGTGCAACTGGCAGCTAAGCGGCGTCATGTAGAGCCTACTCCCAGTCAGCAAGATGAGGTAGCTTTTTGTGCTGCTGAGGATGTTGCCTACGTACGCTTCTCAACCCTCATTTTGATCTGCTCCATCTTCTTCTTCTACAGTAAAGGCATCTCTTGCTGCCATCATAGACCAGCTTCAGCATATGCGCGCTGACTTTGGTAGTCATCTTAACCAAATTTCTGATGAGACGTGTCAGATGAACACCAGGATTGGTTGCATAGCTCACCGATAGTCTCGTCTTTGTGGTTTTGCTCTTTCACCTTCTTTTGAGCTTGCTAAGGACTCTTCTAATTCTAGAGATGCTGGTGGTGATGCTTTTGTCTCTTCTAGTGATGATGAAATGACTGTCTCTCAGTGATTCACCCTTTGTCACTTGTGACAAAAAGAGGGAGTAGTTTTGTATATGAGAGTAGTCTTGTTGTTAGGGGGAAAGCTAGTATAGAGATAGACTAGTTAGAGGGAAAGTGTTGTTTTGAGAGATGTAGTGAGGTTTTGATGTATCTTTCTCATTACATGTACACTGGTCTTGTGACTACTTTTACATACATTGCATTCTTTTGATATATATGATGATGTATGTTTTTTCACCTTTGTCTTACATGTATTGTTTCATTTCTCTCTTTACACACATGCTTCATCTTTTGTACAACTTGTCTATTTTTCACACTTGATGCCTTGATGAATCTTGTTTAAGTGTTTTAAATAAGATAGGTTGCAAGTCTATCACATTCCATGATCTTTTTTGCTTGCAAAGTTGTTTAAAAGCTCATTGTAGTTGTTAGGCTTATGTACTTTTGCCTTTTTGTAATAGTTATGGAGATTGTTGCTTTATACTTCTCTCATAATTATGCTTGTGGTTTTGTCACGGATTGCCAAAGGGGGAGATTATTAGAGTCCTATTTCATGTAATTGGTTAATCCTTTGACAAAATGAATTTTACTTGTAATTGGATAGATCTAAGATGAGTTTAATGCATCAAGAAATATGTTGTTCAAGTATATCAAGTGTTCATATTAAAAGACATGAAGATTGCTCTAAGAAACAAGTGAAGAAAAGTTGTTCATTCAGTCTCGACAGATAGCTCGACAGATGACTGCTATTGAGACTTAATATGAAGCTCGATAGATATCTTGATACTAGCTCGATCTATCGAGAATTACAATTTCTAAATTTCCATGTCAGAAATTTGACCCAACCTTATGTGTTTGTTCAAGGTTTATTTTCTCACAATCCTAGACATATATAAGGCTTATTTTAAGAGCCGTCACACATGGATATAGTGACCAAGAGTTCTATTTTTTCTCTGTGAGAAGCTATTGCATTTGTACGCCTACGAGTTTTGTAACCAAGTGCTTCCTGATCTTCATTGTTGATGAAGTGAAAAACTTTGCAGCCAACAACATCATTCAAGTTGCTAGAGTTAGTCATATACTGGGATCCATGTAAAAGGTTAGTCATAGGTTGGAGATCAAGGAAAAGAAGGCTACTACAAGATCAAGTTCAATTGGGTATTAAAGCGAAGGTTCAACTGTAGGTTGGTATTTTGGGATAGGCCAAGGTAGTGGTAAAATTCTTTATACTTGTAACTGCTTGATTGTTGATTAGTAGATTCTTAGGAGTGGTGACCTTAAAATCACCCAATTGGGTTTTTGCCATACGAGAGGTTTTCGCCATACGAGAGGTTTTCCCCATTCGTCAAAAAATCACCGAGTTATTTATTTTCCGCTGCATATTAGTTAATTGGTGAGTTGTTGGTGCCTCCACAATTTGCATGTAATTGAACTTGATTAATCAATTTGGGTAAATTGAATTAATTAACCGGAGTCAAACTATCTTAACCCAACACAATGAAGCTCACCAAAGACCACAAAACATTTATATGAAAATCAATAGTTTACTACTTTAAATAGATCATAACACTATAACTCTGAATTCAAAAATATTTTTTGAGAGCAAAACCTTATAAACCAAAAGTACACAACCTACTAATATTAAATCATGCACAATAAAGATGCATATTGTGGTAAACTTATATAATCTCTCAAATTAAACCCTCCAAAATATAGACATCTTGTTATTCTACAATTAAACTGCACTCCAAATACCCAACAAACACCTACTGCTTGACAAAAGTAGCCACTATTTGCATTCAAGATTCATCCTTCACTTACGTTTAGCCAGATCCTAGATTAATGTTCTTCTCAAAAATTGAATCTAATTGGTGGCAGAGTTTATGGTTGTTTTAGAATAACGAAGAAAGATCGTGCCTTTTTGAAAAAAAGAAGAAGAAACATACCATCATGATGCTATTCGGCGCAATGTCGAACAGTAAATCTGCACAAAACAAACACATTATGAATCAATCATTAATGGCCATATGTCTCCAATTTGTGTCACCAACAAAAGTAGAAAAATATACAGAATAACAAATCTAATGTTGACAAATAAGTTGTGCTAATTTGTTCCCTTTGCAATCACTTATCACATATCTCTTTAATTAAGATTTTTATGTGTTTTATCTGCTAGAATAGCTTAAAAAGAATAATTGCTAGAGTTTCACTACAACTCTACTATAAAACAAAACAACAGCTACAACCCAACTAAGAACATAATTTCTTCCTACATTTTACAATCAAAGACAAACCAAAATGAAAAAGACATGAACTTGTACATAAGAGGTAGAAGGTTTGAAAAAGAAAAAGAAAAAAGGGAGGACTGAGTGGAGACAAAGAAGGCTGACGCTTTAGGTGCCCAAATAATTATTCAATCAAACAAACGATTAAGCTAAGCTAAATCAAATGTGGTAAAAAACCTAGATAGCAAAATAAAGTAAAACTTGAAGGTAAAGCAAAACTTGTAAGATTGTTGTTAGATTTTGAGGGTTGGGAAGCTCTTCAATACTATCTCCACTTTCTAACAAAACCTGCAGAATTTTATTTTCTATGAGTGTTTCCTTGACATATATATATATATATATAAAAAGGGTTAGGAATTGAAATCCAAAAAATTGACAAAAAAACCTAATTAAAAACAATAGGAAAAGAGATTAGTTATAAATTAATTGAGAAATACCGAGAGAGAATGTTCTGATATGGAGGCCGAGTCGGAGATTGAAAATGTTGGCAACCATGGTCGTGCCCTTGCAAGCTTTCTATGAAATAACTTGGGTATGCATTTGAGAGAGTGTAGAGGTTCTGCGTTTGGCGAGTAATGTCGAAAGGAGATGAGCTAGGTTTGGTTTTGTCCAAAGGAGAGGTTCTACCTTTCACTATTGCTTCAGTATTTTGTTTTAGTTTCAGAATTTTATCAGGTTTGATTTTTAGAATTGTGGAAAATTTCAGGCTTTAGCCTTTTTGTAGTTGAAAATTTTGGGTAGTTTCAATTTTATTGAAAAACTAGACTAAGTCTATGACAAGTGGAAAAAAAAAATTAGTAGTTCATGTGAAAGTGATAGACATTGAATCATAATTTGTCATGTAAGATAATTGTGACAAAAATTTTAACATTTTATGTAGTACTAGAATGTATTACTCATATATTATTGAAACACAATTATTAGTGGCCACTAATTTTAGGCTCTTCACTTGATTGTTTGATATAAAGGGTGCTTCTTTCCTTAGCCTTGTGAGCCTTACCCTACTCTAATATTTGCTCCCTAAGACTTTGTCATAATGGGTCATGATCTAATGTGGTTGAAACCATTACAAGGACATGTTTTCCCTTTAAAGATTAGCCAATCACAAAGAACCTACTTGGGTATATGTACAAACATAAGTTGTATCCATTTGTCAAAGAATAGATGGGTCTAAGGTTTGAACGCCATTATGGCTAAAAAGAAAAGAAAAGAAAAGGAAAAAAAAAGAAAAGAATTCTAGGTACCACTCTATCTATGCGTTAATCATAACTTTATATATTGAGGGATCAATAATTTGACACTGCTTGCACATTGACTTGATTGGTTGAGATTATACTCATACTAATCGCTAACCTGTGCAATGAATGGATTTATCTCTTCTTCAGTTCTTTGATAATTTTGATTTTAGCAATTTCTATTGTTTCCAACAAATACAACCAAGATTCAAATCTCTTTAATACAACATTTGAATTATTATTTAAAAAAAAAAAACTTATAGTTATATTAATATTTATTTAGACTGATATAGTGATATGAAACTATATATTAATATTTTCTCCCTATATCAATGATTACTTACCTGGCAATTTTCCTTAAAATTAATAATAATAAAAACCAGAAAAACTTACTTGGCAATTTATGTTGTATAGATAACTGAAGTAATATTTAGATATGGGCAATATGTTTAATACTTGGAGTGTTGCTAACATTTACTCAATACGTTTGAAGTTGTATTGATAGAACCATTAGTGTTAACAGTATTGGATGACAAGATAATATTAATACTGGATGGATGCAAAGACATCAAAGATTGATTAATATCTTTTACATCTTCAATTGATGTACTTTGAATAGACATTCTATCAAAAGTTTCTCCATTATCATTATATATATATATATATATATAATTTCTCATTCAATTTTTATCAATTCTCCTCATAGGTTGAAACTCTCCCAAAAAAAAAAAAAAAAAAAAAAAATCTCCTCATAAATCTTGTATATGTTAAAGAATCAATTCTTTCCAATCTAAATAATAGTCACTGAATAAGAACAATATAAAATTTAATTGCGAAATTACACTATCAAGAGAAGGTAGCATACGACTAAAAAACCGCAAAGCTTAAATAAAAAATATGCAAGCAAATGTCATTGAGTTCGACCTAATTCTACTATTGTGATTTTCAAAAATAGTTCTAGAGAACTAAACCATTTAGCACAACATTCCACATAACATGATTTTCTTTTGGAGGCATTTTATCAAACATAAACCATGCATTATTGTTGTAACCACTCCTTGCGTACAATTTAATCAAAGAACTACCCACAAAACTCAAACTCATAAATAAAATCCTTTCATAGGCAAAGTTACCTAAACTTACACTATTCAGACCCCACAAGCATTAACTACACTATTCATACGGTTCATTGGGTTTTGCGTGGAGTATAAAGCACCTAGAAAAAATCTCAAATTAATTACACCGTTGAAGATAGAAATGGAAATCATGCGGGCAGAGTTTCTCATGCAGTAAAGTTAAAAGAGTTGGATTGAGTACGGTCCATTTAAGGTTTTTTTTTTAATAGACCGGTCCATTTAAGGTTAGATGGCAAACTCCACCTCCAAATTGTTACTCCCTCCGTCCCTTTTTTTTTTTGTCCTGTTTGAAAAGTCAAAATTTTTAAGAGAACATCATTAATTGCCTTGTCTACCTTTCAAAAATGTATAAGTTTCCAAAACTACCCTTTAAAAAATTTATCAAAAAATTGAATTTGTAAATTAATAGGAGTATAATAGGAACATTAGTAAATTAATGACTTTTATTTTTAGAAACGGGACAATATTTTGGGACATCTCAAAATAGAATAGAGAACAAAAAAAGTGGGACGGAGGGAGTATTAGTCAATTGGGCTATTAAAGCTATTGAGTGTATATATATGGAGTAGGATAATAAGAGATGATTTTGGTCATATAATTGTGGGGTTCACATGAAGGCAACCAAGGGTCCCAATTTTAGTAGCCTCATCTCTCATGGCTGCGTCCAATGCGATTGTCATGGGGATACTGGCGTTTTTAATGCAACTTTGAAACATATGTAGTGCATGTGCTTCAACGCTTGCATAAAATTTAACTTGCAAAAGTTTGGTCAACTCTTGAGTGATTGGTTGGAGGAGTAGTCTGTTTAGCTTATGCAGCGATAGTTTTTGATGTATGTAGCGATAGTTTCCAACGTATGCATGTAAATAGTTATTTTATTTAATAACTCTAATTAAATAATTAACTGATTATCTAATACCTTTTGGGATAACTCAATTAGGCTATTGTGTAGGGCTTGGGATGGAACCAAAGAGACAAATAAAGCTCTAGCTTCAATGGGTTTTGGGCGTATCTATCAACTCTTGACAAACTCAAAGTTACCATTAATTTATTTAATACCACTATAAAAATATAATTGCACTCTAGACTTTATAAAATTATATCCCAAGACTTTATTACCTAAACAATTAACCCCTTCATGAAAATAATCATAGTAATACAGAGTTATAATATATAACTGTCACTTTGAAAGTTACTACCTCTTGATTCTTGAATTTCTAGTTTAATCTTTTTAAGTTAGTCATATATTTATGAAATCAAATTTCATAAAATATAAATTTTAGTAACTATTTACTAAGTTGTTAGGTCTAACATTCTAAATAACTAAACCCATTAAACTTATCTCAAGTGAATATTTTATATCTCTATAAAGAGATTATGAATTTTATCTTGAGAATATGTGTTCCTTCAACACTAAGTATAGTTGCTCAGCATGCTGAGATTTTGATCGTTTTACTAGATCTCACTCCTAATGTATCAAAGCAGCCTCATTTTATGATCAAGTTCACTATCCTCTTAGGATTGAGAGTTTATATAAATAAAAGTCGTGAGATTTATTATTCAATTGATAGTTGTTAATAGAAAAATTAATTTTACAATGGTCCAATCCAATATGTCTTGCACACTTAAGACACATCAATATACCAACTAGAAGTCTCCACTTCCATGACCAAGACAAACTAACTTAGTTAACATGTTATAGTCTTCACAAATAATATACCCAATTTCATCGCTGACTATAAATTAAGATTTTGAGTTTACAAAAAACTTTTGATTTATATCTTCTGTGACTACATAAATCACATACAATGCATCTTAAGGACTATATGATAATGTCCAAATATTCATGTTACCATTATTTTAGATAATAAAACAACTTTATTTTTTATAATATAATGTCATAAATAGCATCATACAATAGGATTTTAGGGCACTAATCCTAACACATAGTTGTCAATCAAGTTATTAAGGTGTTTGAGTTTGATTTGTTTATTTTGTTGACTCGTAGTTGGAAATGAGTTGTGTTAGATTGACTATCATGATGTTTAAGTTTGATTTGTTTATTTCATTATAAAAATTTGAGGTAAATTTGAACTTGAAACTTATTTTTTTAATTTATTTTAAAATGCTTGAGTTTGTTCATAATTTTTTAATAAAATATTTTTATTTTTACTCAAAAAATAATATTTCTTCTTTTATTAAGGCTTATATGAACCAAATTATTCTAAAAATTCACCATTTACTTCATTCAAATTTTTAATAATAGTCAAGAGTTATAACTCAATTAATTGATACCTCCAATTATTGAATGATTAATATATATATATATATATATATTAAAGATGATTTAAAAAAAAAAAATTGCAACATATTCACAGGGAAAATGGTCACTCACAAGTGTTTAAACTCGGTTCAATATATTTTAAAATTGAGTTGATTATAAAAATAATTTTTAAAAAAGTCTAAAAATTGAGCTATATACGCATGGGCTGGTTAATGGCGCCTAGCAACATGACCTACGTGCTAGCGGTTTCTTCTAAAACTAGTTCCGTTAGATACTTAGATATAACATCACAGGTGTTGACCTCTAAGTAAAACCCCATTTTTCAAAATCCAAAATTAAATTAGTATTTAATAATATTTTTTTTTTTTTTTTTGAAACCAAAACGATAGAATTGCATTTATATGGTAAAGAAATACATACAAAGGTGGGCCCATGGAGCAGCCTAAAGTAGAAATGGCTACAGTAAATTATAGAAACATAACGCATGCAAACACAATGAAACAAACGTAGGAGCCTAGTCCTGTCCCTGTGTGTCCATGAACCTCTGATACTCTTCAAGCAGTCCACACGCCATGTCTACTATCACCTTTGGGTGAGTTTGGTAGTGTTGGAAATAAAACTTGTTCCTCGTGGCCCATATCGCCCATGCTATGACTGCCCATTTCTCCAATTCCTGCTGACTGAGCTTGCTCCGCATTTGCCGAAATAAAAGGAAGAAGTCGCTGACAGCATTGCTGCTCTTTTGGGTTCGGCCACTGAACAGAGCCCACACATTTTGAGCAAAAGGGCATTCCCATAAGATGTGGTGCACAGTCTCAGTATTATGAAGGCAGAATTCGCATCGTGTGTCCACATCCACTCGGCGTTGATGCAGCTTGTCTCTAGTTGGAAGACAGTTTGAAACAGCTCTCCATAGGAACATCCTGACCTTTGGCGGCACTTTTAGATCCCATACTTTGTTCCAGGTTGGCCCATCCTCCCGAGCACCAGAGTGCTCTGCCCAACACTGTACTGGAGTGAATAGCAACTCGGTACGCAGTTTTTACCGAGAATTTTTGTGCCGCGTTTTCAATCCATACAAGCGTGTCTTGGGACTACAAATGGTCAAGTGGTATGGATAGAATCTCCTCCCTTGTCCTCTGGCTGAACATGGCATCAAGCTTCCCACGGTCCCACTGCCGAGTGTCTTCGTCTATGAGTTCACAAACTCTCATCTCCACCGTTGCCTCTGTTCGTGGTATTGGCTTGTGTGTGAGCCATTTATGGGTGTACACTCCAATTGTTCTGCCATTTCCCACCCGCCACTTTGAGCCTCTAAAAATTATATCCCTTGCTGCCAAAAGGCTTCTCCAAACAAAGGAAGGATTGCTCCCTACATTCGCCATCATGAAGGAGCTGTTTGGAAAATATCGAGCCTTATAGACCTTGTAAAATAGTGAGTCGGTGTCATGGATTAGTCTCCATGCTTGCTTGGAAAGCATTGCCAAGTTAAAAGAATGGAGGTCACGAAAACCCATTCCCCCTTCCTTTTTTTGTGTGCAAAGTTTCTTCCAATTTATCCAGTGGATCTTCCTTTCTTTCTTTGTTTGTCCCCACCAATATTTTGCTAGCAAAGAGTTGATGCTATCACACGTGGATTTGGGCAATTTGAAAATGCTCATGGTATATGTCGGGATTGCTTGTGCCACCGTTTTAATTAGAACCTCTCGGCCAGCCTTTGAGATGAACTTCTCTTTCCACCCCATCACTCGTTTTGTAATCTTCTCTTGTAGGTCTTTGAAAGTGGACACTTTTGATTTTCCACTGACCATAGGCAAGCCAAGGTACTTGTCGGTTTGTGTCATTATTCTTCCCCCCAACAACTGCTGGATCAACGTTCTAACTTCCGGCTTTGTATTCTTACTAAAAAACAAGGCCGTCTTTTGGCGGTTGATGGCTTGACCCGAGGCCGCTTCATATTGGCCAAGAATATGTAACAACTATTGGCATTCCCCTACTGTGGCTTTACAGAAGAGGAGGCTGTCATCGGCGAATAGGAGGTGGGATATGCAGACCCCATGTTGACTTGACAAGATTCCATGTAACACTCGATTTTCAACAGCTTTCCTTAACAATGCCGATAGGCCCTCAGCACATAGGAGGAATAGGTATGGAGATAATGGGTCTCCTTGCCTAATACCCCTAGATTGAGTAATGAAGCCCCTTGGTTCATCGTTAATTACGACTGAATAAGAGGCAGTTGTGATAGTCTCCATGACTACTTGCACCCATCTGTGGTCAAATCCCAGTTTGCACATAATATTCTGCAAAAAATTCCAATCCACTCGGTCATAGGCTTTGCTGATGTCAAGCTTGACCGCCATGTGCCCCACTTTGCCTCTTCTTCTGTTTCTCATTCTGTGTAGTAGCTCATATGCAACTATTATGTTGTCAGTAATAAGACGATTTGGCACAAATGCACTCTGAGATTCAGAAACAACATTAGGCAAAATATATTTTGAACGATTTGCAATAACCTTGGAAATTATCCGCGAGACCACATTACCCAAACTAATAGGTCTATAGTCCGTTAAGTGTGTAGGGTCCTTTTTTGGAATTAGGACAATATGTGTATGGTTCATTTTCTTCAACATATGA
This sequence comes from Quercus aquifolioides, assembly GCA_019022515.1. NCBI lineage: Eukaryota > Viridiplantae > Streptophyta > Magnoliopsida > Fagales > Fagaceae > Quercus > Quercus aquifolioides. The sequence goes on along the minus strand of JAFHAW010000275.1, from coordinate 249,821 downwards.
CCCGAGTGTAAAACTGATAAGACAGCTTTAGTGACATCATGACCTACAATATGCCAGTATTTCTAAAAGAAAAAGGGAGACATACCATCTGGTCTCGGTGCTTTTGATGGGTGCATTTGGAAAAGGGCAGTACGGACTTCATCAGGAGTGTATCGCTGGGTGAGTCTGTCATTCATTTGTGGGGTGACCTGTCTTTCAACAGCTTGTACAATACCTTCAATATTGACTGTTGGGGTTGCTGCAAACAGGTCCTTGAAATAAGATTCGGCCACCCTGGCTATACCATCCTCCGTATTCCACCATCGACCCTCTCCATCGAATACACCATGGATATGGTTTTTGCGTTGACGTTGGCCAGCCCAATTATGGAAATACTTCGTGTTCTTGTCTCCAGCAGGTAGCCAAATTGATCTAGACCATTGTCGCCAGAATACCTCATCCTGGTGAATCAAGTTGCTAATGTCAGCTTTCAGTTCTTTGATTGAGCTAATACAGGTGGCATTATTTTGCAAGCAAAGTTCCTCAAGTAATTTTTGTTTTTCCTGCAATTGCATGTTAGAGGATCCAAAAACCTCACGGCCCCAATCAACTAGAGCAAGCCTGCATTTTTTAATTTTTTCGAACAGCCTCGCCATTTGGCTACCAGGGGTCACCTCGGCCTCCCAAGCCATTTGGATGACATGTACACAGTCGGGGTGAGTGGCCCATCTCACTTCAAAATGCTGTGGTATTTTTTTCTTTTTGGCATGCCTTTGGGATTGTATGGTGATGAGGATTGGTATATGATCAGAATATGCTGCTTGTAGGTGAGTGACATGGCTGTGGGGGAACTTATCTCTCCATAGGGTCCTGGCGCATGCCCTGTCCAATCTTTCCTGCACATAAGCATCCCCTTCCCGATTCCAAGTAAAGATATTACCTTGGAAGCCCAGGTCCGCCAACCCACAGTGTAGGAGCGTCGTCTGAAAGTGCTGCATTGGGGCCAGTGGCTTTGGTAGTCGACCTTGCTTCTCTTCTGATTGGAGGATCTCGTTAAAGTCCCCAAAGCAAAGCCAGGGTGCTGAGTGTCTAGAGTGGAGATGTTTTAAGAGTTTCCATGAATCCTGCTTTCGTTGCTCCTCAGGCCATCCGTAAAAACATGTCAATCTCCATGGGCTTGCTGGGTCATCCATAATAAGCGCATCAATATGATTTAGGGTAAAATTTTGGACATGCAACTCAATTTCCTCCTTCCATAGTAAAGCCAAACCTCCACTACGACGAATACTAGGTACCACAAACATACATTGATACGGTAAACCAACTTGAATCTGTCTCATCTCTGATACAGACTATTTTGTTTCCATAAGAAACAAGATTTTGGGAGCTTTTACCCTCACAAGATGAGAGAGCACATCCACTGCACGTTGGTTCCCAAGCCCCCAGCAGTTCCAGCTCATGATTTTCATTGTTCTCGACGGGGCTGTCTAGCAGCCTCCACCGTTTTGATGATAATATTTTCTGGGTTACATTCCATGGCTTTATTTCTCTTCTCATTCTGTTTCAGTTCTTCTTCCAAAGGTAGGTTGTCTTTAGGCTTGTCTCTTTTCAAGTTGCGGCTAATAGTTTCTTTAGGGTCTGTGTGGGTTTGGGTTATTTTGTGGCGTGATATTTTGTTCCGAGAGATTTTATTTTCAGAGGTACGTGGTTTGTGTTTCTTACCCATGCATGGTGGGCTTTCACGTGGTTTGTTGATGTGAGTTTGGGGTGGGTCACGTGGCTCGATTAGATGAGTTGAGAGTGGGTCATATGGTTGGTTTAAGTGAGTTGGGAATGGCTGGTTTACGTGGATTTGGAGTGGGTCACGTGGTTGGTTTGAGTGGGTTGGGAGTGGGTCACGTGGCTGCTGGTTTGAATGGCTTAGGAGTGGGTCACGTGGCTGGTTTAAGTGAGTTGAGAGTGTGTCACATGCCTGTTGTTCATCATACTTAACTGGCACATTGATGAGGCTTGGGTCCAACGTATCGGCTACTATAATTCCGGACCCATTAATCTCCATTCCCATGATTTCAGTTCGCCCATAATCATCAGCATTGATGCGGTTAGTTTCCTGAATTTTCGCTCCAAGTAAATGCTCAGACGTTACAGCCGCAATCATTGATTGCTTGGTTGTCTGAGTGACCGACCTATAGGGGTCATAATTGCTTTTAATGCTAGTGACATCAGCATTCACCACGTGGGTTGCGGTTCGGCTCCTTGTCTGTTCATCACTCTCCGGCGCCATTTGCTACATCGATGGTCTACTGGTTGTCTGATCCGATGCACTCTCCTTCCTCCGTACTCCAGCCTTCAACCATTCCCCATACGGTCTCGCCGTCTGCTATGTGGGTCCTGGAGATGGACAGTCCTTCACCTCATGGCCGAATCTCCCACATTGGTAGCACAACCCCACCAAACGCTCGTACTTAAAGCCCACACGTACATGGTCACCCTCCGGGTTAGCAACCCATCCTCCTCGCCTAATCGGTTTCTCTAGTGGAAGCTCGACCTTGATCCTGATGAAGCGCGCTTGGTCGGATAGGAATGCTTTCTTGTCCACCTGTACTACATGCCCCAGACCTTTACCGATCTCCCAGCCAGCCTCTTCGTTCATCAAGTCGAACGGTAGTCCCCACACCTGGACCCATATAGGAAGAACTGAAAAAATCACTGAGTTGGCTGTCATACACCTTTCCCACCGTCGGAGGACCAGCAAGATGTTGTCGAAGCTCCATGGACCGTTGTTCAATACCCATGTCAATTGGCTCTCAAGTTTGAATCTAAACTGAAACAGCCCCTCTCCCACGTCCACTATTCGCAAATCATTCCCTAGTTTCCACACCGTCCTTAATAGTGCTTTTGCCGCCCTCTGGTTGTAGGGACGAGTAGTAAGAAAACGGCCTAATAAGGTGAGGGAACAGTCTTCAATAGTTTTCTCTCTTCTGGTGGACCGAATGTGCACTACTTCACCTTCTTCCTCTGTGAGTTGCATGTTTTGTAATCGGTCAATGAATTCTTGGTCCATGTTAAGTGTTTTGGAAGTCCACTGTGTGTACACAGTGGAAAGGAAGACTCACCTGAGCGTGAGAGAAAAAGCTCCTACGTAGAGGAGAAAAAGTTTTTGCTTATTTCACGTTGTAAGTTGTAACTAATAATTTCTTTTTTAAAAGAGAATACCTTGCAACAATTAGTCAATGATAAAATGATCACACAGATATTTGAGTGGAATACGAGGCATTGACAAGGAAAAAAAATCATATGAGTAAGATTTGTGAAAGCTCTAAAATGTGTTGAAAAACACAAGAGCTGTTTAGACCCCCAATTAAAATTACGGCTTGGTTGATTTTACACAAACTTAATACTAAGTGCGGAAACGTGTAAACACAAGCGTATAATCAATAAGCTACTCTAATCCATAAACTAAGCAACACAGCAGTATAATGGAATATAAAAGAGTAGGGAAGAAAGATGCAAACACAGAAAACACCAAGACGTGTTTTCGAAGAGGAAACCGAAGAACTCGGCGAAAAACCTCTCCGCCGCCCTCCAAGCGGAAATCGATCCACTAGACAATCAGTTGGGATACATGAGTGAGCAAAAGACCCTCCAAGCCTAATCTACCCGATGCACCTAAGCCCTCCAAGCTCCTACTCCAACAAGGCTTCTCGGAACCGTGTCTTGTCTAGTTCTCCGGATCCCACAACAGGCTCCATGTTGCATCTGCCATCCTTGGCTTCTTCCAATGCTTCCCAGCAGCACCAAAACGTCACTCAACACTCTCAAATGGTGTGGTAAGTGTTTGGGCTATCAACCTCTCAATGGTGTGGAAATGGAGAGGGAAGGGTTGAGGAGATACCACAAGCAAGTGTATAGAGAAAGGTGGGGATGACAATCTCTAATTGCAAATGTGTTTGGCTAGGGTTTTCTCTCTGAAGCATTCCTCAACATTTGTGGGTAATGGGGGTTTATATAGGATAGGTGCAGAATGTGTGAGTCAGTCAGTACAGGCTGGCAGAACAGCATGTCTCGCGGGTGTCTCGCGGGAAGGCCTTACCCGCGAGATACTCGCGAGAGACAGCTGTCTCCATCTGTCCTGACTCTTCGCATTCCAGCATGTGCAAGGCACATGCCTCACTTCGCGGGAAGCTTAGTCGCGACATACCCGCGAGATTCCATCAGCTTCCACTTTGCTTGAGTCTTCACACACTCTCTATCACACACCCCTTACATCAATTCCCACAACAAATACAGGGTATAAATAATTGAAAGTAATTATAATCAAATTTGGCACGGAATAAAAGCCAACAAAACACATAGTTGTAAATCACAACTTTACAATCTCCCCCTTTGGCTATTCCGTGACAAAACCCTAAAACAGACTCTAGACTTAACCGTGAGTTTGGGAACACAGGCAAAACTCACTCACACTTAATTCTAGATTCTGATAAGCTCTTGAAACATATGAACAAGTAACTCCTGAAACACAACAACAAAATATTATCATTGTATGCAGAAAACTTGAAAAGCATATGGAGCATCAATAGCATGATCAAGCAAGATGAAGTAGAAAACACTAGATCATGGCAAGATCAAACAAGTAATCACTATACACAAGCAATTACTATGCTCATTCACACAAGGAATGAACATCCGAATATGCAAGATGATAAGCTCATATGAAGAGTACCATTTGCAAATCCAACACTCAACCAATGCAAAATACTCAAAGTATTTGCATCTAGGAACAATCCTACAAGGGCACAAGAGTGTAGTATTGAAGTAAATGTATGACATTAAACTTCAAAAGCACAAGCATAAAGGCTGCATAAGCAAAGTATTGCAAATACATGGCACAAACCATAAAAGCCTACAAATCATGCAATGAAACAAAACAACCCTTAAAGCTTACAAAAGCAACATGGGTACATGCAAAGTATGCTACAAAGCAACACAAAAGAAAACTTCTGAAATAATACTTAAATAAAGTGTAGTATCAAAGCTTTAAACCAAAAGCAGTAAAACAGATATAAACACTAAAAATACTGAATAAAACACCGTCTTTTAACCCAATAACCAATGCTACTGTGTATCTAGGCTATGCTCCCCCTAACACTGTGCAAGCTCTTCTCCAGCTCCCCCTCAGAAATTTCTCCCCCTTTTTGACCGGAATGGCCAAAGGACTAGAACATCTCGGACTCCGAGTCAGAGCCATGAGTGGAAGACAACTCCTGAACTTGCGATGCTAATGCTGTGATCTGTCCCTGAAGATATGCGAACTGATCTGCTGTGTGCTGCACATGGGAGTCAAGCACTGTCGACATCTGGTCCATTTTAGCAAGCAACTGATCAAGTTTGCTTAAGCCTGATGGTGGAGCAGAAGATGATGGCTGTGCAGAGGGCTTTGGAGCCGATGTGAACCTGTCAATCTCTTCCTCTGTATCTTCAGCTTCCTCCTGCTGAACTTGTCGAGGTGGTGGTATGGTATGCACACCAGTCTTGGATCCTCGAATGTGTGCAGTGCTCCTAGTCAAAGTATGACCACCAATGGGATAATCCCTCGGAACAACAGTGAGACCACTGGGTATCTTGAGCTTTGTCTTGGCAATCAAACCCATGATCAAGGAGGGGAACGGCATCACAGTCCGTGTATTCTGCTTTGTGATGCTATTCTTCAAGACATGCATGATGTGACCACAAATGTCAATCTCCTTATGTGTGAAGAGATCATACAGAAATCTTGTTCTCGGAGCAAATAGAGTTGTGAGATTGGTGACTGGATATAGATTGTGAATCATCACATAGCTCAATGTTCTCATTTCTGGAGAGAACTTGAGAGTGTCCATGGATGATTTCTTCGATACACCACCAAAGATTTTGATCATCTCATCAATCTTACCCAATCTATCCTCATAAGCAACTGTGATTTGCTGAGATGGAGGACGAGTCTCCAAATAATCTTGGATGCTTTCCCTAGTAATCTGAAACTCCTTGTGTCTCACCCAGCCCTCAATAATATCTCCGTTGACAATGGCATTAGAGAAGAACTCCTTGATGATCTCTGAATAGACCACTCCAGTTGGGTTCAGCAGCTTGGTCCAAGTTCTATCTTTGAACACTTCAGGGATGAAAGTGTCCTCAAGAGTCTCTAACTGGACTACCCGTTCCATGATGATCGTCTTGGTCTTGTAGCAGTCATTGTACTTCATATCAGCATCAATAGACCGGAAATGATCTGAATCAGTTCGGGCTCTCTTTGAAGTCGATTTCTTCCTAGCTGCATGCTTGGTGGGAGACATCTGCACAATTGCACAAAGCAAAAATGGAAACAACAATGCACAAACACAACCAGAAGACAAACGTCATTAGATTCAGGTTAGTGCCAAATCATACATAGACTAACTGAAAAACAGAGCATGATAAACACTTCACATCATGCTAAAAGCCTATAACTTATAAGGGATAACTACAAAGCAACACAATAAGAAATAGTGCAAGAGTGTGTGTCTGTGAGCATGTGCTGATGAGTGTGTGCGGCAAGAGATGCATGAGGGTGCCTAAGTGTGCTTAGTTGTGTGTCAAAAATGTGCAACATGAACAAAGTGAATGAAACACAAAAACAATGACCAAATCAAGTAAAATAAGATCATTCAAGTGAGTGTCCATTGATTGAAATCACTTGATTTCAAAATAGCACAAAAATGTCACTCGGACATTTTGACAAACACTTAGTGTGCACAAAAACAAAAACTACATGAATAATGCATGAACATGTGAAAATCTACCCTCAATACATGATAGAATGCCACAAGGGGCCAACACAAGTGCAGAAACAACTAAAGGAACACAGCCCAATCAAAATAAACGAAAAAGATTCACCCAATTTTGAAAACCAACCCAAAGTTTCGAAAATCCCCAATTATCAAAACCCTAACAAAAAATCTGCATAATCTAAGTAAAACTTGAAAGGAAATAGTTAAGAAACATACCTTGAAGAAGATAAATGCAGAAAAAGTGCTTGGATTGAAGGGAAATGAATGGAATAGTGATTTTGGGTTGAAAAACTTTGAGAGAGGTTGAGCGAGGGAAGATTGATAATTTTGAAAAACTGTCACATCAGCTATATAAAAACTGAAAACACGCGTTTTTCGCGGGTTAGAGAGTGGCGACACAGTCGCGAAACAGTCGCGAGAAGAGCCACTGAAGCATAAAAATTTTCGCGAGAAGCAATAGGTCGCGAGACAGTCGCGGTAACTTCTGTCTGAAATTGGAAAAATCCAATTTTAGCCAAACAGTATTTCGCGAGTAGCTTTTGGTCGCGATACAGTCGCGACACAGTCGCGAAAGTTCCTGTGTGACAAGTTAAAAGAAAAAAAATTCCTCAACTCCTTTTCTCGGGAAGCTCTAAGTCGCGAGCTTCTCGCGAAACAACCCCTGAACCAGTTTTTGAAGACACACAAAAAAAATGCTTTTTAATGAAAAACAAATGACAAGAAAGTATAAAATCACTTTCAAAAACACATAAAGCAATCAAAAATCTTTTTGGGTTTGATCAACAAAGATTGAGCATGTGAAAACACATTTAATCAAGTACAATCACACAAATGAATAGGGCATTCATTGAACATAGACTTGTGTGTTGTGTGTGAATATCAAAAATGAGATAGTCCTTAGTCCAATGTGAAGCTTCAATGATCAATTCAATCAAGGCATACACAACTAGCACTAGATTATGTGATCTATCTCAATTATAGAAACATGCATATATGACCTCCCACATGTACTTGACAATAATTCATTGAAGCTTTTCATTTGGCTCCATTTTTAACAAATCATTTGCAACTTTTGAGCAAAGAGAATTTCATTTAGAGAAAGATGCCTGAAATTTTTGATATTTCAATTTATGAGTTAGCCTTTGGCTTGTTGGGCATCATACATTTTATTTTGGTCGCTTTCCCTTTTTCCTAGTCGAATACTAGTTTGTGCAACAGGCTTTTGCAGCTCTATATCTCTTTTCATTTGGAGATTTACAATTAGAGAGCTCTTTTAAGCAAAAAAAAATAAAAGTGGGAAGATATATAGGCATGAGTCTATGCATGTCTCAAGATCAACAAAACCATTCACTAATCATTCATGACAAGGTTGAAGATCTATTTACAACAGTCACATAGATTTCAGAATTTCTTCCACAATGATATGAGTGCATGAGAGACAAGCTAAGCTCGTTAAATGCACAAAGCCATAAGTACAAAGGTACAGGGCGAAACATGCTTTGAGACAAAAACTCAACAAAGTGATCAAACTTTTTGGATTTTCTATTTTTTATGTGATTTTGAATTTTTGAACACACCCAAAACAGAACAACAAAAAAAACAAAATCAACCGGTACAAAACAACCGAACACAATAAAAATATAAGAAATAGAGCAATGCAAGAAAAAAATGCAACAGCAAATGTCCCAAAATATTGAAAGAATTTATGCGTGGACATGTTATAATGCTTATGCATGAGCACCCCTTTTCACCCACACGTCACGTGCGTTTGGGGTGATATCCTTAACGGATTGGGTACGAGAATTTGGACTATCAAACCTTCTGGTGAAACTCTCCAAGCAGGTGGTGAAGGCACCAATCATTTTCATCACGTCCATCATGCCAGGATCACGATTCTGACTTCTCGGTTGTTCACCACCCCAAGACCTCATGTCATTTCTCCTTCCTCGTGACCGAGGTGCGCTTGAATTGTTGTCTGATCTCATCTTTTGACAGTTGGGTCTGGTATGTCCTTGCATTCCGCAGTAATGACACACATAGTCCGTTCTAGGATTCCGTTGTGATCTTGGGAGAGACCTTCCTCTGGTTTCATGTCTACCCATGGAGTGATTTCGGGGCTTATTCACCATTCGTTGCTCACTCACATTCTTCTTCTCAACCTTCACATTCTCAGGGATGGTTTCTTCTACACTAGGCACTGCGGCCTTCACAAACTTCACTTCTTTGGTAGCTTTGGCTGATGAGCTGCTTCCTCCGGTGTATCCCAACCCGGACTTGTCTGAAGAAGGTTTTTGAGATGAGATAACATCATCTAACTTCTGGGAGGAGACTCTCTCTATCTTGGCATGAGCTTGTACTACCTCTTGCTCAAGAAACCTCACCTTCGTATAGGCTTCAGACAACTCGCCATTTAATGTCTCAATTTCGCACTTAGCCTCTTTATATCTGACCATGAGACTTCTGTAATCTTCCTCAGCCTTCTTCATTTTCCTCACAGCTGCCTTGGCTATTCTGGTATACTCTCCAGACTTCTCAAGAAGTAAAGAATAATTTTCTTGAAGATTAGCTGTATTCTCTTCTTCTTCTTCAGCATCTGATTCATCCACATTCCCAATAGACTCTGAATCTGAATGCTCACCAAGCTCCTTCACAAGAGTACCCAAATCATCCGATGACTCCACATGAGCAATGGTCATGAATGCGGAGTAGTTTCCCTCTCCGTCACAGCTCTCTTCCGAGTCAGAATCAGAGGATTCTGAATCACTGAGTGTTGTGGCATAAGCTTTGCCTTTTCCCCTTAGAAAATTTGGACACTCCTTCTTTAGATGTCCATGGCCATTGCACTCATAGCATATAATTTCTGAAGAAGGTTGAAACTCCCTCCCTTCTTTTCTTGGAAACTCTTTCCTATCACCTCTTGAAGATGAAAATTTTCCTTTGTTGAATGGTTTCCCACTGTTCTTCATCTTCAGAAATTTCCGGAAGTTTTTCGCAAGAAATGCTACTTCCTTCTCCACCCCATCTTCTTCGGAGGAATCACCCATCCTTTCGGTGATGGTTTTAAGAGCAAGTGATTTACTCATCTTATGGGAAGGCAGTCCCATCTGATATGTTTGGAGAGACCCAACTAATTCTTGAATTTTAATCTCATCCAAATCCTTGCTTTCCTCTATGGCTGTAACTTTTGCTCTAAAACTTTCAGGCAAGGACCTCAACACTTTTCTCACCACCTTAGCATCTTCAATCTTCTCCCCAAGATTGAGTTTAGCAATCACAATTTCATTGAGATTCCCATAGAAAGAATCAAACCGTTCATCATCACCCATCTTGAGCTCTTCAAATTTGGTGGTAAGCATCTGAAGTTTTGTGTCCTTAACTTTCTTTGTACCCTCATAAGTGGTCTCCAAAATCTCCCAAGCTTCTTTGGCTACCGTCATGTGAGAGATCCTGTGGAATTCATCAGGAGACACAGCACAAAATATGGCATTTAAAGCTTTACTATTAGCATTGGCTGCTGCAAGAGCCGCCTTATCCCAATTAGCCTTAGGAGCTTCCGGCTTAGTCCAGCCGAGCTCTACCGCATCCCAAACGGTATCTTCTATAGAGCATAGAAATGCTCTCATTCTGACTTTCCAGAATGCGTAATTGTTCCCATCAAAAAATGGTGGAACATTGAGCGATTGAGACCGGTCCATCTCAAATAGGGTCAAGGATCACACTAAGGTGTTTAAACCAAGCAAGTGTACCCGCTCTGATACCAATTGAAAGCTCTAAAATGTGTTGAAAAACACAAGAGCTGTTTAGACCCCCAATTAAAATTACGGCTTGGTTGATTTTACACAAACTTAATACTAAGTGCGGAAACGTGTAAACACAAGCGTATAATCAATAAGCTACTCTAATCCATAAACTAAGCAACACAGCAGTATAATGGGATATAAAAGAGTAGGGAAGAAAGATGCAAACACAGAAAACACCAAGACGTGTTTTCGAAGAGGAAACCGAAGAACTCGGCGAAAAACCTCTCCGCCGCCCTCCAAGCGGAAATCGATCCACTAGACAATCAGTTGGGATACATGAGTGAGCAAAAGACCCTCCAAGCCTAATCTACCCGATGCACCTAAGCCCTCCAAGCTCCTACTCCAACAAGGCTTCTCGGAACCGTGTCTTGTCTAGTTCTCCGGATCCCGCAACAAGCTCCATGTTGCATCTGCCATCCTTGGCTTCTTCCAATGCTTCCCAGCAGCACCAAAACGTCACTCAACACTCTCAAATGGTGTGGTAAGTGTTTGGGCTATCAACCTCTCAATGGTGTGGAAATGGAGAGGGAAGGGTTGAGGAGATACCACAAGCAAGTGTATAGAGAAAGGTGGGGATGACAATCTCTAATTGCAAATGTGTTTGGCTAGGGTTTTCTCTCTGAAGCATTCCTCAACATTTGTGGGTAATGGGGGTTTATATAGGATAGGTGCAGAATGTGTGAGTCAGTCAGTACAGGCTGGCAGAACAGCATGTCTCGCGGGTGTCTCGCGGGAAGGCCTTACCCGCGAGATACTCGCGAGAGACAGCTGTCTCCATCTGTCCTGACTCTTCGCATTCCAGCATGTGCAAGGCACATGCCTCACTTCGCGGGAAGCTTAGTCGCGACATACCCGCGAGATTCCATCAGCCTCCACTTTGCTTGAGTCTTCACACACTCTCTATCACACACCCCTTACATCAATTCTCACAACAAATACAGGGTATAAATAATTGAAAGTAATTACAATCAAATTTGGCACGGAATAAAAGCCAACAAAACACATAGTTGTAAATCACAACTTTACAATTTGTACATGTATATTTCATTTTATGCTCTAAAATTTGATCCAAAAGGAAAGTTAAATAACATTCAGGACAATTGGGGGCTTGATAAGAAATTTGGGAATCTAGGTTGCTTAATTCTATGATTTGATCTATTACTTTTTCCCCCTTGGAAACGATTGTTTCTCTTGGTGCCGTGTTTTGTGTTTCTTGGCCCATCTCCTAACATACCCCATAAACCCTCAGGTTCATTCACCACAAAAGTACTTCCAAGATCAAACTACATAAAAACACATTGAGACAGACCAAAATATAACCAATCAATTGTCTTTGGATGTATTTAATTTTTGCTCAATAACGAGATGTTTGAGCTACTTTATAAAAAAAAAAAATGATTTCCAACTCAGTGATAACGTCCAGATTGTAGCTTTTGCTTTTAGAAATCACATAATATTATGTTTTAAATTTCTTATATTTGTTTAGTTATGGTTTTAATGTTGGGTCTCAAATAATGTTATTAACAATATTAGCAATTCAAAATAACAATCACACACAAGAACACAAATATTTACGTGGAAAGCTTTTTCTTCTTGAAGGAAAAAACCACATGGAAAACTCTTTCTTTTTTAAGGAAAAAATCACAGGGCAAATTCCGAATAATTTTACTATTATATAATTTCACTATTATCAAATCAATTACAATAATTATTGTATATGCCTTATGCTCTCCCCTTTTATTTTCTTTCTCCACCCACAACTTTCTCTCTTAGCTGTCTTCTTTTTCTAAGCGGCTTCCTCTTGGCTGCCCTCTCAATTCACTTGTGTGTTCATTCTTTTTAGCACCACACGCATGCCTTCTATATAAAAGCATGCCCTCACACTCTTAAATCAATTAGGAGTAGGAATCTTGGTACACCACGTACAGTACTTTGCAAGGAATTAGGACTCCTTGCTATTCAAGCCTATCACAAACTCATTAAAGAGTATTGATTAGATGCGGCTCGACTCCTAGGAACACACAAAGTACATCCTAATCATGTTCTCCTATTTGAACTTGATATAGGAGTCTTCATCACTTGGGCTTTTATTCTTCATGGGCTGGACCATGGTGCATGTGCACCCAACATTTAATGCTTAAGTTCATACTATATGCCACCCATCTAATGTTGAAATTTGAAATTGATCATTTTGATCATTTTTCTTTATTCTTACCAACTTGGGATCATTGTTCATTGATCATTTGTTCAATTGCAATGTACTTAGTTTATCTTTGGTGTAATTTTTGGGTGGGTTCATGTTACATCTTTGGTGTAATTTTTGGTTGGGTTCATGTTACAAAATAATATTAGATCCTCTTCTATCAATAATAAAACTAATCACTAATAGTCATGACAATATCCTCTTCTATCTTGACTATGTAGTAGCTTTCTATCACTAATAGTTTTTACCCTCTTCTATCAATAATAATACTAGTCACTAGTAGTCACATCTGAATTATCACTAATTATATCAATAATACTAATCTTAGAACCCAATAATACTAATCTTGTATTATTGTTTACACACAAATAGCCAAGCTTCAAAAAATCCTAAAATGGCAGAGATGTATCACTTCACTAGTATTGTTGATAGACACTTATTTGTGTAGAGATGTTCATGTGTGGATTTTGTCATGATTAGTATTAGATCCTTCTGACTATTACTTACATCAGACTCCATGTTTTCCACAGGTCAAATATCCTTCTGACCATGTCTATCAAACATATAATATAATATTCTACATGTAAGTAATAAGTATATGTAACGACCCAAGGAAAAGCGCTAGCCACATCTGCGCTATACCTCAAAAGGACTAGTCACAATTGAGGCTCCTTGTAGTTGTTAATAAAGCCCAGATCTACCCAGTAAATACCCGATGTGGGACTTATCACACATCCACACACATCACACAATCAATCAAATTGGGGCATCACAATCTCCCTCACTTAAATCCCTAACGTCCTCGTTAGGGCCCACTATCTGGGGGTAGTGTCTCTGAGCCCACACGGGATTACCAGGCCGACTCTGATACCATATGTAACAACCCAAGGAAAAGCGCTAGCCACATCTGCGCTATACCTCAAAAGGACTAGTCACAATTGAGGCTCCTTGTAGTTGTTAATAAAGCCCAGATCTACCCAGTAAATACCCGATGTGGGACTCATCACAAAATCAATCTATCAAATTGGGGCATCACAATCTCCCCCACTTAAATCCCTAACGTCCTCGTTAGGGCCAACTTTTTCGAGCCCACATGGGGTTACCGGGCCGGCTCTGATACCATATGTAACGACCCAAGGAAAAGCACTAGCCACATGTGCGCTATACCTCAAAAGGACTAGTCACAATTGAGGCTCTTTGCAGTTGTTAATAAAGCCCAGATCTACCCAGTAAATACCCGATGTGGGACTTATCACACACTCACACACATTACACAATCAATCAAATTGGGGTATCACAGTATAGGATCCGGTTAATGTATGCCCTTAGGGCATACTTTAACAAATCCGTTTTTGAAAAAAATTTATTGGGAATTGAAAAAGTTCCCGATAAAATTTTTTCCAAAAATAATATACTATTGTGTGCCCTTAGAGCACACATTAATAAAATTCATAAGTATATATATGATACGAAACTTCTTCTTACAAACTGAACTCACCAACAGAAAGCTTCAATTCCAAATGTGTGACAATAGAAAAGATTTCTGTCATGGTGTTTGGTTGTGGGTGCAGGGTGCCCAATGGGAATCCAAGCACAGCTTTTACAAGGAGTATTGATGATTCGATTGCTGAGTCAATTGGGGCTGTTGCTACCCCTGAAATCATTGTTTTGGAGCTCACGCCAGAGCATCCTTTCTTTGTGCTTGCAAGCGATGGGGTGTTTGAGTTTCCAAAATTAGGCACAAATTTGCATGTGATAAAATAGTGGTACAAATTTTTCTTAGTAGCAAGTGCTTACCATGAACCAATGTAGTGCTCAAGTCTTACATATTCCCATGTTACGGGCACTGCACAACCATTTCCTTTTCAGAAAACTTACTGATACCCAGTGTCATGTTTTACGCCGAACCTTTATCTTCTTTAGCTTATCGGATTCCGCTATAGCCCATAGCATCAACCAATATCAATTGGTCCCTTCCTAACTGCTTCCCAAGCACCAAATGACCTTCTCACAAATATGGGTATGATGAGAAAAATATTTGGGTGATGTACCTCTCAAGGATGTAACAATGGAGAGGGTGAAAGTAGAGGAATTTGGAGAAACAAAGATGAAGATTGTGGATGAGTCAATCTTGTTTTCCTCTAGGGTTTGTCTCTCAAAATTCTATCTAGAAGTTCTGTACAATTCGTGGGTATAAGGAGTATTTATACTGGTGTGTTTGGAATGTGCAAAGTTAGTTTTTCCCAAATAAATTGGTTTGGCGACTTGGCCTCGCAATTGGACTGAGTTGCGAGTTCAAGTCGCGAGCTAACGGCCTGGGCAGCCTAGGACTTTTGTCCTATAGTGCAACAGCTAGCATGACTCTTCATCTCCCTTGCATGCTTCACATGTGTGCCAGCTTTGGCAACTTGCAAGTTACGAGCCAGTCACAAGATCCAATCACGAGGCCATGTTTTAGTGCACACTTTTGAGCTTTTCTTCATACTCTCTCACACACTACCCTTACATGGTTTCCACCTAAATACAGGGTTTCTAAATGCTGAATTACAAGCAAATTTTACACGGAATAAAGCCAACAAGATGGTTGATTAAATTCAACCTTACACAAATAAAGTGCGTTTTGTCAAAGGATTAGCCAATTACATAAAATAGTGACATATGTTCCTAACAAGTGAAACACATATGTCCTAACAATCTCCTCATTTGGCAATCCGTGACAAAACCACAACAAATAAATGAACATATGAGAGAAGTCATAAATCACTCAACTCATACTCACTTGTTGAATACAATAAAATCTATCCTAACACAAACTCTTGAAAAACTTTGCAAGAAGAGAGTTTATGGCAAGTAGACTTTGACAGCCTGTATTTCTGAAACACTTTAAACAAAACTCATCAAGGCATCTTAGTGTGAAACAGAAATAAAAGATTACATACAATATATAAGAATCATGTGTATAAAGAAAGAAAAGAAACAACACATGCAAGGATAGGTGAAAAACATACATCAATATATAAAGAATATAAGTACACTGTATGTCAAAATGGTCACAAGACCCATATACAAGAACAATGTATCTAAAAGGAGAGAAAAGAAAAAGATACATCAAATCCTCACTACATCCCTCAGTATACACACTCCCCCTAACAAAAATCTCCTATACTAACCCTCCCCCTAAGTATGACTACTTTCATATCCAAAACTACCCCCCCTTTTTGTCACGAGTGACAAAGGGTAAGAGTATCAAGTAGACATCTCGTCAGTGCTGGAAGAGCTAGCATCTCCATCCTCATCATCATCATCGTCGTCGGAGTCATCATCGTCCTCGGATGCCTCGAGAAGAGGAGAGGGAGACTCCACAAAGCCACCAAGGCGAGCCTGTTGTGTAACGACAGAGCCCCCACAATTCCCGACTGCCATGTGCACATACTTCAACCCAGGCTTAGGTCCTCAAGTTTTCACAAGCTTCTAGAGTAAAAGCTTGTGCACACGTTAGGGGTTGCCCATCACTTATGAACCTTTGCTTTGGTCGCTCACTTTGTGATGTGGGATCAGGACTTTTGGGCTTAGATCCCCTCACCCTACCACACCTTCAAGAGGAGAGCCAACCTCGGCTCTGATACCATTTGGAGAATAGGAACATGACTTTGAAATCACTTGGTTTTAACAAATTTAAAGAACAAGAACCTTTTTAGAAAACTTACTTTGAAACTCAATTATTTTCGAAAAATAGTTTAGTATAGAAATCATCTTTTAAATGAGATTTGGACATTCAAAACGTTATTTAAAATTCAAAATTTCTCTTTAAAACATTGTCTAAAAGTTGAAGTTTCTCTTTCAATAATGTAAAAATAATGCTTTCGATAAACTTTCGAAAATATAAGTTTGAAATACAAAACTTTTGAAAACTTTTAACTTCTAAGAACCTAATGGACAAAACTTGTGCATATTATGCATAATTACTTACAGCACTTGAATCACTCTGAAAGTCCACCCGAAACAACCTCCAATAGCCTTAAAATACTCGTAAATAAGACCTATATTCAATCATACAAATTAATTAATATCCTCCACAAAATATAAAACTTATTGAATTGTACAATCTGATTCACTAGGAAAAATACTTTGCTGAACTGATAACACTTTAACACTAAATTAAAGTTTCTCTAACTAATAATAATCCCTTGCACTAATCAAAACTCATATTGCCATAAGGAAGGCAGTAGCCAAAATATCATTGACGTAAGATTTAATATAAAACCCCAATGAAAATGTAAGAGCCATATACCTGAATAGATATTTGCAATCCATGGCTTGTTCATAGACACATAGTGGGCAACCTAGGATTTTATTATATTTTTACACTGTCATGACTTAAATTCATGGAACATGAATTAGATGCATGGCTAACTTGCTAATCTTGCACAACTAAAAGTAAAATTAATCCAAAATCATTTAAAACTCCAAAGAAACAATGCTCTTAATAAATAACCTCTTACAAAAATCTAAACTCCACAAATTGGAAA
Source organism: Quercus aquifolioides (assembly GCA_019022515.1). NCBI lineage: Eukaryota > Viridiplantae > Streptophyta > Magnoliopsida > Fagales > Fagaceae > Quercus > Quercus aquifolioides. The sequence continues at coordinate 232,501 of JAFHAW010000275.1, read as the reverse complement.
TAATCTCCAAAATATAAATCATGAATTACAAAATAAGGATAACTAAAATTCTATAAGTCTTCAAGTAATAAAGAAATTGCCTACAACTTTCACGCTCAACCTTGCACCTTACAAAGCAATCAGAAGGTCCTATATTCCCAACTACACTTCAATCTGAAAAATAATAATTGATGGAGTGAGCCACATCTAGTAAGTAATTATACAGAATACACAACAGAACAGAGTCAAGCAACGCACGAGTATTTTGATTTTTCACAAACTCATTTAATGATATCAAAAATAATTATTTCAAAACATATAATGAATCACTTAATACATATGTAATCACATCTTAAAATCATTAGAAATCACATACATATAATTGATCAGAGCACAGTGTCGCATATACACATCACATATTCTCACATACAATCCTAGGGAAAATTTTGTCACAGCTTCTTCACAAGAAAGATGAACTAGGGAAAATTTTGTCTCCGGTCACAATTTGCTTGAACAAAACTTTGCTCCACACTCGTGCAACTTGTGTCACCTTTGACGGCCCTTAAAATAATCCTTATATATGTCTAGGGTTGTGAGAAAAGAAAGCTCAAACATATATTCACGGATTGAATGAAAACAGTCCTGAAAAACTGAGTTTCATAAACCTCGACAAATACCTATCTGTCGAGCTGCTGTCGAGCCACGGGATTCAGACAGCTCTAAGTTTCGATAGATGCTAGCTGTCGAGCTTTAATGAACAACACTTTCTGACTTGGTTCTTGGACAGATTTGCATGGCTTTAACACTTGAACTTGAAACATTGTTTCTTGAAGCATTAAACACATCCTAGATCTACCCAATTACAAGTAAAGTGCGTTTTGTCAAAGGATTAGCCAATTACATAAAATAGTGACATATGTTCCTAACAAGTGAAACACATATGTCCTAACATATTTAAATTTCAATAAATTTAAATTCTATTCAAACTAAAAGTTTATTACAATTTTTTTTTTGAACTTAAATCCCACACACAACCCATGTTTTTTTTTTTCCCCCTTAAGTGGCATCTTATTAAATTAATATTTTATTATGATATTAAGCTATAAGGCTCTTGACTAAGGGATTATATTTAATGTAAAATTCTATTAACAAAATTTTCTAAACTTAAATCCCACACAATCCACATTTTTGTTTTTGTTTTTTTTTTCCCCTCAAATTGCATCTTATTAAATTAATATTTTATTAAGATTTTAAGCTACCTAAGGGATAAGATTTAACAATAATTTAATTTAGATAATTAAAATATTATCATCTAAATTTTAGAAATTTATATTTTACTCCAATTAGAAATCTATTATAAAAATTTCCAGAACTTTTCTATATACATAAAAATATTTACTAGTAACATACGAATATACTGAGATTTTAATTAGCATTTATAAGCAGTATGATACATGAAAAGTTACCCAGCGGCGCTGCAGTACACTTTGTCCCTCACCCAGCTCCATTATGTCTAGCTGTCTACCAACTAACATTTTAATACCATTTACAACATTCTAGGGTCCATCTAGGATCGTTTATTTTCCTAAAACTAAAATTTTTTTTGCTGAAAAATACTGTAGACAATGTTGGCTCTACAAGGTAAGAAATTGATGCGATTGCCTAAGGCCCCAAGTAGAAAAAATGCCCCGAATTTTAATTTAATTAAGCTCAAACATTAGCCATTATGTATTTTTTTTTTTATTAAGTAGAAATGTTATGTTCACAACATTTTTAACGAATTTTTACAACAAATCCTAAGTAGTAGGTTATTAGAGGCTATTACTTATTGATAACAAAATAAATAATTTCAGTAAGTGAGTTCAAATTAGAACCAGTAACAACTTAACAATTATTATTTGTTGTGGAAAATATTATGAATGTAGCATATCTAAAAAAAAAAGCAGTGCACAAAAAAAATTCATACTGTTTTCCACAATAATTGAGTTGACAAACTTTTATTAGTTTATACGTAGGTCCACCTCTAATATTACTCTTTAACTTACCACTATCAATCTACCATATCAACAGGTATGAAAGTTTTGTCAATTTTTTGTGTCTACAAACTTTCTATAAAAAAAAATCTACATTGTTCATGTTAATTAGGAATAATTTTGCATCTAAAACAAGATAGTAGAGTTTAAGTATTTTTTTAATTATTTTAAAGTCATATTTAAATATATAGAAGTCCTCAATTTCGGTTTTCGCCTTAGGCCCCTAAATACATCAAGCCGCCCCTGACTATAGATAAGGTAAAAGTGAGTTGAAATAGTACAGTAGGATCCATAAATAGTACCAAAAAGTGTAGTGGAATTCATAAATAGTAGTAAAAATAAGCTGAATAGTAAAATAAGTTGGCAGAAATAATCTTTGCCAAACAGACACTAAGAGTAAAATTTATGACAATATTTACAATTTGCTACGTGTGATTTATTTTTATTTTTTTTGGTTGGTCTAGAGAATTTTTTATAGAGTAATTCTAGTTCCACTTAAAAAGTTATAACTTTTAACACGAAATTGTAATTAGTTGTTTGCTACTTTATTCAAATAGTTCCACCATTATTTTTCTATCACTTATAGTCTGTCCCACGTGGACACAATTATGACAAAATTGTGATTTTTTTATTTATTGATTAATGGTAGGACTATAACTTTTGCCACAACCTACTCTCGGGGCAAGTCGTAAGTGGTAAAATTATGAACTTACTACTTTTACTTTACTACTGCCTTACAATGTGAACAAATTGTGACAAAAATTTTGGTTCTAGCATTTTCCTTTTTTTATATGATTCTTAATTTTTTGCTTTCTCATAACATATATCATCACCGGTGGTGGAGGGAGCTAGCTAGAAAAGGATAAACGGGGACCATATGCTTCCCCTATGATGAGGGCTGAGAATAGATGAATTCAATGCTTCCCATCCAATTTAATGTGGTTGTCCAAGGATCACATCCAATTTAATTCGGTTTATTATAAAGCAGCTAAACAAGGGTAGTTTGAGAGTGCAATCAAATTGTGGTAGTTCGAGTATCACATTCAACGTAATTTTGTTTTTTCTCAAAAAAAAAAAAAAAAAACTTAATTTTGTTGAAGTATGACGGTAAAAATGTGGTGGTTCACTCGTTAAACGCAATGTTTATTTTGACGATAATATTTTTTAAGAAAATGAGTCATTTTTTAAAATGTATTTTTTAATCTCATTTTTTTATGTTTGATAGTAACTTTAAATAAGCTAAAATGCAATTTTTTAACTTCCCTTATTTAGGTTACCGTGATATAAAATTGTTTTCTAAAAATTTTTAATAGAAGATTGTTTGATTTTAGATCCCTGTAAAACACAAGTTGTTTAACCTAGTTATTTAGCCAAGTTATTACTTAGATAAATTATTCAGATCATGTTAACACAATAAAATCATATCATGACAAAATGCGGAAATATAAAGAACACACGATATGATAACCCAGGAAAACCAAATTGGTAAAAAACCTGGGAAGGATTTAACTTAGTTATCCTCAAGGTAAAACAGATCCACTATGAAAGAATTGAAGTTTGTACAATAAGACTTAGACCACTAACATCTTATTGCTACCTCGAGTAGAAAACTTGCTATCATGACCACGTGAAAGCTTCGAGTCCATGAACTACTTCTTTCTTTGATCTATAGCGACCACAAGTTCTCCTACTTGTAACTTTAAGACTCCACTCAAAGGTTTCAGATCCTTTTTAAAGTTCTTTGTGCAGCAACTAAAGAGATCACCAAGTTCTTGACATGAATCTTGATCTTGATTACCCTAAGTGTGTGTATGAAGGTAAACACCTCTAGATCTCACAAAAGATTCAACACACAACTCTTCAAAGACCTTAGAGAGCTTTTGGGTACAAAACCCTAGATCTACAAAAGAGGCACAAGATGCACTCTAATCTCTCTGAAAAGCCCTTTTAAAAACGTGCTTAAGGTTTCCTTTATATACTAGAAGAAGTAGATCTGAAACCCTAATCCTTAATAGGCTTGAATTGTTGTTTGTCCCGACTTAAAATTCTACAGATACGTGTTTCAATCGGTTGAGCCTGTTCTTCAATCGATCGAGCCTTGCAAAAATTGAATAGTAATTTCTCGTAATTACTCGATTCCAAACTTACATTAAACTAAACTTTGAGCAAGTCTAAACCTAGACTAAATGTTTTGATCATGGTTTGCCAACATATACAAAGTGAAGTTCTAATACATTAGTTTCTAAAGTCTTAGAATATAACAAAAAGAATCTCTAAAAATAAGTCATACATTCTCTATTGACCAAAATTAATTTTTCTTTGAATCATTTTGTTTGATGCTAGCAATATTGAAAAACACGAAAACCTATTTTCACACAACATTTTCCATCGAAACAAACAGAGTATTAGTAGATTCCAATTAGTTCAACCGTTTGACTCTTTAAATTTAAGTATGAAAATTTATCATTTCACTCTTTAATTTACACTAATTAATGTGGAATCCAGTTACTCAACTGGTAAATTTTTTTGTGATCGAATAAGAAATCTCTAAATTTAAGTACGAAAATTTATCATTTCACTCTTTAATTTACACAATTTCATGTGGATTCTAGTTAGCTCAACAGATAAAAATTTTTGTGGTTGAATAAGAGATTTTAGGGTAAAGTTTCTTGTGTTCAAATAAGAGATCTAGGATTTGATCCCTACCTACACTAAAAACCAATTAGTGTCTTAGTCTAATAATAAAAAACAGTTATCAAAAGTGAATGTCAGTTGAAACTATTTCTTTTAAAAAAATTGCATTGTTTCACATACTACTCACATTTTTCACATCCAAATATCTATATTTTTCAAGAATGTCAATACTTTATCATGTTCAAACTCTATTATATCAATATAAAGTGCCAAAATTCTTGACAATTATAGATACCAAGATATGAAAAATGTGAATATTGTATGAAGTAGTCTCCGTCAAGTAGTGTGAAATAATAGTTTTCCTTAAGTAAATGAATAAAGTATTTTGGAAATAGTATTTCCTCTTTATATACTCACACACACATATTAGTAGGTAATTCGTGCAATGCACGTGAAACTGTAATATATATATATATATATATATATATATTATGTCTTTTTAAATATGAAATTTGATTTTTTAAGGTAGTTATTATATAAACACTCATTATGATTGTATTTGAATACGGAACAATATATTTTGTCATTATATTATGAGTTCTAGTTAGATAAACTAGTAAAATCTTTGAGGGTTGAATAAGAGATTAGGGGTTTAATCCCAATTTACACCAAAAAACGATTAGTGTCTTAGTTTGATGATAAAGAGCTATCATCAAGAGCGGACGCTATAAGTTGAAATTCTCTCAAAAAAACTAAATGTCATTTAAAGAAAATATGGTGTGTCGAGATATTAATGGATGGTTTAAATATCATATATAATTTAAATTCAATTTTATATATGTGAAATTGTGGAACTCATCATTTATGAACAAGAATTACGCATAAGCCTTACAGTTCACATTGTTTAACCCACTAATTTGGAAATTGATTGAGATTTCGACCTTAGATACCCGAATCCAAACTTTTTTTTTTTTTAATAATGCTAGAGATACAAATCATTTTACAAAATATTTTACAAACTATTGCTGTAGTGAGTTGATAGGCCACAAACTGAATGACCTCTTGTGATTAAACCAATTAATTAATTAGCTAAGTTATTAATTAATCAATTTATCATGCAAACACGTGGAAGTACAAACAAATCACCAATAAACTAAATATGCAGCAGAAATTAAATGATATAGTGATTTGTTTACGAATGGGAAAAACCCTTACGGCAAAATCCCCACCAGGTGATTTTCAGGTCACCACTCCCGAAACTCCACTATTATCAAATCAAACGGTTACAAGTAAAGGAATCTCAAGTACCTTATCAACCTACAGTTGAACCCTTATCCCAATACCCAATTGGACTTGATCTGTAGTGACAGTTCCCCCTTTTGATGCATGGCTCCCAAGTACGTGACTAACCAATGCGCAGATCCCCGTACTCGACTTCAACACCAACTTAGAAGGAGAGGTTGGCTGCAAAGTTCTTCAGTTCATCCTACACGATGAAGATTAGGAAGATGCTTGGTCATAAAACCCTTTGGTGCAAATACACAGCAACTTCTTCAGAAGAGATAAACTAGGTCAAGAACTTCGTCTTTGATCACAAATTGCTTGAACAGAGTTTGCTCAATGCTCGTGCAACTTGTGTTCAATTTGACGACTCTTAAAATAATCCTTTTATATGTCTAGGGTTAGGAGAAAAGAAGGCCTAAGGACACATTCACAGATCCCAAGAAATCAGATCAGAAGATTTGATTTTATACATCTTGACAGATAGCAAGGTGTCGAGGAGCTATCGAGCAGGTGTCGAGCTTTAATGATTTTGCACTTCAGCATGTTTTTCTTGGACAGACTTGATGACTTCAACACTTAATCTTAAAACCTTGTTTCTTGAAGTATTAAAAACACTTAGAACTACCCAATTACAAGTAGAGTGCGTTTTGTCAAAGGATTAGCTAATTTACATAAACAAATGACATATGTTCTTAATAAGTGAAAACACATATGTCCTAACAATCTCCCCATTTGGCAATCTGTGACAAAACCACAACAAACAAATGAACATATGAGAGAAGTCATAAATCACTCAACTCATACTCACTGGTTTAATACAATAAAATTTATCCTAACACAAACTCTTGAAAAACTTTGCAAGAAGAGAGTTTATGGTAAGTAGACCTTGACAACCTGTATTTCTAAAACACTTTAAACAAAACTCATCAATGCATCTTCTGTGAAACAGAAATAATAGATTGCATACAAGTATAAGAAACATGTATATAAAGATAGAAAAGAAACAACACGTAGAGAAAGGTGAAAGAAACATACATCCACATATATAGAGAAAATAAGTACAATGTATGTAAAACTGGTCACAAGACCTCATATACAAGAACAATGTATCTAAAAAGAAAGAAAAGAAAAAATACATCATAACCTCACTACATCCCTCCAGAATCAACACTCCCCCTATTAAAAATGTCCTATACTAACTCTCCTCCTAAGATGACTACTCTCATATCCCAAAACTACTCCCCCTTTTTGTCACGAGTGACAAAGGGTAGAGTGTCAAGTAGACATCTCATCAATAAAGCTAGCATCTCCATCATCATCCAAAACATCATCATCATCCTTAGAGTCAGAAGCCGCCGAAGGAGGTGGTGAAGGAATAGCCTCAGAAGCAAAACCACCCATGGTCGCCTGCCATTGTGCAATACGACCAACATGAACATTCACCTGATACAACTCCGTGGAGAGTGTATCAAGGCGAGCATCCATGCGTTGCAGCTAATCTATGATGTCTCCAAGAGATACATCGCCTATAGAGGAAGAAGAAGCAGATGTAGATGGAGCAGATCTGGATGGAGCTGAACGGGAGGGAGGAGTGGAATCCGGCTGTCTCGACCTAAACTGAGCCTTACTACGTTTTATGGTAGCGGCATCTATGGCACAAATGTGTGTGAAGTGGTCGGACACAGGAAAAGGGACAGAAAATGGCGTAAGATCCACGTGATAGCGGAAGGAAAGATGAGCTTATCACAAGACGCCAAATCTAAGTGAACATCTATGATAGAAATAATGAAATGAGAAGGAAAATATATACTAAGATGCTCAAGAAGAGATAATAAAAATCAAGCACGAGGCTCTGTGATGGAGTTGTAGTGAGAGAGTGGATGGAGTACAAAAGTCATCACCATGTTTAGGAATCTAGGACTTTTAGCAAAAGGTCTACATGATGTATACTGATGTTCACCCCAATCAGCAGGGTGCTCACAAAAAGCAGAAATGAGCTCATCTTTGGACACAGTCCTCAGACGCTCACAAGAAGGATAGTCAAGAAACTCTACCCTAGGAACCCGAAGCACATCTGCAACTAGCTGCGGTGTGATAGGGATGCGCATACCTCGAACGCGAGTGAAAAAGAGAGGTACTGAACAATCAATCCCATGCATGTTGGAGTAAAACTCCTGAATGAGCACGAGAGGACATGTGACCGGGACGTCACACAATGACTCCCATCCCCTACTGTGAATGACAGAGGGAAGGTCAGTGTCGGCGAAGTCCACCAAAATGACTTGGTATTCTGAATGAACACTTCGTCTAGAAAAGTTCTCCGAAAATACCTTGCGAGCATCCTCATCACGGAACCGAAGATTAAGAGGAGCAGAATCAGAAGAGGAAGAAGCTCCAGAGTGCTGAGGGTTCCGAGCCGGAGCGGATTTACGCTTAGATGCCATAGACACTACTAACGTAAACAAAAAAGTCCCAAAACAGTTCAAATATATCAAATATATTGAATAAAGAGTACGTATGCATGAGGAATGCATGAACATGTGACATGCAAAGTAAAAAGCATCATGGGCTCAGCCCAATCCAATCCTACCAGCACACAAGCATAGAACACACATCTAAATGCATGAAAATACCATTCTAATGCACATGTAATGCAATGTATGACATTTTGAACACATTTAAGTGAAAACCCAACCCAAAATTTCAAGAAAAACTCATCAATTTTGAAAAACCCCAAAAATTTTAAAAAACCCCAAAACCTAAGATTTAAAACATGAAATGCATGAATAATGAAGGAAAAGGAGATCATACCAAGTGATTTGAAGCAAGGAAGGGCCGAAAATCACGTGGGTTGAAGATTTTGAGTGAGAAAAAGGAGTTTGGGAGATGAACAGCCGCGGATAGATCGAGAGAGATCGAGAAAATGAGAACAGAATCGCGACAGCAGCTTATATAGGAGCATCAGTAATTCTCGACAGATGAGGTGTCGAGAGGTGTCGAGGAATCTGTCGAGGAGGTGTCGAGAAAATGGCCTTCGACAGCTGCAGGTATTGAGGAGGCAGGAACTTTCTCGATCGATCCACCAGGTGTCGAGGAGGTGTCGAGATTGCGATAAGAAAAAGGCTTGAGAAGCTCGACAGATAACAAGGTATCGAGGAGGTATCGAGGAGGTGTCGAGCCAGCTTTTAAAAACAGTTTTTCGAGAAGTGAAAAACACAGACATGAATGCAATCCAACATGCACCTCAACCAATGATCCAATCAACATATTAAGCTCTCAAAATCATCTCTCATCAAACATTTTAAGCACATGGATCCTCAGAAACACACACACACACTAAACAAGTCTAACCAATTTTATTTTTCAAAAACAGGTTGAGACAGTTTAGTGAGCATACATTAGCACATGTAAACACTTGTGATGGCCAGATCACATTATACCTGCACATGTATCAATAGTAGTAAAGAATATTGCGTGTTGTGTGTGAAAAACATCGCAAGATTGCATATGTGTATACATGTTATGACGATTTGAGATATGAGAAAATAACTTTAACTCACACACAATCATAACCGTTTGATGGGGACTATCACCTTCGAGGTACATCTTATAACTCCCACTTCTCCTAGTAAACACACTTGCAATCATATTTAAAGCATTTCAATCTTTTTGCTTTTTATTTTCTTTGCATATTTTCTTTTAAGCATATCATGCATAGGCATATAAAAGAAGGAAAAGAAATATCCAATATGTTAAGCACAGACATTGCACTTTTGCTATGCCGAAGCATATGGATGTCTTTGACACTGCAGTTTTGCTATGCCGAAGCATACAAGTGTCTATGACACTGCACTTTTGCTATGCCGAAGCATACAAGCGTCACACTATGATTGGAGGGCAACAGTGGTGAGATGGTTATTTATGCCTTTCTCTTAGGATTTTCTAGTCCTATCCGTCAAAAAGAGTGATATGAGTGTTAAGTTTTAAGAGATAACTTAATCTTACTCATCACAAACAAGTGCCACAAAGCTCACTTGCTTAGTTGTGCATAGAGATGCTCATCTAAGCTACAAAAGATACAAAGTTTAGAAAACTTTGTTTTAATGGCCATCCAAGGTATACAAGTACCAATGTACAGATAACGCACATTGTTTTTGTATTTTTCAATTTTTTGTATTTTTATATCAAAAACAAAATAAACAAAACTAAAAATAAACAAACAAAAACATGTTATCAAAGCAAAGCAAAAACTAGACTAACTAAAAAAAATGCAAAACACATAAGTAATGCAACAAATAAAAACAAGAAGATAGAAGTGAGTGATAAAATCACTTAGAGTCCTTTTTCTTCCACACTTTGGAAGAACCTTTCCTTTGATTGAATCCTTGAATCGGCGGTGAGGGGGAAGAATTGAAACCGTTCAAGTTCGAAAGGAACATGAGGGCTTTCAAAAGATCTCCAAGAGAAGCAAGAGAGGATTGAAGCTGATTTTGGCTTCCAGATGCTATCATGCCGTTGCTCTGTTGAGTGGCTAACCACTTGTATCAATTTGGTCGTGTATGACTGGTAGGTCCACAATGATGACAGAGATGCTGCTTCTTCTGTTTTGATTTTTGAGAGTTAGCCTTCTTAGCCCTAGGGTTTTTAGCATCTTTCTTATCTTGCTTAGGGGGTGCTCCTAAGATAGATTTACCCTTGTCTAAGTTCTCACTAGCTACTTCAGTTTTAACAACAGTGTTCTCAATTTCAGTGTTATTAGTAGGAGAAACAAAAACAGTAGTACTAGTAGAAGCAGTATTAGAGGAAGAAAGATCATACCCTAAACCTGTTCGATCCGAAGCCAATTTCTAATTGCTGAGCATCTCATCAAGATTTGCACTTGAAGTCCTCTCTAGTTGAGCTCTAACTTGAGACAGCTCTGCTTCAAGCTTCTTGGTCTTCTCAGCCAAGAAATTGTTCTCAAACCTCAGTGCACCAATCGTTTAATTAGCTTTATCAAACTTTGTGGAAAGTTCTTCACGATCAAGTTCCACATCACTGAGCTTCTTGGTGGCCAGCCTATACAGTTTCTCATGCTTCTCAGAGAGCTTGTATAGTTTCTTATAAGCTGAATGGATGTCATCCTGATCATCCATCTTCTCACACTTAGAATCCACCAGTTCTTCTTCTTCTTCCACTTCATCAACAATCCCTTCAATAGGACTGACCGTGGCAGTGAAGGCATTTAAGATTCCGTCATCCTCATTGTCAGAATCATCTTCAGACTCAGTGTCACTTAAGGTTGTAGCAAGAGCCTTGCTTTTCCCAATGCTCTTGAGATATGCAGGACACTCATGTTTCATGTGTCCGAACCCATGACACCCAAAGCACTTAGGTCCTGCGGGAATAGTGTACTGACTGCCATCCTTAGCATCCTTCTTCCCTTTGTCTTGGCTCTTAAACTGAGAAGAACTGGATTGTCTACGGTCCTTGTCAAAGCTCCTTCCATTGGCATTCTTCATAAACTTCTTGAACAGCCTTGTAATATAGGACTTCATCTTGGAATCTTCATCATTAGAAGATTCATCTGTATCACTGCTCTTTGCCTTCAAGGCCATGCTCTTGCCTTTACTCAACTTTCCAATCCTAGATAACCCTATCTCGTAGGTCTGCAAGTTTCCAACCAGCTCAGTCAAAGGAATCTTGTCAATATCCTTTGATTCCTCTATCGCTGTAATCTTGGCATGAAATCTCTCGGGTAGAGATCTGAGCACTTTCCTCACAATCTTGGATTCAATGGTTTCCCCAAGATTGAAGGCTGAGTTTACTATGTCCTTGAGCTTAGCATAGAACTCATCAAATAACTCATCCTCCTCCATCTTAATCTCTTCAAAGCTTGTAGTGAGCCTCTGAAGCTTTGAATCTTTGACAGCCTTTGTTCCTTCATAGGTTGTCTGGAGGATGGTCCACACCTCCTTAGCAGTTTCAACTAAGGATATCTTCTTGAACTCCTCATTGGTAACCGCACTGAACAACGCATTCAATGTCTTGCTATTGAAGTTTGCCGCCTTGATCGTGGCTTCATTCCAATCGGCCGGCACTTCTTTTGGCTTAGTCCAGCCAATCTCTACAGCTTGCCACACCTTTTCATCTAAGGACTGCAAAAAAGCTCTCATGTGCACTTTCTAGTATACATAGTTAGTCCTATCAAATAGAGGTATAATTAACGACTGTCCTCTATCCATGACAAACAGGGGTCAATGGATCAAACACAGCAAAGATTAAACCCTAATCAGAGTGTGCCCACTCTGATACCACTTGATAGGCCACAAACTGAATGACCAATTGTGATTAAACCAATTAATTAATTAGCCAAGTTATTAATTAATCAATTTATCATGCAAACGCGTGGAAGCACAAACAAATCACCAATTAACTAAATATGCAGTGGAAAATAAATGACATGGTGATTTGTTTACGAATAGGGAAAACCCTTACAGTAAAAACCCGACCGGGTGATTTTTAGGTCACCACTCCCGAAACTCCACTTTTATCAAATCAAGCGATTATAAGTAAAGGAATCCCAAGCACCTTACCAACTTACAGTTGAACCTTTACCCCAATACCCAATTGGACTTGATCTGTAGTGACAGTTCCCCCTTTTGATGCACGGCTCTCAAGTACGTGACTAACCAATGTGCGGATCCTAGTACGCGACTTCAACACCAACTTAGAAGGAGAGATTGGCTGCAAAGTTCTTCAGTTCATCCTACACAATGAAGATCAGGAAGATGCTTCGTCACAAAACCCTTTGGTGCAAATACACAGCAACTTCTTCAAAGAGAAGAACTAGGTGAAGAACTTCGTCTTTGATCACAAATTGCTTGAATAGAGTTTGCTTATTGCTTGTGCAACTTGTGTACAATCTGACGGCTCTTAAAATAATCCTTTTATATGTCTAGGGTTAAGAGAAAAGAAGGCCCAAGGACACATTCACGGATCCCTAGAAATCATATCAGAAAATCTAACTTTATAAATCTCAACAGGTGTCGAGCTTTAATGAATTTGCACTTCAGCTCATTTTTCTTGGACAGACTTGATGACTTCAATACTTGATCTTGAAACCTTGTTTCTTGAAGTATTTAAAACACCTAGAACTACCCAATTACAAGTAGAGTGCGTTTTGTCAAAGGATTAGCCAATTCACATAAACAAATGACATATGTTCTTAACAAGTGAAAACACATATGTCCTAACAATCATACCACTTCATTCTTTCTTGAGCTACGCAGAGGTTTTGTTTGAGTAAGGTCAACAGTTGCTGCCTATTCTTCAGCATCAAGTCCACAGCTCCCACTTTAGTAGTACCTGCCACGTAGTCCAAAACTCTAGGAGGAGGATAACATAAAGGGCCTCAAAGGGTGTGAGCTTAATGGAAGTATGGAAATTCGCATTGATCCAAAACTTAGCTAAGGGAAGCCACTTAATCCAAGTGTTTAGTTTATTAGCTGCAAAAGCCCTTAAGTAATGCTTTAAACTCTTGTTGACAACCTCAATTTGCCTATCAGTTTGGGGGTGATAAGAGGAAGACATAGCTAGTGCCACACCTTGCATCCTCATCAACTTTTTCCAAAAATGTGATGTGAAAACAAGATCCCTATCACTTACAATAGTAGAAGGCATACCATGTAATTTGAAAACAAATTGCATGTAAAGGTTTGCAATCTTAGCAGCAGTATAAAGATGAGAAAGATGGATAAAATGAGCATACTTAGTTAGTCTATCCACAACCACAAACACCACATTTTTCATTTGAGACTTAGGTAAACCTTCAATAAAGTTCATGCTCACATCCAGCCCAAGCTTTTCTAGAATGGGCAGTGGCTGCAACAACCTAGCAGGATGGCAAGTCTCATTCTTGAGCCGCTGGCAAACATCACACTCCTTAACATACTGCTTCAAATCCTTCCTCAAACTAGACCAATGAAAATCCTTCTGAAGTCTATGGAGAGTCTTCAAATAACCTGAATGACCACCACTGTCTTCAAGTCACCACTAGAATCACCCAATTACAACCTGCCCTTGTAGAATAGTAGACCATTGCAAAGAGTAAACCCCTTTGGAACATCATTTCCTGATTGAATGACCTGAATAATTTCCTGAATACTTGAATCAGTGGTATAGCTAGATATAAGATTAGTAGATAGGTAGGAGTGGGAAAAAAATTATACATAAAGTGCCAACAGTATCAGCAGGGAGTGCTGATGCAGACCAGGTGCCATTAGCATTAGCAGGGGGTTTTGATGCAAAGCAGGCAGTGTCAACCACATCTCCATGTCTTCTAGAAAAAGCATCAGACACCACATTCTCCTTACCTTGCTTATACTCCAAGTAGCTTAGTAATCCATCTCTGCTGTGCTGGAGTACCCACACTTTGCTCCAACAAATACTTCAAACTTTGGAGATCAGTTTTTATTACAAATGGCCTTCCTAGTAAATAAGGTCTCCACTTCTTCATTGCAACCACTAGAGCCAACAACTCTTTTTCATAAGTGGAAATAGTAAGATTCCTTCCCTTCAATGCTTGGCTATGGAATGCAATAGGTCTGTGATCTTGCATCAGAATAGCCCCCAATCCCAATCATGAAGCATCACATTCCATAGTGAAGGCTTTGGTGAAATTTGGCAAAGCCAAGATTGGTGGATTAGACACAGCATCCTTCAGCAACTAAAAAGCCCAAGAAGCTTCTATGCTCCAAGAAAAAGAATCCTTCTTCAATAGGACAGTTAGTGGTGCTGCAATCTGCCCATACCCCATCACAAATTTCCTATAGTACCTTGTAAGGCCTAGGAAACCTCTCAAAGCTTTGACATTCTTAGGAACAAGCCACTGTTGCATAGCAGCAGTTTTCCTAGGATCAGTTTTTTCCCCCTCACTTGAAATGAGATGCCCCAAATACTCCACCTCCTTACATGCAAACATACACTTAGATTTCTTAGCATAAAGCTGATGCTTGGGTAAAGTCTCCAATACAAGTCTGAGATGGCCAACATGATCACTCAAGTATCTACTATACACCAATATATCATCAAAGAAGACAAGGACAAATTTTCTCAAAAATGGCTTAAAGACAGCATTTATCAAGGATTGAAATGTAAAAGGAGCATTGGTTAAGCCAAAAGGCATCACCAAAAACTCATAGTGACCTTCATGAGTCCTAAATGCAATTTTGGGAATATCTTGCTCCTTCATTCTTATCTGGTGATAACCAGATCTTAAATCCAATTTTGAGAA
The DNA here is from genome assembly GCA_019022515.1 of Quercus aquifolioides. Lineage (NCBI taxonomy): Eukaryota > Viridiplantae > Streptophyta > Magnoliopsida > Fagales > Fagaceae > Quercus > Quercus aquifolioides. The sequence continues at coordinate 217,297 of JAFHAW010000275.1, read as the reverse complement.
CACACAGGCTCCATACAATTCATCCAACAATTCATCAATGACAGGAATAGGCTATTTGTCCTTAATGGTCTATTGGTTCAAAGCTCTATAGTCTATACACATTCTCCAAGAACCATAAGCTTTTCTAACCAAGAGAATAGATGAAGCAAAAGGACTAAAATTGTTTCTAATATAACCAACAGACAATAACTCCTTAACTTTTTTCTCAATTTCATTCTATTGGTAGTAGGGGTACCTGTAAGGCCTTTGGCAAATGGCTTGAGCTCCCTCCTTAAGATTGATTTGGTGTTCATACCCTCTTAAAGGTGGCAAACCAATAGGATTAACAAATATAGAATTAAAGTCTAACAATAAATAAGCAACTTGCACGTAACTGAGCTGGACAGTTTGCAGAAGATGGATCTAGTTCAACTGAGATGTGCAACACTAGTCCCCTCTTCACCAATTCCTTTAAAAATTGATGCGTATCTTGCATATGAGACCCTGCACTTCTCAAGCCATGTAGTAGCACAAATTTTTGTCCATAGAAGAAGCTCATAGTTCGCAATTTGAAGTCCCATTGGATAACTCCTAAGGTACCCAGCCAATGAGTTCCTAACACTAAATCACAACCCCCCATTGGTAACACATGTAAATGTCCCAAGAATTCATGCCCTTGTAAAAAAATTAGAACTTTCCCACATAATCCTTGAGTCTTGATCACATCACCATTAGCCACCTTCAGTTCTAAAATTTAGGAAGTATCCATAGGAATGTGCAACTGAGAAACTAGAGTTGTATTAATGAAGTTGTGTGTGTGCTACCTAAATCTATAAGAATTACAAAGGATTTTTGCTTAATCCTTCCCATCACCCTCATAGTACTAGAAGTAGGAGTGCCACTCAAAGCATAAAGAGTGATTTTAGCATCCTCATCAGGAACTCCATTAGCATCATCAAGTTCAGTAATTTGCACCCCAAAATTAGCTTCATGAACAACTTCAATATAATCAAGAAGAAACAACATAACATTCTTGCACTTATGACCAGGAGCCCACTTCTCAACACAGTTATAGCATAATCCTTTTTTCTTTCTTCCCTCTATTTGTGTAGGTGAAATTCTCTTAATAGGCAACCTAGTTTTAGGATCTATCAAAGAAGCAACTTTAGGCAGATCTAAGATTGAAGGCTTACCTTGTTCCAATTGAATCTTGGAGTTCTTTTTGCAGCTCCAATTATATTCCTCCTGAATCCTGGACAACCCAAATGCTTCTTTTAGCAATTGGGCATTGAGCATTCTAAAAGGAAGCCTTATCTCATTTTTCAATCCACTAAGGAAACAACTTAGCTTATGTGATGAAGATAAGCCCTTGATCCTATTAGATATGACTTCTAATTGAGCCATATACATTGCTACTGATACTATCTGCCTCAATCTTATCAATGTCTCCATTGGATCATCGTATGCAGTGGAGCCAAACCATACATGCAAAGTTTGAACCAATGATTCCCAATCACAAAACACCCATGTTTCTTCACTATCTTGAAACTAGATTAAAGTCTCTCCTTCCACGTGGAACAAAGCCAACATCAATTTCTCCCCAACTGGAGTATTTTAGTACCTGATGTACTAGTTCACCTTGTAGACCAAACTTGCAGGCTCTTCACTAGAAAATCCTAGAAAATCTAACTTCATAAGTCGAGAAAGAGACAACATTGAAGAATTAGGGTTACAAGTTTCCCCAATTCTTGGAGATTGAAACAACCCACCTTGATCAGAGGCACTTAATTTCTGCAAAATTGAAGGTAATTGTTGGTTCATCTCGTTTAAGGTACGCGTGTGGATTTCCTGTACCGTTCTCATTTCTTGTAATTCTTTTGCATGATGATCAGACGTGCTACAAAGTGAAGCAATAACTTCATTGGTTGCAACAGTAGAATGAGTCTCTACCATGGAAGCATGTAGCCAAGGAAAGTTATGGCTTTGAAACCAAATGGTAAGGTTTTGTTGAACAAAACCCTGAATTTGTAGCTGAATTAGAGGATAGCGGGTATGGAAACAATGGGGAGTCACCACCTAGTTTTTGCAATGATCTAGGAACCAAATATATAGCGTCCTCTCAAGGAAGGACCTTTTTGATCTTACTACTAGAGATATGGGTTTGGAGTTTACGTACGGTTTTAGGAAGGTGTTAGGCACCCAAAACCACCCAACCCTAAGGTTGGCTTCATCCCATTGTATCTTATATCTTAACCCTATTAAAGGCACACTCAATATTGTTATTCTAAACTCACACACACACACTAGCATTCATTTATGTAATTAACATGACATTTTATCTCAAAACCTCAAGATACATCTATCATGGCATATCACCCAAAGCCTAAAATACATCTAGCATACATGTCATATCAAGCTAGGATCTATCTAGCATGGCATATCACAACTCAAGCCTAACATACATCTATCATGCTCCTTATCACATAATGTTATATCATCCAAGGCAGCAACATGTGAACATTAAATCAACATAGAGACTAACCAACAAGTCATGTTATCACCCAAAACATTAAGAACGCAAACATGCTTACTCAAACCATCATATCATAAAACCTAAACAAGATTATATCATAAACAAATGCATGTACATATGAATGCATGACTTTTCTCACTTACCTTGCAGCAGCTCAACACCTATGGCATTGATGCATGAACATGTGAATGCGTGTTTATGGAATTGGAACAAAGAAATGAAAGATAAATCCTAATTCTAACACATGAATGGCAAACAAACAAACAAACAATGGAATAGAGACTTAAAACTACACACACACACGTATATATATATATATATATATATATATATATAAAGGATCTAAAACAGAAGCATTTCATGTGAAATAAGAAACAAAATTAGAAGAACTATGGCTAGGGTTTCTGGGCAGGATCATGCGCACATATGAACAAGCCTATGTGCGCATAATCTAGCTTGCACATGTAGCCAAGATTATGCGCATGTAGGGTTTAGCCCAGAAACCCTAGCAAAATAAAAAACAGAGCAGAACTTCCCAAAAAAAATAAAAAATCTAACAACCTAACTTGGTTTAAAACATAAGAACTACATAAACCTAAACTACATAAACATATAGAAAAATGTAATAACAAAAAACTAAAGCAAACAGACAGATTAAAGCATAAAAAGACAAGAGAAAAGAAAAAGAAATTTTAGACTAATACCTCAAACACAAAGCTTTCCAAGCTTTATTTTTTATCGTGTCCCTCAGTCAAATCTATTCACAATCAATAAAAAAGTGATTAGTAATCTTAAACTCAAAGATCAAGGCTCGAAAATGCCCCAATAAAAATAAAAATAAAAATTGACTTGAGGATATTTTGTGAAAAACTCCCTCTTTGATTCACTATTTCTAGTGAATCTTAGTGTTTTTTGTAGACACCTCATTCTGTACCTGGTCAATAAATTTTAGCCCCTAGTCCCAATGATGAGCTTGACGTGTCTACAAAAGGTAACTGAAGTTATTTTGATAGTTTGGAAGTAATTACAACTCAAAAGTGCTCAAATCACTTTGAAACAATGCTAGAAAATTATATTTGCTCATTATTTTGCCTATTACTTTTCTACAGTTCATTTTTTAGTAAGGTTTATTTCATTAGAAACTAGACATCTTAGGCTTCAATTTGAACTTAAATTTTCCTAATTTTGAGATTTATTTTGAGTGAGTTATGGCCGTTTGAAGTTTGGTCATTAGAGCTATCAAAATTAGGATTTTTGTGGACACATGCGTGCGTGGGGAGCACGCATGCATATGCAGCTTCAAACCTGCGTATGCAGGCCATTTTCTAGAGGCCAAAAACTTCATGTTTTAGGACCCAAAGCCTCCCTCTTTGATGGGGCCCGGCCTTTAGACACCTTGGAATGTCCAAAACCCTAAAAATAAGCCTGAAAACCCTAGTTTAAACCTATAATTACATCCTTATGCCTCCAATCTCAAACCCTAGCAAGAGAGAGTTGATTTTTCACCTAAACTTCTCCATAACACTTTTCTAACACATAGCCTCTATGAACATTTTTTTATTCTTTAAAACCTCTCTCTAGTAGTCTTAAGGCAAAGGCTATTTTCTAAATCCTTTCAAAACCTTTTTCAAAACAATCTTTCCAATAATGTCTTTTTATTTTGAGTTGTGATCACTTATGAACTATTGAAATAATTTGATTCCTTTGATTATCATTGAATCCTGTTATGTAGGCACTGAGGGGCCGGTGAAATATCAAACAAGTTGTGTTCTATAAGCAAGGTGTGTCTCTCTTCATGGCTCTCCCATAATTTTGGTTTTGTATAGCTTGTGTTCTTGTTGTTCATATTTGATTTATATATTATATGTTCTCAGAGATATGTTTTTTTTTTTTTTTTTTTTTTTTGTGTTCCATCATGTTTCGATTGGAGAGTTGAATGATTTGATATAGGCGTAAATGCACTTTTAGTCCCTACATTTTGACCCTATTTCTATTTTGGTCCCTACACTTTCATTTCACCACAGGATCATCCAATCTAGTTCAGGCCAATAGAAGCTCATTCTTTCAAGCTTATGAAAATTAGTTTGTTGGGACCCTGAGGAGGAAAAGGATGGCCACATCAGAGACCCTGAATGCTTCCAAGAATGCATCTAGATACATGGGGGCTATCAAGTTTGCTGGGAGTCAGTCATCAGGGCATGCTCCAAAGAAATGAATAGCTTGTTGTTTTTTGTTTTTTGACGAATGACTTGTGTTTTGTATAATTATAGCCAAGCTAGTCACTGTTGTAGTTAAACGATGCCCTGCTATTTGGGTTAAGATTGGCGGTTGAACAATGCATTTTTGTTAATTTAAACATACTTCTTTTTCTTTTTTAATGATAACTATGAAGATGTTTAGGTTAAGTTTGGCAGTATGTTGATTAAGATGTTTGGATTTCTTGTTGAGTCTGTTATTTCCTTCTGTCTTGTTTTATATGTGTATACTAGTGCCTGACTTAGGAATATGTTACCTGCTTGACTTGGAATATGTTAGCTGTTAATGCTAGTTTTCTTTGTTGCTTTGACTTGGAACTATGTTACATGGTTCAACAGAAACATTTCTCTGCAGTTTTTTGTTTCTTCATTCATAGTTCAATTAAATATTCAATTATCATATTCTTGGTTGCTGTTGTACTTACCTATAACACAACTAAAGCCCCAACTAATGCCACAACAAGTAGCACAGTAGTAGTAGCAGTACACAGCAGCAGCAGCAGCATACAGCAGCAGTAGCAGCACACAACAGCAGCAACACACAACATCCTGCTATTTCAAATTTCCAATTCACATGCCATGATTATCAAACCATCACACTATCACACTACTAGTCCACACATCCACACATTTAATGAGAAATGTATTCTTTTATTTCACAACAGAAAGAGTACAAAATAAGCAGCAAGTGTGTCGTTGATAATATCTAATCCTACCAAAATTGAGCACACTACCAGTCCTTTATACATTAACATTGCAACCTTATATACACTACCAACCACAGCAACCCACACAAGTTATTTCCACCCCTTACCTAACCAAACACAGAACTACACATATCACCACTAACAATGCCACAGCCACAACTAAAAACTTCTCTCTCTTCTTGCAGTGTGTAAAGCTCAGCCTCAAGTGTGATGATCCTTTGCCTTTGCTGTGGGATAAGCACCTTACCATGATCACATATCTCATCATCACGCCATTGGAAAAACCTGCACTTTCGCCCTACTTGAAATGCAAATAATGCTCCAAAAAATGAAAATCCATAAACTATTGTATTAACAAATTGAAACAACATACTGAAATTAATGTACTAAAACCCACTAAAACAATTTACTACAATTGACATACCCAATAGTTTGGACAACCATAGAATCTTCTGCTAGGATTGTCTGCTATCCATGACACAACTAGGACAGGTCTTTATTATAGTAGCACCTCATTGGTGCTCTCCTCCTCACGATGGGACTTCTTGAAGAGCTTGCTTCCATTCTGGGGAGATGAGGCTTAGCCGTGTGGGTGGAGGTGCAAGCTCAAATTTTGAGAGTTTAGGGTTTCTGGTATTGATTTGGGGGATTTACATGGTAGTGATGGTCACATGAGGGTCACATGTGAAATAAAAAGGTGGGAAACCCATGTGGCATGGGTGATGAGTGCCTCGGTGGATTTTTAATAATATTTTAATTCCTCCGTTAGCCACCTTAGATATTTCCGTTTGTTGACTAATGAAAAGGACGAAAATAACACACGTTAATTGGTTTAGGGACTAAAATTGGTGAAATGAAAATGTAGGCACCAAAATCGAAATAGGATCAAAATGTAGGGACTAAAAGTGCATTTATGCCTTTGATATATTGATGAACATGTTTTGATGTTGTTCTTGTTCGTTGTTAGATCCAATGCATGTTTAGGAGTAGATTTTATTTATCTTTGTTGTTAATTTAGGTTGTTTAGTTTTATATTAGAAGCAGGTTAGGTTTGGTTTGATTGTTGTTTTGTTGCTTGCTTTAAAACTATGTTTCTTGGCGTGTATGGGTACACATACTTATGCATGCATACACATACTTATATATGCGTACGCATCCTCATGCATAGAAACATAGATTTAGGGTTCTTGATTTTTTTTTTTTTTTTTTAATCATATGTTTAGGGCTTGTTGAGTCTAGTTTTCACATGTTTAGGTCTAGGGTTAGTAGAATAACATATTTCACATGCTTGGATTGATAGATTGATAATTAGGGTTTATATCTTGGATAAATCACATGAACATGCATATGAATATAAATATGCATTGATGTATAGGTGTTGTGGTTCTATGAGGTAAGTAAGGTAAGTCATGCATAATTACATGAACATGCATTTGATTGGAATGTTGAGCATGATATGGTTTATGAACATGATGAATATGCTTGGTTACTGCCATGATGCTATGCTTGGATGTTTGGGATATGTTTGACGTTAATGCCCTTTTGATGCTACTGCATTCTGATATGCTTGCTGCCTTGGATGAGATAAGATAGATGTATGCTTGGGTTGTGATATGCCATGATAGATGGATGACTAGGTTATGGGATGATTGATGCCATGTTGTATTGTTAAATGAATGCTAGTGTGTGTGAGTTAGAATTTGAGTGTGCCTTTAATAGGGTTAAGGCATAAGACACAATGAGAGGAAGCCAACCCCAGGGTTGGACGGTCTTGGGTGCCTAATACCTTCCCAAGCCATACCTAAACTCCGAATCCATACTCTTGTAGTAAGATCAAAGGTCCTTCCCTAAAAGGATGCTATATTCATTGTTCCTAGACCATTGTAAAACTAGGTGGAAACTCCTTGTTGTATCCACATTTTCCCTAAGGATTTCTGTGTGTTTTGAAAAGGTACTATGTATGGCTATTTATATTGTGAAAATGAGGGTTTGGAATGGCTCCTAGACGATGTGGGATTCCATCCAAACCTCAGCATTAATGCACAAAACTTACATTTTTTATGTTTCTAGAACCCTACATGCGTGTGTAGGTTTGAGCTTGCGTGCACATGCATCATGGTTGCACGCGCAGGCCAAGGGTTTCCTGGCTTTACTTTTCCAAAAATAGATTTATTTGCTCATTAAAAGTTATATTTTCCATTTCAACATTTCTCAAGTCAATTTAGCATCTGATTGGGCCCTAAACCACCCTCGGGTCTTAGAATTTCAACATTATTAGGGAATGGGGGCTCGAGTCGTAAGGGGTACAAAATGCAATGTCTACAAATGCCCATTTTTTAATTCGTGAGCCCTACTAATGGAATCAAAAGAATAAGAGAAAAAACATTTTGTTTCGACATATGGCTCAGGGCTAACCCACTCACATGACACACATCATGTATACATGGGGCAAGGTGCAACTCCGAAGAGTTGTGTGGGATAATGTCCGAATTCTTACCTTTGTTGCTCGGGAAACAAGCAACGACAGGTTCACTATCCCAGAACCTGTTTTGCCAATTGCAAGCAAAAGACGAGTGACTCACTCTCTTAGAGTCATTAAAAATGAAAAGCAAACAAGGCTAACAGATGCAACCATTAACCAAACAAACAAGGTACTCTTACGAGCTTAAAAGGATACACATCTGTGGCATCGATCTGGGGCTCTTGCCTCAAACTTCTTTGAGTGGCTATGCTGAACTTATAATCAAAGACACATAACAAGAATGGCTACTATCCTAAGCCAGCATCACATATCACACATTATGTTATAAACACGTCAACACAACATTAATGACTACTATCCTAAGACAAAAACACATCAACACATCATGTTATCAACATATCATCACAACATTATCACAAGGACACGAGCATAACATCATATCATCAGAAAAAAAAAAAAAAAAAAAGAGCTCGAAAGACTCAACATCACACATCAAAGAATTTATCATTCAAGACTCACATCATTTATTTCCAGAAAAATCCATTATTTAAGGAAATCAAAATCATCTAAGAAATTCATCATTCAAATCCATCCATTTTTGAAAACTTTCTTCCAATTTTGAAATCTCTCTTGGATTTTTGAAAATTGAAATCTTTTCTTTTGAAATTCTCGTTAGACTTTTGAAATTATTGACTTTCTTCTTGAGTGCCAATCTCTCTCTTGAATTATTGAATTCATTTTTTAATTTTAAAGCTTTCTTGAATCTTTTAGATTTCTCACATCAATTAGGTCACATCAACACATTGGATCACAACAGGATAGAACCAAGGCACAATGGGTCACATCAAGTTTGATCCAAACACATCAGGACAGAACCAATCATAACGATCACATCAGGTTTGATCTAAACATAGCAGAATAGAACCAATCACAATGGGGCACATCAGGTATAATCCAAACACATCAGGATTGAACCAATCACAACAGATCACTTCAAGTTAGGTCCAAACACATTAGTACTGAACCATAGGCACAACATGTCACATCATTCCTCCAAATCTTCTCTTCTCTTTTATCATCTTCTCATCATCATTTTTCTCTCTCATCATTTTTTCTTTTCTCTCTCTCTTTTTTTTTTTCAATCATGCATTCTCATCTTCTCATCATTTCTTTTTCTTTTCCTTTCTTTTTCCTTTTTTTTTTTCCTTTTCTTTTTCCCATCTACTTTTCTATTCAGATCTTCCTCTTTCCTTGCTTCTTTCTATCATTTTAAATATCTCATCTTCTTTTTAATTTTCCTTCCCATTTTTGAACTTCTAAAAATTACATTTTCTCTTTAGGGCATTAACAAGAAAGAGTTGATTAGGCCATGGGTTCATTGCATTCTTTCCTTTTTATGGGGGAACATATTTACTCAACACATCATTCATTCACTTCATTGTTATTATTATGCACCTTTTGCCTTTGGATGACCATCAATTCCCTAGAATTCCTAACACCTCTAGACGAAGATCAAAAATAGTTGGAAGAGATTTTAGACCAATGAAGTTTCAAACACAGCAAGATTTTTAAGGCAAATAAATATTTATGAACCCAACAATTTGAAAGTGACTCTAGTCTAAAGAAGCTTTAAGCATGACAAGATTTTAGAGATAGTAAAGCACAACATGATTTGAATAAAAAGAGGACCTTGAAGAAAAATTAGAGGAATTGAAGAAAGGAGGTAAAAATAAGGGATCATAGATCCAGATAATTTTGCACATCAACGTGTATTCTCTTTGAACTAGTTTTGCATGAATCACTTACCATCTTCATTGATTAGTCCAAATATGAATTTAAAATTTGATCACCTCTAGTCAACTCGATTATTGTCCTTGTTTTAACATGCACTGCATTCTCCTAAATCAACTCATCTCTCATGTATCGTCACTTTTCCTCTCATCATGGTTGCTTAACCTTGGAGCTAGTCTCATCTTCCCTTATATGTTCATTTCTTTGTCGTTTCCATTCACGATTTGCCCTTAGCTTGGAGTAAGTTCACCATTTTCCTTGTTGCTCTTTTTCACTTCTTTTCAAGATGCCATAACTTTTGCCTAGGTTGCTCTTTTAGGTTTGCAACCTAGCGGGCCTTTCTTCTTTCTTTTCTTTCTTTTTTCCTTTTTTTTTTTTTTCTTTTCACAACTAAGGCTAGACTTTCCAAAATTTGTAGGGCTAAACAATCTCAACTGATCAGAGAGGACTTGTTTTTGGACCGTAACGAGGCTGAGGTTCTACGGCTTAAGAAAGAAAAGGTATTTGAGGCTCAAATTTTTATTCTCAAGGTATCCTAATTGCCAAGGATTACTACTCATCTCGTTCTTGCATTGTTTTCTTTTTTTCATCCATTTTTCCTTGTCCATTTTGATCCTCACTTTCATTTCTTTTTCCACTCTTCTTTACTTGTATCTCCCATTTTCCTTTTCTTTCTCTTTTCTTTGTTTTTCCCTCTTTTTTTCTTTTTCCATGCCCTTTGTTTAGAAAAGGGGTATTCTTTCACTTATAAATCATCCTCACATCCCTCTATCATTCATCTACAAAACTTGCCCCTAGTATAGAGTTGATCCTTTCCAATATTAGAGTATGCTCCTAGTGTTAAGGGTAACCCTTTCAAATCACCATCTCTTAAAAACATGCCCCTAGTGTAGGGGGTAATCTCTTGGCATGGGTATAAATAAGGAATTCATCTAGGCTCAACAGGGTTAGCAAGTGGAACTAATCTCTCATTGTAAAAAGGGTAGCAGAAAGATGGCCTCTCATCCCTTCAACCTTGATTGCTTAGCCTTTCCAAACCTACGTTAGCCTTTTCATCTCATCAAGTTCTCATCATAGTAGTGTCATCCATGTGAAATAACAAGTTATTCATTCAATTTCTTTTTCCCATCTTTGAACTCACTCATGGTTTGTGCTTTAAGGAATCTCTCATCACTCATCCTTCTCATTCTTGTGTACTCTCTCACTTGATCGAAGTCTTATTTTTTTTCTCACCCTCCTTCTCACTTTCATGCTTGCTCTTTATGATCGAATGAACTAAGACAATCTCATCTTTTGATTTCTTCTTTGGATTAACCAATATTTTTTAGGTTTAAGGATTCATTCATTTCAAAACTAGCAAAAGAGATCACATGATACACATCATATTTGAATGGTCATCTTTATTGAAAGTGAAATAACACAATAAGGGAAAGACTCAAATAGACTCGACAACAAACTCAACAAAGGAACATGACTCAACAACACAAAATATGGAAAGACTCAACAACACAACAAGGAAAAGACTTAACAATACAACAAGAGAAAGACTCAAATAGACTTGATAAATTAGGGACATGACAACTAAAAAAAGACTCAACAAAATTGAAATGGCTCATCCTCTAGCAAAAGGTGTTCTCATGGATCAAATCTCTTAGGCACATCCCTTCATTCATTCTTGCTTGTTTCTACTCGCCCATTTCTTGAGATTGTGGCTTGGCGATCACCCCTTGATCTATCAAATCTTGAACTTCATGCTTCAACCTTAGGTAACTATTTGTCTTATGTCCTATCCTTTGGTGGAAGGCACAATAATCATTTCTATTCCAATTTGGCGAGATTGGATTTGGAAGGAGTACGATCAAGCGGCTTGAGGTGCCCCTCCTCAATCAAGACTGCTAGTACTTTTGACAAAGGCATTTGCAGATCATCAAACACCCTCTTTTGTAGTCTAGAAACAACATTCACATTGTTGAGAGCATAACCCTTTTCTCCTTTGAAAGTTCAAATAGCATTGAAAACACTATGAACGTTTAGACCCCCAACCAACAAATTACCAATTCAAGTTTTATATCAAACAATGTATGTGCGGAAAATGATAACAAGCTTAAAAAGAATTGATAAACAATCTAAACCATAAATAATCACAATCACAGCAGTAATTAAATGGTAAAGATAAAGGGAAGAGAGATGCAAACACAAGGACAACACACGACGTGTTATTGAAGAGGAAACCAAAGCCCTAAGCATAAAACCTCTCCACCACCCTCCAAGCGGTCAATAATTCACTAGAAAATGTAGTTGGGATATATGAACAGCAATAGACCCTCAAAGCCTAATCTACCCAGGTACCTAAGCCCTCTAAGCTTCTTGCTCCAACGAGGTTGCGCCGAACCTTTTTCTTCTCTAGCTTACTGAATTCCGCTATAAACCTTAGCATCAATCAATAATCATTGGTCCCTTCCAAACTGCTTCCCTTAGCACCAAAAGAACCTTCTCACAAACGTGGATATGGTGAGAAAAGGATTTGGTCAAGAACCTCTCAAGGATGTATCAATGGAGAGGAAGAGAGTAGAAGAATTTGAAGAGTCTCTTAGGTGAAAATTGTGGCTCAATCAATATTGTTTTTCTCTAGGATTTTTCTCTCAAAATTCTCTCTGGAAGCTCTCTACATTTTGTGGGAATGAGGGGTATTTATACTAGGGTGAGATAGGAAACGTCAAGTTTTTCAAAACAGAGCTAGTTGGAGGCTTGGCCTCACAACTTGGCTGAGTTGCGAGTTCAAGCCGCGAGCTAACAGAACGGACAGGCTAGACTTTTTGTCCTGTAGTGCTCCAGCTAGCACGACTATTCACCTTCTCGCACGCTTCACTCGTGTGCTAAATTTGGCGGCTTGCCAGTCGCGAGTCACCCGCGAGTCCTAGCTGCAAAGCCCTGCTTTCTTGCACTTTCTTAAGCATTTCTTCACACTCTCTCACTCACTACCCTTACATGAATCCCACCTAAATACAGGGTTTGTAGGTGCTGAAATACAAGCAAATTGGCAAGGAATAAAGCCACCAAGATGGTTGATTAAATTCAACCTTACAATCTCCCCCTTTGGCTATTCTGTGACAAAACCCTGCAACAAACTTTAGACTTAATGCATGAGTTGGGAACAGTTGGAAAACTCACTCACACCTAACTCTAGAATCTGTGAAGCTCTTGAACCATAAGACCGAAACATCTCCTGAAACACAATAACACAATAAGTTCATTATATGCAGAAAATTTGTAATGCATATGGAGCAAGCACAATGCAATCAAGCAAAATGGAATAAAGTAATAAACCACGGCTTGATCAAACAAGCAATCACCACAATGCTCATTTAAGCTTGGAATGAACATACGGACATTCAAGCTGACAAGCACAAAGCAAATCACTTGAATGACCAACACTCAAGCAATGCACAGTACATGAAGTATATGCATCTAGGAATAAAATCCTACAAAGGCACAAGAGTGAAAGTACTTAAAGAAAATGCATAACATTTAGCTAGAAGTACAAAGCAACAAAGCATAAAGGCTGCAAAAGCATGGTACAAACCATGAAAGCCTACAAATTCAAGGAAACAAACCCTAAAAGCTTACAAAAGCAACATGGGTACAAAGCAATGGTATGATTGCATCGGGAAACCAGAATCAGTTTCCATCCTTGTTTGCTTCTCTTGGAGATCTTCTCAAAGCCTTCATGTTCCTTTCAAACTTGAACGGTTTCAATTCTTCCTCCTCACCGCCGGATCAAGGGTTTGCTAGACGAAAAGGTTCTTCCAAGGTGTGGAAGGAAAAGGGCCCCAAGTGATTCTATCACTTTTTCTTTCTCTCTCCTATCTTGTTTTTTATTACATCACTTGTGTGTTTTGCTTTACTGTTTTAAGTCAGTCTAATTCAATGCTATGCTTTGTTTAACATGTTTTTGTTTGTTTTCAGTTTTGTTTATTTTGTTTTTGATATAAAAATTAAAAAAAAAATTGAAAAATCAGAAAAATATGAAAACAGTGTGTGTTTTGTGTACATTGGTACTTGTGTACCTTGGATGGCCATTGAAATAAAGTTTTCTAAACTTTGTATCTTTTGTAGCTTAGATGAACATCTCTTTGCATAACTAAGCAAGTGAGCTTTGTGACTTGTGTTTGTGATGAGTAAGGTTAAGTGATCTCTTGTACTTAACACTCGTATTACTCTTTTTGACAGGAATGACAAGAAAATCCTAAGAGAAAGGCATAAATAACCATCTCGCCACTGTTGCCCGCCAATCATGAAATGACTTTTGTATGCTTCAGCATAGCAAAAGTGAAATGTCAAATGTTAACATCATTGGGTATTTCTTTTCTCTCTCTTATATGCCGATGCATGATTTGCTTAAAAGAAAAATAAAAAGCAAAAAGATCATAATTTATTAATAAGGCCTAGAGTGCAATTATATTTATATAGTGGTATTAAATATAATTAATGGTAAATTTGGACTTGTCATGAGTTGACAGAAAAGTCCAGGGCCCATTGAAGCTAGTGTCTTATTGGTCCCTTTTGGTCCCACTCCAAGTCACACACTAAAGCCCAATTAGAAAGGTCCAATAGGCCAGCCCAATTAGATAATCAATTAAATATAAAGGGAGACGCATACGAAATTTTTCATGAGAGAAAAAAGAGAGACACCATTGTGAAATGGTGTGTATGTGTGAGTGAAGCCACTCGATTATTCTCCCTTGGAAACTGATTGATTTTCACTGCACCAAAGTATGCTATCTTGTTCTTAAATTCTGAAATTTACATAGTGCATGTTATCAATCATGAATGAAATAGATCCATGTTTGTTGTTTCCGCTTTGTGTTTTGTATGAGATACAAAACTAGATTTACCAACACTTCCAACCCTCATCTCTCTTCTCATGAGACACCCATTCCAAACAATTGTTCCGTTTGGATGAGGAAGGGTTCCTATGGTTGAGCTTTTACTCTTTTGGTAATGTCATATCTTCATGCATTTTGTGCATCTTGCATTTATTTGTGCATTGTTTTCTTTTTTATCTTACTTTTATGTTTTAGTTTTGTGTGAGTGAAAAATCGAAAACCACATAAAAAGTGAAAAATTCAATAAGTTTGATCATATATGTTTGAGTACATATCTCATGTGAGTTTGGCCTTGTACCTTTGTACAAATGACTTTGTGCATTTACAAGCTTAGCTTGTTTTCTATGCACCTATATCGTTGTGGGAAAAATCTTGACATCTATGTGTGATTGTTGTAAATCGATCTTCAAACCTATCATGAATGATTAGTCCATTGTCATGTTTGTTTTGATACATGCGTAGACTTGTGCCTATATATCTTCCCACTTTTTTATATTTTTTTCTTAAAGAGCTCAACCAATGTAAATCTCAAAATGAATAGAGATAATGAGCTGCAAAAGCCGTCGCACATACTAGTATTCGATTAGGAAAAAGGGAAAGCGACTTTTATAAAATGTATGGTGCCCAAAAGCCAAAGGTTTGTTCATCAAATTGAAATATCAAAAATTTCAAGCATCGATCTCAAAAAGAGATGTAAAGATAAAAAATGATCAAATGTTATGAATTGTAAAAAGCCAAATGAAAAGCTTCAAAGATATGTAATCATTTTATTGTGGGAGGTCATATATATTCATTTCTATAATTGAGATAAATCACTTGACTTAGTACTAGTTGTATATGACTTGATTGAATTGATCATTGAAGTTTCACTATAGACTAATGACTATTCCACATTTGATACACACACACAACACACATGCCTAATGTTCAATGAATGCCTTATTCATTTGTTCAATTGTACTTGTTTAAATGTGATGTGTGTGTGCGCAACTATATATGGATCGAACCAAAAAGATTTTTGATCATTTTATCTGTATTTGGAAGTGATTTTTATCACTCTTTGTGTTCATGTTTAGTGCTTTCTTTGTTTTTCATTGTTTCAAACATATTTTGTATTGAAAAACAGGTGTCAGAGTTTTTCACAACTTACCACGCAACTCACAAAAATCTTTGCAACTCATCTCGCGACTTGCCAGTCATGCAACGCAAGTCACGAGTTCATCCAGAAACTTTCGCGACTCGCCCAGTCGCGAATCGCCCAAAAAAAACTTTTTAAAGGGCTTTTTGTGGGAAACCTGTTTTGAACCTCTCCCATCCTCTCTTAAACCCCTCTTTCAATATTTTTACATCAAAACCCAATCAATTTGAATGGTTTTTTATTCCATTAACATCTCTAAGGTAATTTTAAACTTTTTTCATTGTTTTGGATCCTTAGATTATGTTTTGGTGAGTGTTATGTTCTTGATTGGGATTTTTATCATAGGGGTTGGGAAAGCTTTTTTTTTTTATTATCTAATTTTTGTATAGGATTGGTTTCGTTTGGTGATTTGCTTTGGATGTTGGCCCCTTGTGGCAAAAAGAACATGTATTAAGGGTGGATTTCACGATGTTCATGCATTGTTTCACATTGTTGTTCATAGTATGCATGCTAGGTGTTTGATAAAACGCCTCTTAGGCATTTTCTTGCTTGTTTGGACTCCGATGAGTACCACACTTTGGGGTTTCTCATATTTCCTCATTAGGAACATGTTTGGTTCATTGGTTGTGCATTTAACACACCTTGCCCCACATGTGCATTTTCCATGCATTGGTCATGCATTGCACATAGCCACCTCTTGCACACACCTTTGCTACCCTTATCGTGCATTGGTCTATACCTTGTTTCTTCATCCTAACATATCATGTTTACTTTATGCTTTGTAGCATTTTATTTTGTCTTTTGTTTGAACTTCATTTTCTCATTCATCTTGCACCCCTTATGCATCTTTATCCTTGTTCATGCCTTCATCTCTTGCTCTCATTTCCCCTTAAACCTTTGTCTATTCGTGTCAAAAAGGGAGAGAGTATACTCTAGAGTAGTATACTGGAAAGTTTTGTCATTTCTATATGACTCTTATGCACATTCTTAGGGGGAGAGATATTTCTTAGGGGAAATGCATATACCAAAGGGGAGAAAACATTGTGTTAATAAGAAAACTCTATTTTGTTTGTTTTTCTTTATGTTTGTTTTCTTGTTCACTTTATGGTGCTTTGAGTTATAGTTAGTATATATGCTTTGTTGTTCTCATTGCATCGTGTTTGTGTGTTAGACGTGTATACATCCTTATGCTATTGTGCTTCTTTGAATGCATGTTCAGATGATCATTTGCTTTCCTATGTGATCATTGTAGTCATTTCTATATGATTGTTTTGGTGTATGATCAAGTTGCTCACATGTTTCACATCATGTTTACTTAATCGTAATTTACTTGTTACATTATACTTGTCCTTTTATTACTTGCTTTACCTTGAGGGTCTAATGTATTTTGTACAAGTGTTTCAGGTTACAGGTATATATGTTCCAAGTTCATCACAGCTCCTATGAATTATTATAGGGGGAGAAAGAGAGAAAGAGCTTTGTGTTATATCAACTATGTTTTTTCTTTGCTTATAGTTCATGATTATTCTTAACTATTTAAAATATTTTCTATTTTGTACCCATACTTTGTAGCTTAGTACTTGCTGTTAATGTTATACATTTCTTTAAGTACTTAACTCTTGTGCCCTTGTTGGATTTTTATCCTTGATGCAATTACCTTGTGTTATTGTATCGGTTGAGTGTTGGACATGCAAATGATACTTTGCAATTGAGCTTATTAGCTTGCATGTCCGGATGGTTATTCCCTGTGTGAATGATCATTGTGGTCACTATTTATAGTGATTGTTCATTTTTGGTCAAGCCATGCTTCATTGTTTCATTCCTTTTTGCTTGATCGCATTGTGCTTGCTCTATATGCATTTCAAGTTTTCTGTTTACAATGATCATATTGTGTTATTGTTTTCAGGAAATACTTGTCCATATGGTTCAAAAGCTTCACAGATTCTAGAGTCAGGTGTGAGTGAGTTTTGTTCAATTGTTCCCAACTCACATGTTAAGTCTAGAGTTTGTTTTAGGGTTTTGTCATGGAATAGCCAAAGGGGGAGATTGTAAGGTTGAATTTATTCAATCATTTTGTTGGCTTTATTCCGTACCAAATTTGTTTGTAATTCAGCATTTAGAAACCCTGTATTTAGTTGGGAATCACATAAGGATAGTGTGTGAGAGAGTGTGAAGAAAAGCTCAAGAGTGTGCAATCAAGAAGAGCCTCGCGATTGGATCTCACGACTGGCGAGTCGCCAGAAGGGCACACGTGTGAAGCATGCAGAGGGAGCTGAAGAGTCATGCCAACTATTGCACTACAGGACAAATCTTCCAGTTTGGCCAAGCGTTAGCTTATGACTCAAACTCGCAACTCATTCTAGTCATGAGCTCGAGTCACCAGATCACCCTATTTGGTTGTAACTGACTCTTCGCATTCCATACACACCCTACTATAAATACCCTTATACCCATGTATTGTAGAGAGCTTCTAGAGCGAATTTTAAAAGAGAAACCCTAGAAAAAAACAAAATTGACTCATCCACAATCTTCATCCTTTGATTCTCCAAATTCCTCTAATCTCACCCTCTCCATTGATATATCCTTGAGAGGTACATTAGCCAAATCTTTATCTCACCATACCCATATCTATGAAAAGGCTTTTTGGTGCTTAGGAAGCAGTTTAGAAGGGACCAATTAATTTCGATTGGTGCAATGGGCAATTGCGGGATTCGGTAAGCTAGTAAAGACAAGGTTCGGCGTAACCCTGTTAGAGCAAGAAGCTTGAAGGACTTAGGTGCACTGGATAGATTAGGCTTGGAGGGTCTTATGCTATTCATGTATCCCAAATTTTTTCTCTAGTGAATTATTGATCACTTGGAGGGCAGCGGAAAGGTTTTTTGCCGAGGACTTCGGTTTTCTCTTCGATAACACATCGCTGTGTTGTCTTTGTATTTCCATCTCTTTTCCCTTAATCTTTACCTTTTAATTACTGCTGTGGTTTTGATTAAATTTGGTTTAGATTGTTTTACCAATTCTGTTTTAGCTTATTTTCATATTCTATACATATATTGTTCGATTATAAGCTTGTATTGGTAATTTGTAAATTGGGGGTCTAAACATTCATAGGTGTTTTACACACATTTTGAACATTCACTAACTAACTCCTTTACTTGTAAATTGCATTCAACAATAGCTGATAACTGTAACAATAGATAGTAAGTACAGTAATCCTAACAATTTTTTTTGTGGCATTCTCAAACCTGCTGCTATAAGAGGTATATTGGGGCGTTTTTGTCTACTGCCACTAAAGAATAGGCATATAGCAATGCTTTTTTAAAAAGCACCATAGTAGCCCAAAACAATAGCAGCATTTTCTTAAAACGCCACAACTGTCATAGTTTTAGCAACATATTTCTAGCCTATAGTGATATTTTTATAACCCCACTGCAATACTTATTAAACAAATACTTATAGAGACATTTTAAAAATATCGCAATATACTGAAATATTAACAATATCTTTAGTGACGTGTGTAAACTGCTACAATAGCACAAAATTTCCCCAAATTTCATTTCCCACTTACTCTTTTACTTAGGGATTTTTTTTCTTTCTTTTTATTCGGCTCTCTCCCTCTCACTCTCAAGAAATTATCTCTCTCCCCTCACTCATCTTCTCTCTCTCTCTCTCTCTCTCTTTTCACAATCCCTACCCACCTCCACCATCTCCCTCCCTCTCTCCTTCACCGCCATTCCCCTCTACCTTTGCCACCTCCTTCTCCCTCCGCCGCTACCACCCTCACTCATGATAATCCTCTCTCTCTCTCTCTCTCTCTCTCTCCCCTCACAAACCCACCCACCTCTACCGCCACCACCTTCCCTCTCTCCTTCGCCGCCATCCCCCCTTCTCCCTTTGCCACCGCCACCCTCCTCTCTCCTTTGCTTTTCCTCCTTTCCTCCACCATCTCCTCGCCTACCTTCTCTCCTCTTTCCCTCATTCCTCTCTTCCCATTTTCTCCTCTCCTCCTTCCCCTTTCCTTTTCTTTGCTTTAGGGCCGATTTCAACATTGTCTTCCGCTTGATGTAACGGGTTTTGTGTGATTTTAGTGTCATTTTTTCAATCTATTAAATTTGAATTCTCAATGGTTGATTTTGTCAGGTTTGGATGATGGTGATGAGTTGTTTGTTGTTGGAGATTCTTTAATTCTAAATGTCTTGGTCAGGTGACAAATTTTTTGTTTGTTATTTTTTTTAAACACCATCAAAAACTATAAAAACGCAGCGATAAACCAAAAGTTTATTAAATAATTTATAATATTTTGAATATTTATTTTAAGTATTAAAAGATAATATAGAGTAGTAAATGTTATTGCTAGTAATGTTGATATAATTAGTTAGTGTATTAATAAACTCCTTATAAATTATACTCTTGGTTTGCAAGTTAACGTTGTGATAAGTTTTGATTTTTTTTTTTATTATTATAAAAAAAGTGTGCACTTGGCTTGCGTGAGTAATTTCTGCTTAAATACTTGTAAAATTCTATAAGGTGGTTTAAATTGATATTGGAAGTGTTTATTATTTTTTGAAAATTTGGATAGATATTTTTAATTTATATTTGTTTTTTTTTTTTTTTCAATACTTGTAAGATTCTATATTGTGATGATGATAATTGGGTTTGTGGTGGGTTGTTAAGTTGAATCAAGCGGGTGGCTTGCATGGTGTTATAAGGTGGTTTAAATTGATATTGGAAGTGCTTAATATTTTTTGAAATCTTGGATGGATTTTGTTGGGTTATATTTGTTTGATTATTTCATTTTTTTCACGTGAAGATCACGCAAACTAAATGGGAATTTTCTAGTGATATCAATTAGTTACTGTAATGTTGAAATTTATCAACCATCTTGTTAGCTTTATTCTGTGCCAATTTGCTTTAATTTAAGCACTTAGTAACCCTGTATTTAGGTGAGATTATTGTAAGGGTAGTGTGTAAGAAGATGTGAAGAAAAGCTCAAGTATCTGCAAAGAAATAGAGCTTCGCGGCTAGGACTCTCGAGTGGCTCACAGCTACAAGCCGCCAAATGCAGGCACATGAGTTGCACACGGGGAAGCTGAAAGGTCGCGCCAGCTGTCGCACTATAGGACAAAAAGTCCAGGCTGGCTAGGCTGTTACGTCGCGACTTGAATTCGCGACTTGGGCAAGCCGCGAGACCAAGCCGCAAATTAGCCCTGTTTGGCAAAAACTATCTCTTCGTATTCCTTTCTCACCCCACTATATATAGACCCTTATACCCACTAAATTAAGAGAGCTTCTAGAGAGAATTTTGTGAGAGAAACCCTAGAGAAAAACAAGATTGCCTTATCCCCAATCTTTACCTTAGAGACTCTACAAATTCCCCAACTCTCTTCCTCTCCATTGTTACATCCTTGAGAGGCCATTGACCAAATCCTCATCTCACCACACCCACGTCTGTGAGAAGGTCCATTTGGTGCTATGGGAAGTAGTTTGGAAGGAACCAATATACATTGGTTGATGCTATGGTATAGTAGCGGAATCCAGGAAGCTAAAGAAGAAATAGGTTCGGCGTAACCTCGTTGGAGCAAGAAGCTTGGAGAGCTTAGGTACTTGGGTAGATTAGGCTTGGAGGGTCTTCTGCTGTTCATGAATCCCAACTACATTCTTTAGTGGATTATTTACCACTTGGAGGGCGGCGGAGAGGTTTTACGCCGAGGACTTCGGTTTCCTCTTCGATAACACATCGTATGTTGTCCGTGTGATTGCATCTTTCTTTCATTTATCTTTGCCTTATATTTACTGCTATGGATGTGTTTATATTTGGCTTAGATTTGTTATCAATTCTGTGATTGGCTTATGTTCATGTTCCGCACATTAATTTTTTGATTATAAGCTTGAATTGATATTTTATATTTTGGGGTCTAAACATTCAAGGGTGTTTTATACACATATTGAGCTTTCAATTGGTATCAGAGCGGGTACACTTGTTATGGTTTAAATACCTAAGTGTGATCCTTGACCCCTTGTTGAGATGGATAGGTCTCAATCTCTCAATGTTCCACCATTTTTTGATGGTAATAATTATGCCTTCTGGAAAGTTAGAATGAGAGCATTTCTATGTTCTATTGATGACACCGTGTGGGATGCGGTTGAAATAGGTTGGACCAGGCCGAAGGCTGAAAAATCCACCTGGGATAAGGCAGCCCTTGCAGCAGCCAATGCTAACAGTAAGGCCTTAAATGCTATATTCTGTGGTGTATCTCCAGATGAATTCCACAGGATATCTCACATGACAGTGGCCAAGGAAGCTTGGAAGATTTTGGAGACAACTTATGAGGGGACTAAGAAGGTGAAGGACACAAAGCTCCAAATGCTTACCACCAAGTTTGAAGAGCTCAAGATGGGTGAAGATGAATCGTTTGATTCATTCTATGGGAAGCTCAACGAAATTGTTATTGCTAAGCTCAATCTTGGTGAGAAGATTGAGGATACTAAGGTGGTGAGAAAAATTTTGAGGTCCTTACCGGAGAGCTTTCGACCAAAAGTCACAGTTATAGAGGAAAGCAAGGACTTGGATGAAATTAAGATCCAAGAGCTCATTGGGTCACTTCAAACGTATGAGCTTGGACTGCCTTCCCACAAGACGAGTAAATCGCTTGCTCTTAAAACCATCACCGAAAGAATGGATAATCCTTCCGAAGAAGATGAAATGGTGAAGGAAGTAGCGTATCTTGTAAAAAACTTCCGCAAATTTCTGAAGATGAAGAACAGTGGAAAACCATTCAACGGAGGGAAGTTTCCATCCTCAAGAGGTGATAGGAAAGACTATAAGAAAAGTGAAGGGAAGGATTCTCAATCTCCTGCGGACGTTGTGTGCTTCGAGTATAATGGACATGGACACTTCAAAAAGGAATGTCCTAATTACTTGAAGTCAAAAGGAAAGGTCTACACCACTACCTTGAGTGATACTGACTCATCAAATTCTGATTCTGAAGATAGTTGTGACAGAGAAGGAAATTACTCCGCATTCATGACTATTGCACATGTAGAACCCTCAGATGATTTCGGTTCACTTGTGAAGGAGCTTGGGGAACATTCTGATTTGGAGTCTTTTGGAATAGTTGAGGAGTCTGAAGATGAGGAAGTTGAAAAAGCAGTGGGATTGCAAGAGACTTACAACTTACTCCTTGAGAAGACTGGTGGATATGCTAGAGTGGCTAATGCAGCCATTAAGAAGATGAAGAGGGCTGAGGAAGATTACAAAAGTCTTCTGGCACGATACAAGGAGGCGAAGTGTGAAATTGAGACACTAAATGGTGAGCTGTCAGAAGCTTATATCAAAGTAAGATTTCCTGAGCAAGAAATGGTGCAAGCACATGCCAAGATAGAAAGGGTCTCCTCCAATAAGCTGGAAGATGTTATTGCATCACAAACACATCTCTCAGACAAGTCCGGGTTGGGATATACCGGGGGAAGTAGTTCATCGACCAAAGCTACCAAAGAAGTAAAATTTGTAAAGGCCATAGAGCCAATTGTGGAAGAACCCAATCTTGAGAATGTTAAGGTTGCGAAGAAGATAAATGCAGCTGATCAACAGGTGTTAAATAAGTCCCGTAATCAATCAGAACTCAGATATGGAGCTAGAGGGCGATCAGTTCCAAGATCACAATAGGGTCCTAGAACGGATTATGTTTGTCATTATTGCGGATTGCAAGGACACACTAGACCAAATTGTCAAAAGTTGAGATCAGACAAAAATGCTAGCACACCTCGGTCACGAGGGAGAAGAAATGACATGAGGTCTTGGGGTGGTGAACAACCAAGAAGTCAAAACCGTGATCCAGGAATGATGGACGTGATGAAGATGATCGGTGCCTTCACCAACTACCTGGAAAGCTTCACACGAAGGTTTGACAGTCCTAATTCTCGTACCCAATCTGCTAAGGATATCACCCCAAACGCACGTGACGTGTGGGTGACGAAGGGTACTCATGCATAAGCATTACAACATGTCCATGCATAAGCATTACAACATGTCCATGCATCAATACTTCCCATGTTTGTGAATATGCTTGGTTGTGTGCTTCTTACTAGTATTTAGGTTGTTAGTTTGTGTGTGGTTCAAATGTTTTTACATTTTTTTGTTATGTTTTTGATCAATCTTTTAATGCTTTTATGTCAAAAATCCAAAAACACATAAAAAGTAGAAAATTCAAAAAGTTTGATCGGCATTGTTAAGTTTTTGTCTCAAAGCATGGTTTGCCTTGTACCTTTGTACTAATGGCTTTGTGCATTTAATGAGCGTAGCTTGTCTCTTTTGCACTCATATCATTGTGGAAGAAATTCTGAAATCTATGTAACTGTTGTAAATAGATCTTCAACCTTGTCATGAATGATTAGTGAATGGTTTTGTTGGTCTTGAGACATGCATAGACTCATGCCTATATATCTTCCCACTTTTTATTTTATTTATTTTTTCTTAAAAAGAGCTCTCTAAATGTAAATCTCCAAATGAAAAGAGATATAGAGCTGCAAAAGCCCATCGCACATACTAGTATTCGACTAGGAAAAAGGGAAAGCGACCAAAATAAAATGTTTGATGACCAAAAAGCCAAAGGCTATCTCATAAATTGAAAAATCAAAATTTTCAAGCATCTATCTCAAAATGAGATTTTCTTTGCTCAAAAATGCAAATGTTATGTGAATATGAAGCCAAATGAAAAGCTTCAAAGAATTGTTATTTAGTGCTTGTGGGAGGTTATATATGCATGTTTCTATAATTGAGATAGGTCACATTATCTAGTGCTAGTTGTGTATGCCTTGATTGAATTGATCATTGAAACTTTACATTAGATTAAGGACTATCTCAGTTTTGATATCCACACACAACACACAAGTCTATGTTCAATGAATGCCATTTTCATTTGTGTGATTGTACTTGATTAAATGTGTTTTCACATACTCAATCTTTGTTGATCAAACACAAAAAGATTTTGGAGTGTTTTAGTTTGTTTTTGAAAGTGTTTTTGTTTTTACAAAAAATGTCAAAAACTTCAAAAACAGTGTTGCCCTATTTTGGCGACTCAGTCGCGGGTAGGTCTAGTCGCATGCTCCAGTCACAAAGCTCTCTTTGAGATTCTCGCGGGTAACTGGCGGGTAAACTTCCCAGTCGCGAAAAAGACTTAGAAAATTTTTCAAAACTTGTGTTTTTGCATATATCGCAACTCAATGTGGCGACTTGTTTACGGGTGGAAGGTCCAATCGCGAGGGATACACAGAGATTTTCGCGGCTCAGCTCGCGACTCTCTCGTAGGTAGACCTTCCAGTCGCGAAAAACACTTAGAAGATTTTTCAAGAATCTTGTTTCATAGTTTTTCATGGCTTACCCTGGCGACTTGTTCCAGTCGTGAAAAACGCGTGTTTTGCGTTTTTAAGACAGTTTTCAAAAACTTTTTAGTTTTTCCCTCGTACTTTGTGACTATTCAGTGTCTTTTCCATTTCTCTCACTAAAACTCACCGTGTTCTAGTCTTGTGAAACCCCTATTTCTGAACCATTTTCACTTCAATCTTCAATAAAAGGGTATGGGTTTTCTTTCCCTCATTACAAATTTCTTAGTTCTAGTGTTATTCTCTTGATTTTAAAAATGAGTTGTTGCTATTGTGCTCCGTGTTATGCTGGGTTTGTTGAATGGGTATCTGTTGTTTATAGCCTGTTTAGTGTGACTTCACATGAGGTTTTACTCATATGTTGGTGATGGAAATTTAGACCCCTTAAACAACCAGATTGCGTAGCCTAGATTAATTAGCCAAGTTGTTACTTAGTCAAATTATGCAATTCTAGGTTAAAGCAATCAAATAATCATATCAAGATATAAAGCAACGGAAAATAAATGAACACAAGATATGATCACCCAGGAAACCACACGGTAAAAACCTGGGGAGGATTTGACCCACCGATCCTCAAGGCATAACAGAATTCACTATGAAAGAATTGAAGTTCTTACAAAAGGACTACAAGCTCCCCGCTCGACTTCCTAATGCTACCCACCAGTAGAACTTACTGACACAACCACGTGCAAGCTCTGAATCCACGGACTCCTTCTTTCTTGAATTCCTCAATCAGCTACAAGCTCCTCGCTTGCTTTTCTTTTAAGTTCCAATGGTTGCAACTGTAATGATCTTCAAGATGTTGAAATCATCTCTACCTTGAAAACCCTAAGTTTTGTGTAAAGGAAGTCCCCTCAAAGATCTCACACGAGATTCACACAAAACAGCAATGTATGAGCAACAAAGCAATATGGACAACCTTCAAAAACGTAGCTAGGGTTTAGTTTATATACCTAGGGTAAAAACATAAAACCCTAAACGTTTAATGAAGTATGGCTGAGTTAGAAATTCTGCAGAATAATCAACCTGTGCGATTTTCGATCGATCGAGTCTATTCTTCGATCGATCGAGCCAGGCCGAAAGTCCCAAGTACTTCTGCAATCACTCGATTCCAACTTTACAATATTAAACCAACTTTGAGCAAGCCTAAACAAGACTAAATACATTGTTTTGATCATGGTTTGCCAACATTACAAATTAGAGTTCTAAATACATAAAATCCTAAGACCTTAGAACCTAACAAACTCCCCCTTTGGCAATCCGTGACAAAACCCTAATTAACAGCTCAAAGTTTTACAAATAAAAAGCCCTTTACAAAGTTAATGCTCACAAAATCAAAATCAGTCTAACTACTATCCATCAGTTGCAAGTGTAGACAGCAGCTTAGTTGAATCAACCTGTATAATCCTGAAATACTCAACAAACGCATAAACGCATGTGTGACAGAAAAGAATAAAACAACAGGTATAACATTCTTGTAAGATTCACACAACACAAAATAAAGACATATAAGAATGATCAACTCATAAATATAAATCAATACGCAGTGAATCACAAAGCAACAAGAATCAATAAAAAAATAACATGTATATCAATCAATGTTACTCCCCCTAACATGAGTATCCCCAAAAAAAATGATATACAAAGTGAAGCACCTAGATACAATCTAAAATTCCACTAGCTCCTCTAAAACAAAAAAAATCTCCCCCTAACTACAAAATCTCCTCTACAAGTCAAAACTCCACTCCCCCTTTTTGTGACGGAATGCCAAAGGGCAATCACAAGTCGCCATCAAAAGAAGGTGGTGAGGGTGAATGAAGACGCGCAAGATTAGCTCGGAGAGCACGAATCTCTTCCAGCAAGTCCACCAAAATCTAACCATGAGCCGCCTGAACGGTCATGACAGCCTCCAAAGTACGACGAACATCGAAGTCGGCCGAAGGAGGTGGAGGAACATCAGCAGCAGCAGCATCATCACCAACTGGATCAGGAACATCCTCACCAGCAAGACCTGCAGAAGAAGAAGGAGGAGGTGCGCTCCCAGACGGCTCAGACCTAGGGTGTTTAGAACCAGCTCGAAGATGAGCGGCCCTCTGTCTAAGAAAAGACGCACCTATAGGAGCTATCAAATGAACGGGCTCAGAGGAAGGAAAGCCACTAAGATCAAGATAGAGAAGAATCCTATGAAGGAAAATAGGATGTACAAGAGCATGAGCAGTGGATGAACTCTTATAAACATCGTTCAAAGAACGAAGAAAAAGATGGGGAAAACTAATAGGAGCATCTGTAACTAAGGCATACAAAAATACGCACCTCTCAAGAGGAATGGTGTGAACATGGGAAATGGGCCAGATAGAATGGCAAGCTATCCTAAAGAAAAGATAATGTAACCCGGAGAGCTGAGCAGAAGTGATCCGAGGATCAGAACCCCACTAGACAGTAGTACCAGTGATGTAAGACAAAACATCGCTCAGCTCGGGAGACTCATCATATGGATAGACAGGATGCTGGACCAACGGTACCCCTAGAGCATCAGCCACTACCTGAGGAGTAATGGTGTACTCTACGCCTCGTATCCAACTCTTTACTAAAGTGTTGGAATCATAGATGCGGATAGAGATGTTCGAATAGAACTCTCTAATCAAGGCAGAAGGTGGAGGAGGATCAGAAACATCCACTAGAGGTAACCAGCCCCTACGCTCAAAATTTGCCCTAATGGCAGGATCGAGTTCATCTAACAACACAGAACGCTCAGCCCATATTTTTCTCCTAATGTTTAGCTTCTCAAAAATCTCTTGGTTTTTCTCACTCTGAAATTTCTCAAGGTCAAAGGAAGGAGGGGACGGAGAAGGAGAAGGAATAGTCCTACGGGCTCTAGTTTTCCTAGGCATGATGCTAAGGAAAGGACAGAGACACAAAGAGAAAACCAAAAGAAAACACAAGAAAAACAAAACCAAGGGCAGACTGCAAGTTAGCACAAAAATCAATAGAATGAAAATCTATATGATGCATGAACAGATACAATGCCATGATGCATGTACTAATGCAGTAAACAAATAAGTTCAATTGAGATTAACTTGACAAAATTGGCTTGATCAAGGAATTTCTATCAAAAATCCCAAAAATTGAAAACCACTTGTTGAAATTTTTAACCAAATTGATGAATTGAGCATTATAAAACACATCACATAGATTATAATGCTTAATTACAACAACACAACAAGCCAATTTCAGCAAATTCTACCCAATTTAACAAAAGCCCCAAAACGGATCAATTAGAAACCCTAGAATTTTCAATTTTTCACCAAACACAAAATTGCTCAAATTAACCACCAAGGATCATGATTATGATGTGTCCCCACAAAAACCCAATGATCAATTGCATAAAATATGGCTTGAATCAAAAGAAAATTCCAAAAATGCAAAGTGCAAAAATTGCCCCTAAATGCATGAATATATGCATGAAATGATGAAAATAAAATCAAAAGGAATGGCAAAAGGGTCTTACCGGCTTGAGGAGAGAGAGATTTTGCAAAAAGTTCGGAGGAAAACGACAAAAATCTCTATGTGGAGCCTTGCCTCGTCGGAGAGAGAAAAGGAAAAGTTTGAAATAGAACTTGAAAAAGTCAGATTTGAACTTTTGAAAAAGCTTTTCCACGATATTCGATCGATCGAAAATTACATTCGATCGATCGAATGTGACAGTCATTTTAAAACAAACTAGAGCACTTTTTCGATTGATCGAAAAACAGGCTCGATCGATCGAAATGGGCAGAGGCTCACTAAATTTTGAGAAAAATCACAGTTTTGAAAAACACAAACCTAATTTTGAAAAACAACTCCTCAAAGCATTAACCAATGAAAGCAAAATGCATGAGTATGAGATGAAATGCTTTTTCAAAAACCCAAAATTTTAAACCCAATTTTCTCAAAAACCAGTTTCAATCATTCTCCCATTGAATTTTCTCAAGCTACAAATATGTTGTGCACAAATCTCAAGATATTTTCAAACTTGGTTGGTCAGACCAAAAACACACACACTAACGTGTACAGTGTTTAACAAAGAGTAACTCGTGTAGTGTGTGATACTAGCAAAAACTTGAGATACATGTGAGGTGATACGTGAATAGCAATCAAACACAAAGTCTACACAATTCATCACATAGAATTTAAAAGAGACTATCACCTAAAGAGTTACATCCTATAACTCCCACATCTCCTAGAACAAAAGCTTGCAATCATGTAAGTTTCTTGTATTTTTGCCTTTTAGAATGTGAAATATATTATGTGAAATGGCATCAAGCCTAATAGTACACACCGGTTTGAATTAAGTGAATTGGCATCAAGCCTAATAGTACACACCGGTTTGAATTAAGTGAATTGAGCCGAGCATCACCTTGTGTTCTTTTTGTGCATGTGTAACAAGTACACAAAATCTTATGATATGCACTAAGGTGTTCATGATTGGCTAGTGAACAGTGGTGAGATGGTTATTTATGCATTTCTCAAAAGAATCAAGTCCGACAGTCAAATAACATATGACTTCATGATTAAGACAAAGTGATTAAAAACCACACACATCTTTCCCACACAACATGCACTACAAAGTTTCAACTAGTCAAGTGCAATGAATAAGTTCATCAAAGTTAAACAAGGTACACAGGACATGACATGTGTAAAAAGATTGACCAACCTTGTTTTTCAAAAATCAAGAAAAATAGCGTCTAACATAATTTTTGGTTTCTCCTTTTCCCTTTTTTTTTTTATTATTAAAAGAGAAAAACAAATAAATCCTAGAATGAAATGCATGAATGTAATGCAATGCAAGTCCTAGAACAAAAAAAAAAAACACAAAAACCAAAGAACAATGGTCACAAAAGAATAGAGCAATTAAGCACAAGGACCACGTCAGAAAGACTCAGTTAGTTCGAGTCTTTTGCATCCAAAACTTTTTAAATGCACCACGAGCATTGGAGTTCTTATTCACATTCGAGTGATTCCCAACTCCTGGATTGGAATAAAGGTTTAACACCTTTACCAATTCACCCATTAGTGCCATAGGATCTTGTGCTTGAGGCACATGCACTTTTGGTTTATTTGCTCTCTTATCAGCTTGACGCTTGTAACAGTTAGGACGAATGTGTCCAGACTTACCACAATAATGACAAATCCAAGCAGGTTTACCATGCATCTTGTCCTTAGATTTGGTAGGCTCCTTAGGTTTAGATTCTCTTAAGTCTACCCTAATCTTCTTAGGTGGTGAAACTTCTACGGGTTTAACTACCTTACTCACAGGTGGTTTGATAGTTTCACTCACAACCTCACTCACGGAAGGTTCAGAAGAAGATGCAGGAACAAAATTTGTGGAATGTGATGCAGAATCAAAGATGCTTTCAACATATCCCAAACCAAATTTATTAGAAGGATACTTTTGAACATTCAACATGTGATCAAGTTTAGAACTAGCAGATCTAGTAACAGATAAATCATGTTCCAAAGTTCTAACTTTATCAAGCAAAAGCATGTTCTCAGATTTAACATTATTCAAAAGCTCATTAGCATCAAACAGCTTAACAAACAAATTTTTCTTTTCAAGCTTAAGAGAATCAATTTTCTTTAGGCCAAGTTCAACTTTCATAGCATCCTTTGCAGCAACTTTGCAAAGTTTGTTATAGGCCTCTTGAAGATCTGCATCTTCAGAGAGTTCCCCATTAGAAGGGTTCTTCTCAGCAGATATGCTTTCATTGACTATAGCAGTAGCCGTGAAAGTAATGAAGTTTCCATCCTTGTCACCAC
The DNA here is from genome assembly GCA_019022515.1 of Quercus aquifolioides. NCBI lineage: Eukaryota > Viridiplantae > Streptophyta > Magnoliopsida > Fagales > Fagaceae > Quercus > Quercus aquifolioides. The sequence continues at coordinate 186,352 of JAFHAW010000275.1, read as the reverse complement.
CGGACTCATCATCAGAAACCTTATTATCACTAAGGGTTACAGCCATAGCTTTACCCTTAGTCCTCAAGAATGTAGGACATTCAGATTTCACATGACCATACCCTTGACAGCCAAAACACTGAGGACCCAAACAGTTATTTGAAGATTGACCAACTTTTTCATTAGGTTTTTCAAAGTTATTAACCTTAGTGGGATCATTCTTCCTAAAATTTCTAGGTTCAGCAATGTAAGTACCTTTTGCCTTTCTATTGGTATTCCTAAGAAAGTTCTAAAAGTTTTTGGCAAGATAAGCAATCTCTGTAGCAGAGAGCTCATCATCAAATCCACTACCATCAACATCATCAACTGACTTAAGAGCCATTGATTTGGATTTGTTCACTTTAGGTAAGTCAGACTCATAGGATTGAAGAGATCCTACAAGCTCATCAATAGGGATGGAGTCCACATCCTTGCTTTCAGTGATGGCAGTCACTTTGAGTCTAAAGTCTTCAATTAAAGATCTAAGAATCTTCCTAACAATTTTAGGTTGATCATAGATTTCACCAAAATTAAAAGCAGAATTGACAATATCATTTAATTTTGCATAGAATTCATCAAAAGATTCATCATCAGACATTCTAATGCTTTCAAATTTAGAAGTCAATTGTTGCAATTTATTGATCTTAACTGCCTTTGTGCCTTCATGCACAGTTTGGAGGATTTTCCAAGCAGTATGAGCAACCTCAACATTTGAGATCCTCTTAAATTCCTCCATTGGAACAGCATTGAAGATCGCATTCATAGCTTTGCTATTAAAGCCTGCTGCTTCTTTTTTAGAAGTTTGCCACTCACTGACAGGAGTAGTGGGCTTCTCCCATCCGTATTCAACGGAATTCCAAACCCTTTCATCAATGGATTTCAGGAATGCTTTCATCCTTACTTTCCAATAAGTATAGTTGTTCCCATCAAAGTGAGGAGGAACAAACAGAGAGTGTCCATGCTCCATGACAATAGGGGTCAAGGATCAGCTCAGAGAAAAAAAATCTCAAACAGAATAGCTACCCGCTTTGATACCACTTGATGGAAATTTAGACCCCTTAAACAACCAAATTGCGTAGCCTAGATTAATTAGCCAAGTTGTTACTTAGTCAAATTATGCAATTCTAGGTTAAAGCAATCAAATAATCATATCAAGATATAAAGCAGCGGAAAATAAATGAGCACAAGATATGATCACCCAGGAAACCACACGATAAAAACCTAGGGAGGATTTGACCCACCGATCCTCAAGGCATAACAGAATTCACTATGAAAGAATTGAAGTTCTTACAAAAGGACTACAAGCTCCCCGCTCGACTTCCTAATGCTACCCACCAGTAGAACTTACTGACACGACCACGTGCAAGCTCCGAATCCATGGACTCCTTCTTTCTTGAATTCCTCAATCAGCTACAAGCTCCCTGCTTGCTTTTCTTTTAAGTTCCGCACTTAGTATTAAGTTAGTGTAAAATCAACCAAGCCGTAATTTTAATTGGGGGTCTAAATTGCTCTTGTGTTTTCAACACATTTTTGAGCTTTCAATTGGTATCAGAGCAGGTACACTTGTTATGGTTTAAATACCTAAGTGTGATCCTTGACCCCTTGTATTTTTTTTGCCATGGATTGTGATTTGTATGCCTCTTTGTATGATTTGGTTGGTGATGAATGTAACATGCCATGTGTTTGTGAAAATGCCTCTATGAGTGTTTATCCTCATGATTGTGATGCCATGTTATATGAATCCATGGGTGTTGTTGACAAACTCTTGAAGAAAGAAGCTGAGAAGTTTCAAAAGAATTTGAGCAAGTTCATTTGTGAAAATGATGATTTGATTGCTAAGCTCAATGAATCCAATAAATTGGTTGAAAAATATAAAAAGCTTGCTGAAAATTCTCTTGAAAAGTTGAAAGAGTTTGAGTGTTTGAATATGGACTTGGATGCTAAACTTGTTTTGTCTAACAAACTTGTTGATGATCTTAAATCTGAAAATGAATCTCTTAAGATGCATGCCAAGTGTTTGATTGCTGAACCTATTGTCAAAAGTGATGAAAATATATGTTGCAATCATGTTGTGGTACCCGATTTTGTGCCTAATGTGTGTTTTGCCTCAAAGGACAAATCGGTGTACATTCCTCCACATAAAAGAAATCAAAAAGTGAAGAGAAAGGCTCTTAAGCCTAAGCCTCTGTTTAGGTCCCATCCTAGGGAATTGAGTGGATCTAAGTTTGTTCCTACTTGCCACCATTGTGGTGTGATTGGTCATATAAGACCTCAATGTCATAAGTTAAAGAGAGAACAAACTCATGTTACTAGATCCCCTTCCAAAAAGCCTAGTGGACCTAAACACATTGTTTGTCACCATTGTGGTGCCTTTGGTCATCTAAGACCTCATTGCTCTAAGTTTCATGCTCTTAAAAGAATTAAAAGAAAAGAGAAATTTGAGCTTCTTGGAAGTTGTGCTAAAAATGATAAACCGGATTTGAGTGAAAATAGCATGTTGTTAAAGAAAGTATTCAATGCTCTTAACTCCTTGACTATGTGCATCTTCGGTTTTCATTCTTCCAACCCTCGTCTCACTTCTCTTGAGACACTCATTCCAAGCAATCATTCCGTTTGGATGAGGAAGGGTTCCTATGGTTAAGCTTTTGCTCCTTTGGTCCTTGATCTAATTCTTTCGATCTTTGTAGGACCCTTTATGCATTGAATGTCATATCTTCATGCATTTGTGCATTTTGCATTTATTTGTATGCATTGCTTTTGTTTTGATCTTACTTTTATGTCTTTGTTTTGTGTGAGTAAAAAATTCAAAAAGTTTGATCGTATATGTTTGAGCACATTTCACATGTGAGTTTGGCCTAGTACCTTCGTACTAATGGCGTAGTGCATTTACGAGCTTAGCTTGTTCTGTATGCACCTTGTTCTTTGTGGGAGAAATCTTGAAAACTATGTGTGAATGTTGTAAATAGATCTTCAAGCTTGTCATGAATGATTGGTCAATAGTCTTGTTGGTCTTGATACTTGCATAGACTTGTGTCTATATCTCTTCCCACTTTATTTTTTTTAACAAGAGCTCACCAAATATAAATCTCCAAATGAAAAGAGATATTGAGCTGCAAAAGCCTGTCGCACACACTAGTATTCAACTAGGAAAAAGGGAAAGCAACTCTTTTTAATATGTTTTGTATGGTGCTCAAAAAGCCAAAGGCTAATCATCAATGTTGAAATATCATAAATTTCAAGCACCAATCTCAAAATGAGATGTTTTTGTCCAAACAAAATAAAATGGACCAATTGCAATGCCTTATGTAGAAGCCAAATGAAAAGCTTCTAAGTTATGTATTCAATGTGTGGGAGGTCATATATACTTATTTCTATAATGGAGATTGTCCACTTGATTTCATATCAGTTGTGTATGACTTGATTGAATTGATCATTAAAGCTTCACTCTAGTCTAAGGACTATTCCACACTTGATCCTCACACACAACACACAAGATTTTTGTTCAATGAATGTCTATTTCATTTGTGTAATTGTACATGTTCAAATGTGATGTGTGTGTGCTCAACTATATGTGGATCAAACCAAAAAGATTTTTGTTCTTTTTGTTTGCCTTTGGAAGTGATTTGTATCACCCATGTTTTTCAAAGTTTTCAAATTGTTTTTGTGTGAAAAACATGTTTTCTGGGTATTTTCGTGGACATATTTCATGTTTAAGTTCAGTCACGAATGAAAGGGTCCAATTCTCAAGTTTTCTAGTTTTGGACAGAGAGTTTCGCGGCTGTTTCACAAGTAAGGCTTACCTGCGAGATACCAGCGAAATTTTCACGGGATTCTAAGTAGCGAGATACCAACGAAAATTTCCAGATCAGCTTTTTAAAGGGCATTTCGTGGGTCATTTGTTTTAAACATCTCCCATCCTCTCCCAAACCCCTGGTTTAATGTTTCTACATCAAAACCCAACTAAATTCAAGTATTTTTCATTTCATAAACATCTCTAAGGTAATCTTTAACTCTTTTCATTGATTTTGATCCTTAGATTACGTTTTTGGGGGTTTTATGTTCATAGTTGGGATTTTCTCAAATGGGAGTTGGAAAACTTAATTTTTGTCAATCTTTTTGATTGGGCTTTGTTTTAAATGATAATTTGCTTTGGATGTTGGCCCCTTGTGGCAAAAATAACATGTATTTAGGCAAGTTTTTCATATGTTCTTGCATTGTTCATCATACATGGGTAGTGTGTGCACTCTAAGTGTTTGATAAAATGCTCATATGGCATTTTCTGGTTGTTTTGGACTTCAATGAGTACCAAATTTTGGGGATCACCATAATTATTCATGTTTATCATGTTTTGATCTTTGGTGGTATGTTTTGTACATTTTGCCCCTTGAGTGCCTTGCTCATGCATTGGTCATGCATCTCACATGCACACTAGATGCATAGTAGCTGCAGCTTGCTGCACACACTCTAACACTTGACATGTTTTTGCTTTAACTCATGCTAGTTAAGTTCTTTTAGACCTTTTAGCACATATAACATGTTCTTGTGTCCATGTCATGTCTAGGTTTACATCATGTTCCATCATCCTTAGCATGTCATGTTCTTTATGCTTTGTAGCATTGTTTTAAAATGTTTTTGTCTTATGTTTGAGTTTCATTTTCTCATTCATCGTGCACCCTTCATGCATCATCTTTTACCCTTGTTCTTATCTTCTTTTCTTTCCCTCCTTCCTCTTGATTAATTTGTCTATTCGTGACAAAAAGGGGGAGAGTATCGTCATTTCTATATGACTCATGTGCACACTCTTAGGGGGAGAAATTCTACCTTGTGCACATTCGTAGGGGGAGAAAGCCATAGGGGAGATGCATATACCAAGGGGGAGAAGACATTGTTTTTGAGAAAACCTTGATTTACTTTATGCTTGTTTTCTCGTTGCTTTATGATGCTTTGTGTTACTGTTAGTATCTATGCTTTGCATCATGTTAAATTGTTGGTACATGCATGTACCCATGTTGCTTTTGTAAGCTTTAAGGGTTGTTTTGTTTCATTGATTTTGTAGGCTTTTATGGTTTGTGCCATGTATCTGCAATACTTTGCTTATGCAGCCTCTATGCTTGTGTTATTGAAGTTTAATGTCATACATTTACTTCACTACATCACTCTTGTGCCCATGTAGGATTGTTCCTAGATGCATATACGTTCTATGCATTGGTTGAGTGATGAACACTCTTGTGCCCTAGTAGGATTGTTCCTAGATGCAAATACTTCGAGTATTTTGCATTGGTTGAGTGTTGGATTTGCAAATGGTACTCTTCAATTGAGCTTATCATCTTGCATATCCGGATGTTCATTCCGTGTGTGAATGAGCATAGTAATTGCTTGCGTATAGTGATTACTTGTTTGATCTTGCCATGATTTAGTGTTATCTATTTCATCTTGCTTGATCATGCTATTATTGCTCCATATGTTTTTCAAGTTTTCTGCATACAAATGATAATATTTTGTTGTTGTGTTTCAGGAGTTACTTGTTCATATGTTTCAAGAGCTTATCAGAATCTAGAATTAGGTGTGAGTGAGTTTTGCCAGTGTTCCCAAACTCACGTTTAAGTCTAGAGTCTGTTTTAGGGTTTTGTCACGGAATAGCCAAAGGGGGAGATTGTAAAGTTGTGATTTACAACTATGTGTTTTGTTGGCTTATATTCCGTGCCAAATTTGATTGTAATTAATATCAATTGTTTATACCCTGTATTAGTTGTGGGAATTGATGTAAGGGGTGTGTGATAGAGAGTGTGTGAAGACTCAAGCAAAATTGGAAGCTGAAGGAATCTCGCGGGTATGTCGCGACTAAGCTTCCCGCGAAGTGAGGCATGTGCCCTGCACATGCTGGAATGCGAAGAGTCAGTCCAGGTGGAGACAGTAGTCTCTCGCGAGTATCTCGCGGGTAAGGCCTTCCCGCGAGACAAGCTGTTCTGCCAGCCTGTACTGAATGACACACACATTTTGCACCTATCCTATATAAACCCCCATTACCCACAAATGTTGAGGAATGCTTCAGAGAGAAAACCCTAGCCAAACACATTTGCAATTAGAGATTGTCATCCCCACCTTTCTCTATACACTTGCTTGTGGTATCTCCTCAACCCTTCCCTCTCCATTTTCCATACCATTGAGAGGTTGATAGCCCAAACACTTACCACACCATTTGAGAGTGTTGAGTGACGTTTTGGTGCTGCTGGGAAGCATTGGAAGAAGCCAAGGATGGCAGATGCAACATGGAGCTTGTTGCGGGATCCGGAGAACTAAGACAAGACACGGTTCCGAGAAGCCTTGTTGGAGTAGGAGCTTGGAGGGCTTAGGTACATTGGGTAGATTAGGCTTGGAGGGTCTCTTGCTAACCCATGTATCCCAACTGATTGTCTAGTGGATCGATTTCCGCTTGGAGGGCGGCGGAGAGGTTTTTCGCCGAGTTCTTCGGTTTCCTCTTCGAAAACACGTCTCGGTGTTTTCTGTGTTTGCATCCTTCTTCCCTACTCTTGTTTATTTCATTTTTACTGCTGTGTTGCTTTAAATATGGATTAGAGTAGTTGTCTTGCTTATACGCTTGTATTTACACTATTCCGCACTTAGTATTAAGTTAGTGTAAAATCAACCAAGCCGTAATTTTAATTGGGGGTCTAAATTGCTCTTGTGTTTTCAACACATTTTCGAGCTTTCAATTCCTATAATTGAGATAGGTCACATTATCTAGAGCTAGTTGTGTATGTCTTGATTGAATTGATCATTGAAGCTTCACATTAGATTAAGGACTATCTCATTTTTGATATCCGCACAGATCACACATGTCTATGTTCAATGAATGCCATATTCATTTGTGTGATTGTACTTGCTTAAATGTGTTTTCACATGCTCAATCTTTGTTGATCAAGCACAAAAAGATTTTTGAGTGTTTTAGCTTGTTTTTGGAAAGTGTTAGGTCACAATCTGAATGACCCCTTGTGATAAACCCTAATTAATTAATTAATTAGCCAAGTTGTTAATTAATCAATTAAGCATACAATTGCGTGGAAGCACAAACAAATCACCAAATACTAAATATGCAGCGGAAAATAAATAACACGGTGATTTGTTTACGAATGGGGAAAAACCCTAACGGCAAAAACCCCACCGGGTGATTTTCAGGTCACCACTCCTGAAACTCCACTATTATCAAATCAAGCGGTTACAAGAAAGGAATCCCAAGTACCTTACCAACCTACAGTTGAACCCTTACCCCAATACCCAATTGGACTTGATCTGTAGTGACAATTTCCACCTTTGATGCACGGCTCCCAAGTACGTGACTAACCAATGCGCGGATCCCAGTACGTGACTTCAGAACACCAACTTGAGGAAGAATGGTTGGCTGCAAAGTTCTTCAGTTCATCCACGTGATGAATAGCAGGAAGATGCTTGGTTACAAAACCCTATGGTGCAAAGACACAGCAACTTCTTGATGAAGGATGAACTAGGTCAAGAACTTCGTCTGTTGAGCACAATTTGCATAAACAGAGATTGCTCAATGATAATACAACTTGTGTCACCCAAAACAGCTCTTAAAATAATCCTTTTATATGTTTAGGGTTAGAAGAAAAGAAGTCCCAAAAACATATTCACGGATCCCAAGAAAATCAGATTTGGAATTCTGACTTTTTAAATCTCGACAGATAGCAGGTGTCGAGGTAGCTATCGAGAGGTGTCGAGCTTTAAAAATTCTGCACTTCAACTTGCTTTCTCTTGGACAGACTTGATGACTTCAACACTTGACATTGAAACATTGTTTCTTAAAGTATTAAAAACACCTAGATCTACCCAATTACAAGTAGAGTGCGTTTTGTCAAAGGATTAGCCAATTTACATAAATAAGTAAGACATATGTTCTTAGCATGTGAAACACATATGTCCTAACAATCTCCCCCTTTGGCAATCCGTGACAAAACCACAACAAACAAATGAGCATATGAGAGGAGTCATAAATCACTCTACTCATATTCACTTGTTGAATACATATAAAATCTATCCTAACACAAACTCTTGAAAAACTTTGCAAGAAAAGAGCTTATGATAAGTAGACTTTGACAACCTGTATTTCTGAAACACTTTGAACAAAACTCATCAAGGCATCTTAGTGTGAAACAGAAATAATAGATTGCATACAAGTAAAGAACATGTGTATAAAGATAGAAAAGAAACAACACATGAAGAGAGAGGTGAAAGAAACATACATCAACATATATAAGAGAGAAGATAAGTACAATGTATGTAAGAATGGTCAAAGGACCTCATATACAAGAACAATGCATCTAAAAAGAATAGAAAAGAAAAGATACATCAAACCTCATTACATCCCTCAAAGGTATCAGCACTCCCCCTATCAAAAATGTCCTATACTAACTCTCCCCCTAAGATGACTACTCCCATAACCCAAAACTACTCCCCCTTTTTGTCACGAATGACAAAGGGTAAAGTGTCATGTAGACATCTCATCGGCAGAGCTAGCATCTCCATCATCATCATCATCATCATCATCCTCATCCTCAGAATCTGAAGCTACTGGAGTAGGTGGTGAAGGAGTAGCCTCTGGAGCAAAACCACCCATGGTCGCCTGCCGTCGTGCAATACGACCCACACGAACATTCACTTGATACAACTCAGCAGAGAGTGTATCAAGACGAGTGTCCATGCGCTGCAGCTGCGCCATGATGTCACCAAGGGATACATCGCTCGAAGAGGAAGAAGGAGCAGATGTAGATGGAGCTGATCTGGATGGTGCTGAACGGGAGGGAGGAGTGGCACCAGGCTGTCTCGACCTGAACTGTGCCTCACTACGTTTTACGGTAGCGGCATCTATGGCAGATATGTGTGTGAAGTGGTCGGACACAGGAAAGGGAACGGAAAAATGGCGTAGGATCCGCGTGATAGCAGAAGGAAAGATGAGCTTATCACGGGACGCCGAATCAAGATAAACATCTATGATAGACCGGATGAAGTGAGAAGGGAAGTCTATGGTCAAATGCTCAAGTAGAGAGAGCAAAAATCGAGCACGAGGCTCTGTGATAGAGTTATAGTGAGACAGAGGATGGAGAACAAAAGTCATCACCATGTTCATGAATCTAGGACCTTTAGCAAAAGGCCTACATGATGTGAACTGATGCTCACCCCAATCAGCAGGACGCTGACAGAAAGCAGAGATAAGCTCTTCTTTGGACACAGTCCTCAGACGCTCACAAGAGGGGTAATCAAGAAACTCTATCCTAGGTACCCTAAGCACATCCGCGACAAGTTGCGGTGTGACAGGAATGCGCATATCTCGAACGCAAGTGGAAAAATGAGGTACTGAAAGATCAATCCCGTGGATGTTGGAGTAGAACTCCTGTATCAGCACGAGAGGGCAAGTGACTGGGATGTCACACAGTGACCCCCATCCCCTACTGTGAATGACAGAAGGAAGGTCAGTATCGGCGAAGTCCGCCAAAATGACTTGGCGTTCCGAATGAACACCTCGTCTAGAAAAGTTCTCAGTAAATGCCTTTGAGGCATCTCCATCACGGAACCGAATGTTAAAGGGAGTAGTATCTGAAGAAGTAGAAGCTCCAGAACGCAGAGGGTTCCGAGCAGGAGTAGATTTACGCTTGGGTGCCATAGACACGACTAATGTAAAAAGAATGAGAAAGAGATAGAGAGGGAGACAAACAGAAAAGTCCCAAATCAGTTCAAGTATGATAGATATATGAACAAAGAGTACGTATGCATGGGAATGCATGAACATGTGACATGCAAAACAGAAATATCATCATGGGCTCAGCCCAATCCATTCCTAACAGCATATAAACAAAGTACTCACATCTAAATGTATGAAAATATCATTATAATGCACATGAAATGCAATGTATGACATTTTGAAATCATTTAAGACCAAACCCAACCCAAAATTTCAATAAAAACTCAACAATTTTGAAAAACCCCAAATTTTTATGAAAAATCCCAAAAACTAGGTTTTCAAAACATGAAATGCATGAAAATGGAAGAGAAAAGAGATCTTACCAAGTGATTTGAGCGAGAAATGAGCAAGATCCAAGTGGGTTGAAGGATTTGAGTGAAAGGAGAGTGAAAGGGAGATGAACAGACACGGAGAGATCGAGAGAGATCGAGTGAAATGAAGAAAAAATCGCGATCTGCACTTAAATAGGCACCTCAGTAATTCTCGACAGCTGAGGTGTCGAGAGGTATCGAGGTATCTGTCGAGGAAGGTATCGAGGAAAATGCCTTCGTCAGATGCAGGTATCGAGAGGTATCGAGATGCAAGGAGAAATTCAGATACGCGAAGCTCGATCGATCCAACAGGTGTCGAGAATCTATCGAGAGGACAGAGACTTTCTCGATCGATCCACCAAGTGTCGAGGGAAGTGTCGAGATTGCGATAAGAAAAGCTTGAGAAGCTCGACAGATGACCAGGTATCGAGGAGGTGTCGAGGAAGGTGTCGAGCCACAGAAAAAGGCAGTTTTTCGAGAAGGGAAAAACACAGACATGAATGCAATCCAACACACATCTCTACCAAAGATCCACTCAACATATAAACCTCTCAAAACATCTCTCAACAAGAAATTAAGCACAAGGATCATGCAAAACACACACACACACTAAACAAGTCTAACCAATTTTATATTTCAAAAACAAGTTATGACAGTTTAGTGAGCATACATTTAGCATATGTAAACACTTGTGATGGCCAAATCACATTGTACCTGCACATGTATCAAGAGTAGCAAGGAATATTGCGTGTTGTGTGTGAAAAACATCGCAAGATTGCATATGTGTATACATGTTATGACGACCTGAGATATGAGAAAATAACTTTAACTCACACACAATCATAACTGTTTGATGGGGACTATCACCTTCAAGGTACATCCTATAACTCCCACATCTCCTAGAAAACACGCTTGCAATCATATTTAAAGCATCTTTAATCTTTTTGCTTTATATTTTCTTTGCATATTTTTCTTTTAAGCATATCATGCATGGGCATAAAAAGAGAGAAAAGAAATACCCAAGATGTTAAGCATTTGACATCGCATTTTTGCTATGCCGAAGCATACGAATGTCTTTGACACTGCACTTTTGCTATGCCGAAGCATACAGGTGTCATACAATGATTGGCGGGCAACAGTGGTGAGATGGTTATTTATGCCTTTCTCTTAGGATTTTCTAGTCCTACCCGTCAAAAAGAGTGATATGAGTGTTAAGTTTTAAGAGATAACCTAATCTTACTCATCACAAACAAGAGCCACAAAGCTCACTTGCTTAGTTGTGCATAGAGATGCTCATCTAAGCTACAAGAGATACAAAGTTTAGAAAACTTTGTTTCATTGGCCATCCAAGGTACACAAGTACCAAAGTACACAAAACACACACTGTTTTTGTATTTTTCAATTTTTCCTTTTTATTTTTATTTTGAAAACAAAACAAAATAAAAACTAAACAACCAAACAAAAACAGATAAACAACATGAATGCATGAAAGAAAGATGGATGCATATGCATGAAAACATGATAGAAATATGCAGATGCATGAAAGCATGATTCCAAAAACAGATAAGAAATCAAGCAAAGAAAGTCCTACTTTAGATAGAAAGAATTAAAGCAGAGGACAAACAGAAAAGACAATTAAGTCTTAGGCTCCTTTCTCACCCACACAGCATGAGTCTTTGGCCGTGAAGATGAAAAGGCACATGTCCTAGTATGTCTACTAAAGGACATAGAAGAATTAGAATTCTCCTGAAATTGAGTTAAAAAGTTCAAAACTTTTAATAACTCTCCAAACAAAGGTGTAGGTCCTTGAGAGGAAACCTGTGACCGTTTGGACAATTGCTTATGAGGATACAACTTAAAGCAATTAGGACGAATATGTCCAGCAACACCACAATGGTGACAAACATGAGCAGTTTTAGAACTACTATACTTCCCAGAAGGAGGTCTAATCTTAGAGGTTGACAGAGACCTCAACTTAGGACAATTTGGCCTAATATGACCAACAATATGACAATGATGACAAATGGGGACAAATTCAGATTTATCAATCAACCTAGGAGGAGTTTTAGACATAGGTTTAGAAACTTCAACGTTAACATCAGAATTTTCAGCTTTTTTATTTTTGGACCAGGCTTATGTATTTGTGTAGGGTTTCTTTTCTCACAACCCTAGACCTATATAAGGCTTATTTTAGAGGCCGTCACATAAGAGAATAAGTGAATACAAGGAGAACATATGCAAAAGGTGATCGATGCCTTATTCTCTCTAAAAGAAGTTACTGCGTCTTTGCGCCTTTGGGTTTTGTAACCAAGTGCTTCTTGATCTTCATTGTTGATGAAGTGAAGAACTTTGCATCCAACATTCTTCTTCCTTAAGTTGGTGAGTGAGTCACGTATTGGGATTCGTGCAAAGGAGTTAGTCACGTATTGGGATCCGTGCAACAAAAAGGGTGGCGTTCATATATTGAAGAGTTCAGAGGTTCTGAAGCGGTAGAAGGTTTCTGCTGTGAGTTCATCTACGGGGATTGTAGAGTCTAGGGACAAAGGTTTTGTACTAGATCTGAAACTTCTCTTTACTATAGTGAATTGCTTTTCGGGAAGGTTTCCCCCCAGGTTTTTTACTGTGAAACTGGTTGGTTTCATTGGTTTTCCTGGGTCATCATATCTTGTCTTATTTATTTTTCCGCTGCATGATTTTGACATGATATTGATGTTTGTTTGTTTTAACAAGTTTTATTCATAATTGATCTAATTAACAACTTGGGCTTAAAACTTGTTAATTCTATCAACCGGGGTCTAAATTTCCCAACAGAAAGTATTTTTTTTATACAAAAGTGTCAAAATTTCAAAAACAGTGTTGCCCTGTTCTGGCGACTCAATTGCGGGTTGGTCCAGTCGTATGCCTCAGTCGTGAACTTTACTCAGAGGGTTTCCGTAGCTCATTGGCGACTCACTGGCGGGTAAATGCCTTAGTCGCGAAAAATACTTAGAATATTTTTTCAAAATTTGAGTTTTTTATGATTCTCGTGGCTTAGTGTGGCGACTTGTTTATGAGTGGAAGGTCCAATCGCGAGGGGTACACAGAGATTTTCGCGGCTCACCTAGTGATTGTCTCGCGGGTAGACCTTCCAGTCGCGAAAAACACTTAGAAAATTTTTCAAGAATCTTGATTTCAAAGTGTTTCGCAGCTTACCCTGGCGACTAACTGGCGACTTGATCCAGTCACAAAAAATGCGTGTTTTGTGCATTTTGGGCAGTTTTTAAAATCATTTCAGTTTTCCCTCAAATTTTTATGATTGTTCACTGTCCTCCCTATTTCAACCCTCTCTCAAACTCACTGTGTTTCTCTCAAAAACCTCCATCTTTGCATCATTTCAATAACCAATCTTCAAGAAAAAGGTATGGGTTTTCTCTCTCACTCCATACTTCATGTTTTTGAACCTTTTTTTTTTTTTTTTTAATTTGTGTATTGCCATAGAGATTTGAGTTATATTGTGTTCAAACATGGTTTTATTTTATTATTGTTGAAAGTACTTGGTTGAGTGTTGGTGTTTTTGTGTGTTAGATGCTCCTCTCATAGTTGTTTTTATGGGGTTTGTCCTCCGTGTTGTGTTTCTTGAATGTGTTGTTCTGATCATGTCATTTTTCATGGTAAAGGGTCACAATGTCAGTTATCTGTGACAGTGCAATGTTCAATGTTCATTTTCTACTGAGTTGTTTCTAAACAATCATCACTTTTGGTCACCATTTAACTTCTCAGATATTCATTGCATTAGTGTTGCTTATTTTCTTTGTACTATCTTGGTTAATGGTCTGTGTTTGAGTCATATCTATCTTTGAACTTTACTGCTTCAATTCTTCATCTAACTTGTCTCTAATCAAATTGGGTTCCATGTTTTGGTTTTTTCTCTTGGTTCTCTGTTGTGTGTCTTCTTTTCTGCAGATGTCATGCCGTTCCGCTAAAGGAAAAGACATTGCAATTGATGTTCCATCTCTTGTTGCTAAGCGGACTCGTTGTTCGACTCAGTTGTCTCAAGATTCAAATATTGTGAAATTCAGGACTCCAACTTACTCACAGACTTATGACTACATTTTCAGAAAGGCTCCCACTGTGGTGGAAAGAATTGTTAAATTTGATACATTGGTAACAACATTTATTCCCAAGTTGTTTGAAGCAAAAGATTGGGCTGATCTATTCGGGAACTTCGTGGACCCGGTTGACGAATTGGTTAAGGAATTCTACTCTAATGCAAGATACACAGGAGTAGAGTTGAAGTGTTGGGTAAGAGGGAAAGAATTTTCCATCAATTCGGATTACATTGCAGAGACTCTTCGTATCACCAGACCAGCAGATGTGGATCTCACTCCATATGATGACAGAGAGCCTAAACTACATGACATTAGTCAAGTTCTTGGACCTGAGCATGAGATTTCAAGCAAAGGTTCCTCTATAAGCACTGCACAGTTTTCGCCTGAACTAATGACTTTGAAATTGATCATGTTCTCCAACTTCTATCCTTTGTCTTACACCACCTTCATCAATCTTGGAAGAGCACAATTTTTATGCGATCTAATTAATGGAGTTCCAATTGAAATCTGTGCTCATGTCTTTCAGACCATTGGAAAAGTAGCAGCTCAAATAGCAGCCCGAACATGTCTTCCTTTTTGCAGTCTCATCATGAAGATCTTGCTTCGTGAAGGTGTCCGTTCACTAACAGATGGAAAGATTATACCTCATTCTAGACCAATATCTATGATGACTCTTCAAGCAAGCAAGGGTCATTCCTCTAGAACACCTAAGAGTGAGCCATCCACCTATAAAACTCCAACTACTCATGCTTCAGTTACACCTGTGCAATCAACTGGCACACCATCTGTTCCCCCTAGATTTCAAACAGCCAAGCAAAGTTACTTGATCGAGAATGTGCTTCATCGGATCTCCGATTTCGAATGGCTTCTCCACTCCATCAACAACTAAAAGTTCAAATAGCATTGAAAATACTACGAACGTTTAGACCCCCAAACAACAAACTACTAATTCAAGCTTTATATCAAACAATGTATGTGCGAAAAATGATAACAAGCTTATAATAGAATTGATGAACAATCTAAACCAATTAAAATCACATCCACAACAGAAAATAAATGGTAAAGATTAAGGGAAGAGAGATGCAAACACAAGGACAACACAACAATGTGTTATCGAAGAGGAAACCGAAGTCCTCGGCGTAAAACCTCTACGTTGCCCTCCAAGTGGAGAATAATCCACTAGAAAATGAAGTTGGGATACATGAACAGCAATAAACCTTCCAAGCCAAATCTACCCAGGTACCTAAGCCCTCCAATCTTCTTGCTCCAACAAGGTTACATTGAACCTTAGTCTTTTCTTGCTTGGCGGATTCCACTATAAACCATAGCATCAACCAATAACCATTGGTCCCTTCTAAACTGCTTCCTTTAGCACCAAAAGACCTTCTCACAGACTGGGTATGGTGAGAAAAGGATTTGGTAAAGAACCTCTCAAGGATGTATCAATGGAGAGAGTGAGAGTAGAGAAATTTGAAGAGTCTCTATGTGAAGATTGTGGATAAATCAATCTTGTTTTTCTCTAGGGTTTCTCTCTTGAAATTCTCTTTTGAAGCTCTCTACATTTCGTGCATATAGGGGGTATTTATATTAGGGTGAGATAGGAATGCGAAGAGTCAGGTTTTTCAAAACAGAGCTAGTTGGCGGCTTGGCCTCACGATTTGGTTGAGTTGCGAGTTCAAGCCGCGAAATAATAGAACGACCAGGCTAAACTTTTTGTCCTGTAGTGCTCCAGCTAGTGCGACTGTTTATCTTCTCGCACGCTTCACTCGTGTGCTGCATTTGGCAGCTTACCAATCGTGAGTCACCCGCAAGTCCCAGCGGTGAAGCCCTGCATCCTTGCACAATCTTGAGCATTTCTTCACACTCTCTCACTCACTACTATTACATGAATCTCACCTAAATACAGGGTTTCTAAGTGCTGAAATACAAGCAAATTGGCACGAAATAAAGCAACAAGATGGTTGATTAAATTCAACCTTACAATCCCCTCCTTTGGCTATTCCGTGACAAAACCCTACAATAAACTCTAGACTTAACGCGTGAGTTGGAACAGTTGGAAAACTCACTTACACCTAACTCTAGAATCTGTGAAGCTCTTGAACCATAAGACCAAAAAATCTCTTGAAACACAATAACACAATAAGTTCATTGTATGCAGAAAAATTGTAATGCATATAGAGCAAGCACAATGCTATCAAGCAAAAATGGGATAAAACAATAAACCATGGCTTGACCAAAATAGCAATCACTATATACTAGTGATCACAATGCTCATTCACTCAAGGAATGAACATCCGAACATATAAGCTGATAAGCTTATTTGCAAAGTATCATTTGCATGTCCAACACTCAACCAATGCATAAAAACATATATGCATCTAGGAACAAGATCCTACAAGGGCACAAGAGTGGTGTACTGAAAGAAAAATGCATGATATTTACCATCAAGTACAGAAGCTACATAGCATGGGTACAAAGACCTAAAACCCTTAAAAGCTTACAAAAGTAACAGGTACAAACTGAGTAAATAAACATTTAATAAACATCATAAAATTATATAATAAACCAAAGTTTCAAAAAGCATTAAACATAAAGTAGACATGTTTATAACATACTCCCCCTTAAAATGGCACTACCCCTCAAGAGCTGCCCCCTCAAGAATTCTCCCCCTTTTTGATCGGAATGGCCAAAGGGTCATTGTTGGGAGTTAAGATTGTCAAACTTGGCTGAAAGGACATTGAGTTGATCCTGAATTGCTGCCATCCTTTCAGTATGCTCATTTTGAACTTCTCTGAGTCCATCAATCCTCTCCAGGATAATTTTTCCTTTCATGAAAGAATCTCTGTATCTTTCAAAGTGATGAACAGACCTAAACAGGTTGTGGTCCATTTTCAGTCTTTTGTCAGCCTTTTTAGCAAGAGTCTTCTTCTTTGTAGGTGTGGGAGCCATCTGTAAACAAGCAGAAAATGCCACAACAAGAGTAGAACACAATATGTGGAAATGCACAACTGTTAGTAACAAGTTAGTAGCAAAAGGGAGTAACAGAATGTCAAGTCAACACACAGACCAAGCATAGATGAGAACCAAAGAAGGATAGCTCAAATAAGAGCACAGTAACTCAAACTAGTTCAGTCTGTATTGATACAGACTGGAACAAGTATTAAACAGTAAGTATGGACAATGGAAACGATATTCAAGCAAAAAGGAGCATATGTCTATGAGACATGTCTAAGAGAATATGAAATGATAAAATTTTCAAGACAGAAGCACACACATGATATGGCCACTTAAAATCACAGCATAATTAGACATACAATCCAAAAACTCAGACATTCTGAAACACCCAAACTCACATACATAGAAAAACACAGAAAACCCCAAACCCATATTTCTAATGGATATGAAATCTATCAAACGGCAAAGCTCAGAACAAAGACTAGCACAATGAGACTAAATTATGATAGCAAATGTATTCAGCAACAAAAGCAACCAACCCCAATCAACCAAACCCAACATTTTAAGCACAAACATGTTCAAACACAGAATATCTCAAAAACACAATGACAACTCATAAAACAAGAAAATAATGCTCAAAACATGAAATATGAAGTGATAAGGAGAAAACCCATACCTTTTTCTTGAATATTTGAGAAGAAATGGTGCTAAAATGGAGGATTTTCAAAGAGAAACACGGTGTGTTTGAAGGAGTGAAATAAGGAAGACAATGAGCAATCACAAAAATTCGAGGGAAAAACTGAAAAAAAATTTTAAAAACTATCTTTAAAACGCAAAACACGCGTTTTTCGCGACTGAGTCAAGTCGCCAGGGTAAGCCGCGAAACACTTTGAAATTAAGATTCCTAAAAAATTTTCTAAGTGTTTTTCGCGACTGGAAGGTCTACCCGCGAGACAGTCGCCAGGTGAGCCGCGAAAATCTCTGTGTACCCCTCGCGACTGGACCTTCCACCCGCGAACAAGTCGCCACACTAAGCCGCGAGAAGCATAAAAACTCAAATTTTGAAAAATATTCTAAGTATTTTTCACGACTAGGGCATTTACCCGCCAATGAGCCGCGAAAACCTTCTGAGTAAAGTTCGCGACTGAGGCATGCGATTGGACCAACCCGCGACTGAGTTGCCAGAACAGGGCAACACTGTTTTTGAAATTTTGACACTTTTGTAAAAACAAAATACTTTCCAAAAACAAGCTAAAACACTCAAAAATCTTTTTGTGTTTGATCAACAAAGATTGAGCTTGTGAAAACACATTTAAACAAGTACAATCACACAAATGAATTTGGCATTCATTGAACATAGACTTGTGTGTTGTGTGTGAATATCAAAAATGAGATAGTCCTTAGTCTAATGTGAAGCTTCAATGATCAATTCAATCAAGGCATACACAACTAGCACTAGATAATGTGACCCATCTCAATTATAGAAATATGCATATATGACCTCCCACACAAAGTTGAGTACAATATCTTTGAAGCTTTTCATTTGGCTCCATGTTCAACATATCATCGAATCTTTTTGAATCAACACATCTCATTGTGAGATTGATGCCTGAAATCTTTGATATTTCACTTTGATGAGTTAGCCTTTGGCTTTTTAGGCATCACATATTTTATTTTTGGCCGCTTTCCCTTTTTCCTAGTCAAATACTAGTATGTGCGACAGGCTTTTGCAGCTCAATATCTCTTTTCATTTGGAGATTTACATTTGGTGAGCTCTTTAATTAAAAGCAATAAAATAAAAGTGGGAAGATATATAGGCACAAGTCTATGCATGTCTCAAGATCAACAAAATCATTCATGAATCATTAACGACAAGGTTGAAGATCTATTTACAACAGTCACATAGATTTCAAGATTTCTTCCACAATGATATGGGTGCATAGGGAACAAGTTAAGCTCGTACATGCATAAGGCCACAAGTACAAAGGTACAAGGCAAAACATGCTTTGAGACAAAGCTCAACAAAGTCAATCAAACTTTTTGGATTTTCTACTTTTTATGTGTTTTTGAATTTTTGACATAAAAGCAGTAAAAGGTTTATAAAAAAAAAAAAAGTGAAAACATTTTTAAAACGAAACAAATAAACAAACAAATATTCAACACTCAAAAGCAAAAAGCATACTACCGAACATAATCACAAAGCATAGGAAGAATTGATGCATGGACATGTTATGATGCTTATGCATGAGTACCCTTTGTCACCCACACGTCACGTGCGTTTGGGGTGATATCCTTGATGGATTAGGTACGAGAGTTAGGACTTTCAAACCTTCTTGTGAAGCTTTCCAAGTAAGTGGTGAAAGCACCGATCATCTTCATCATGTCCATTATTCCGGGATCACGGTTTTGACTTCTTGGTTGCTCACCACCCCAAGACCTCTTGTCATTTCTTCTTCCTCGTGATCGAGGAGCGCTTGCATTGTTTAACTCTATCAGCTTATGACAGTTGGGTCTGGTATGTCCTTGCAATTCACAATAGTGACAAATATGATTCGTTCTAGGACCCCATTGTGATCTTGGAAGTGATCTTCCTCTAGCTTCACATCTGGCTTCTGATGGATTCTGGAATGTATTTAACACCCATTGATCAGCCACATTTTTCTTCATTTCAGTCTTAACTTTATCAGGAATAGACTCTTCTACAATTGGCTCTTTGGCCTTCACAAACCTCACTTCTTTTGTGATATTGGCTAATGAGCTACTCCCTCTGGTATATCCCACTTCAGACTTGTCTAAGACTGGTTTTTGATGAGCAAGCATTTCATTGAGTTTCTTGAAGGAGACACGGTCTACCTTAGCATTTGCTTGAAGCACTTCATGCTTAAGAAACTTTATCTTAGCATATGCTTTGGTTAGCTCTCCATTCAGCATTTCTATTTCACACTTTGCCTCCTTATGCCGTGCTAGGAGACTTCGATAGTCCTCCCTGCTTTCTTTATCTTCTTCACAGCCGCCTTGGCCACCCTTGTGTATTCTCTAGACTTCTCAAGAAGTGAGTTGTAGTTCTTTTGGAGACCAGCAGTGCTTTCGTCTTCTTCAGCATCTAATTCTTCAACAACTCCCATTGATTCTTCATCACTGTGCTCCCCAAGTTCTTGTACAAGTTTATTCAGGTCTTCTGAGGACTCAACATGAGCAATGGTCATAAACGCGGAGTAATTTCCTTCTCCGTCATAACTTTCCTCAGAATCAGAATTAGATGAGTCGAAGTCACTACGAGTAGTGGCATAGACCTTGCCCTTCGATTTCAAATAATTGGGACATTCTTTCTTGAAATGTCCATGTCCGTTGCACTCGAAGCACGTGATTCCCTGCGAAGATTGGGATTCTTTATCATCTTTCCTTCTAAATTCCCTTTTCTCCTTCCCGAAATTCTGAAATTTCCCTTTGTCACCAGATTTTCAACTGTTCTTAAATTTTAAGAACTTCCGAAAGTTTTTCATAAGGTACGCTACATCTTTATCTATAGCATCTTCTTCTGAA
Organism: Quercus aquifolioides; assembly: GCA_019022515.1. NCBI lineage: Eukaryota > Viridiplantae > Streptophyta > Magnoliopsida > Fagales > Fagaceae > Quercus > Quercus aquifolioides. Next base: position 165,683 of record JAFHAW010000275.1, on the reverse strand, counting down.
GAGTCATGAGATACTACCCTCTCATCAATTGTCTTAAGAGCAAGAGATTTGCTCTTCTTTTGCGTGGGCAGTGACAATTCATATGTCTGCAATGAACCAACCAACTCTTGAACTTTAATGTCGTCAAGATCCTTGCTCTCTTCAATAGCTGTTACTTTGGCACGAAAGCTTTTCGACAGTGACCGAAGGATCTTTCTTACTATTTTAGAATCCTTTGTCTTTTCTCCCAAATTGAATTTACTGACGACCACCTCGTTCAACTTGCTAATAAAAAGAGTCAAAGGACTCATCCTCACTCATCTAGAGCTCCTCAAAGCGAGTGGTCAACATCTGTAGTTTGGTGTCTTTCACTTTCTTTGTTCCTTTATAAGTAGTCTCCAGAATATCCTATGCTTCCTTAGCAATAGTGACATGTGAAATCCTGTGAAACTCTTCTAGAGAGACACCACAAAAAATAGCATTCAAGGCTTTACTATTAGCATTAGCCCCCGCAAGAGCTGCCTTGTCCCAAGTGGATTTGGTAGCCTCTGGCCTAGTCCAACCCACTTCAACTGCATCCCATACAGCATCATCAATAGAACACAAAAATGCCCTCATTCGGACTTTTCAAAATGCATAATTATTACCATAAAAAAATGGAGGCATATTTAGAGATTGAGACTTATCCATCTCAATGCGGGGTCAAGGATCACACTAAGGTGTTTAAACCACAACAAGTGCACCCCTTCTGATACCAATTGAAAGTTCAAATAGTGTTGAAAACACTATGAACGTTTAGACCCCCAAACAACAAACTACCAATTCAAGCTTTATATCAAACAATGTATGTGCGGAAAATGATAACAAACTTATAACAGAATTGATAAACAATCTAAACCAATTAAAATCACATCCACTATAGAAAATAAATGGTAAAGATTAACGGAAGAGAGACGCAAACACAAGGACAACACAATAATGTATTATTGAAGAAGAAACCGAAGCTCTCGGCGTAAAACCTCTCTGCCGCCCTCCAAGCAGATGATAATCCACTAGAAAATGAAATTGGGATACATAAACAGCAATTGACCCTCCAAGCCTAATCTACCCAAGTACCTAAGCTCCCCGAACTTCTTGCTCCAACGAGGTTACGCCGAACCTTTGTCTTTTCTAGCTTGCAAAATTTCGCTATAAACTATAGCATCAACCAATAACAATTTGTCCCTTCCAAACTACTTCACTTAGCACCAAAAGACCTTTTCACAGACGTGGGTATGATGAGAAAAGGATTTGGTCAAGAATCTCTCAAGGATGTATCAATGGAGAGGGTGAGAGTAGAGGAATTTGAAGAGTCTTTATGTAAAGATTGTGGATGAATCAATCTTGTTTTTCTCTAGGGTTTCTCTCTCAAAATTCTCTCTGGAAGCTCTTTACATTTTGTGGGTATAAGGGGTATTTATACTACGGTGAGATAGGAATGCAAAGAGTCAGGTTTTTCAAAACAGAGCTGGTTGGCGACTTGGCCTCGCGACTTGGCTGAGTCGCGAGTTCAAGCCGCGAAATAACAAAATGGCCAGGCTCGATTTTTTATCTTGTAGTGCTCCAACTGGAGCGACTGTTCATCTTCTCGTATGCTTCACTTGTGTGCTGCATTTGGTGGCTTGCCAGTCGTTAGTCACCCACAAGTCCTAACTGCGAAGCCCTGCATCATTGCACAATTTTAAGCATTTCTTCACACTCTCTCACTCACTACCCTTACATGAATCCCACCTAAATACAAGGTTTCTAAGTGCTGAAATACAAGCAAATTAGCATGGAATAAAGCCAACAATATGGTTGATTAAATTCAACCTTACAACAACCAAACTCAAATGCGTCTCACAACCATTGAGACACAACTGGATGCTATGCAGCAAAAGCTAGAAGATAGCCTTTAGCTGTTCATGCCAGAAAGGGGGAGAGCAGCATATAGTAAGGGGGAGAGCAGCATCAGAATTAGAAGGAATATGCGTACTAAAAGGGGGAGTTGTGTGCTCAAAAAGAGTTGATATAGTTGATATACACTCACACACATATATACCTGTCTTGTTTATAGTTATTTGCTTGCTAGCTAGTTTTTATACACTCCTATGTGGATATGTATATAATATTTTTGGGAAAACTTGTGGTTAACTAGTACATATATATATTTTCATAATGTTCTTTAGTTTCATGTTGTTTGTACCTGTTGCTTTTGTAAGCTTTTAAGGTTTATGTACCCATGCTTTATAGCTTTAGTACTTGATGTTAAATGTCATGCATTTTCTTTAAGTACATCACTCTTGTGCCCTTTGTTGGATTTTATATCCTTAATGCAATTTCCTAGTGTTGTTGCATTGGTTGAGTGTAGGACATGCAAATGATTCTTTGCAATTGAGCTTTTTAGCTTGCATGTCCGGATGTTCATTCCATGTGTGAATGAGCATTGTGATCACGTTTCATAGTGATTGTTCATTTTTGGTCAAGCCTTGGTTTACTACTTGTTTCCATTTTTCTTGATCACATTGTGCTTGCTCCATTTGCATTACAAGTTTTTTGCATACAAATATCATAGTGTGTTGTTGTGTTTCAAGAGATACTTATTCTTCTGGTTCAAGAGCTTCACAGATTCTAGAGTTAGGTGTGAGTGAGTTTTGATCAACTGTTCCCAACTCATGCATTAAGTTTAGTTTGTTGTAGGGTTTTGTCACGCAATAGCCAAAAGGGGAGGTTGTAAGGTTAATTTAATCAACCATTGTATTGGCTTTATTCCATGCCAAATTTGCTTGTAATTTAGCAATTAGTAACCCTGTATTTAGGTGGGAATCATGTAAGGGTAGTGAGTGAGATAGTGTGAAGAAATGCTCAAGATTGTGCAAAGATGCAGAGATTCACGGCTGGGACTCACGGGTGACCCACGACTGGTAAGCCGACAAATGCAGCACACAAGTGAAGCGTGCGAGAAGATGAATAGTCACGCCAGCTAGAGCACTACAGGACAAAAAGTCCAACCTAGCCGTTCTGTTATCTCGCGATTTAAACTCGCGACTCAGTCAAGTCGCGAGGCCAAGTCGCCAGACCACTCTGTTTGGGAAAAACTGACTCTTCGCATTCTTTTCTCACCCAAGTACAAATACCCCTTAAACCCACGAAATGTAAAGAGCTTCCAGAGAGAATTTTGAGAGAGAAATCCTAGAGAAAAACAAGATTGATTCATCCATAATCTTCACAAAAAGACTCTTCAAATTCCTCTACTCTTATTCTCTCCATTGTTATATCCTTGAGAGGTTCTTACCCAAATCCTTTTCTCACCATAACTATATCAGTGAGAAGGCTTTTTGGTGCTTTGGGAAGCAGTTAAGAAGGGACCAATGGTTATTGGTTGATGCTATGGGTTATAGCGGAATCTAGTAAGCTAGAAAAGACAAAGGTTCGGCGTAATCTCGTTGGAGCAAGAAGCTTAGAGGGCTTAGGTACCTGGATAGATTAGGCTTGGAGGGTCTATTGCTATTCATGTATCCCAACTTCATTTTCTAGTGGATTATTGACCTCTTGGAGGGCGGCGGAGAGGTTTTATGCCGAGGGCTTCAGTTTCCTCTTCGATAACACATCGTTGTGTTGTCCTTGTGTTTGCATCTCTCTTCCCTTAATCTTTTCCATTTAATTTCTGCTATGGATGTGGTTTTATTTGGTTTAGATTGTTTATCAATTCTTGTATAAGCTTATAATCATTTTCCGCACATACATTGTTTGATATAAATCTTGAATTGGTATTTTGTTTATTTAGGGGTCTAAACGTTCATAGTGTTTTACACACTTTTTGAACTTTCAACTTATACTCTGCCACATCATAGCTGTGGCAAGAATTGGTTCTTACAACTGAAATTTATAATGTGTTGTTAAATTTATAAAAGGTAATTTATATTTGAATTTTTTTTAATAAATCCTGTAATCTAAAAACAACCTTGTGGAAATGTGTAAAATGTTGCAAATTGGGTGGCAAAATAGGACGATGTGAATTTCGTTCCATGTTAGTACAATTCTTCAAAGCCTAACTTTTGCCTAAATCATTGGAGTGTTTTTAGGGCCACATTATTTCATAGCTTCTTTGTCACAATTCTGTCGTGCCAGATTGTAAGTAGTTACTTATCATTTATATATTGGCCTACTATTTTTTATCTATTACTTATACTCTGTCACACAACCGTTGTAGCAAGAATTGGTTCTTACATCTAAAATTTATAATGTGCTGTTAAATTTCTATGAAGTAATTTATTAGAAATTTTTTTTTTAAAGTTATTTAATTTTGAATTCTTAAATCTATAAACAACCTTATGGAATTGTGTACAATGTTGCAAATATGGTGGCAAAACAGGACGATATGAATTTTCTTCAATGTTAATATAATTCTTTAAAGTCTAACTATTGCCTTAATCATTGAAATGTTCTACGATCACAAACAATTTCCCAACTTATTTATTATGACTCTGTTTTGATAAGTGGTTGTTTATCACTTATATATTTACCTATCATTTTTTGTCCACCATTTATATTTTGTCACGTCATAGTTGTGGCAAGAATTGGTATTATAATGGGATGTTAAATATATATGAAGTAATTTATATTAGAAATTATTTTTTAAAATTATTTAATTTTAAATTATCAAATCTAAAAACAACCTTATGGAATTGTGTACCACATTGCAAATAGGATGGCAAAATAGGATGATATGAATTTTGTTCCATGTTAATACAATTTTTCAAAGCTAGCTTTTGCCTTAATCATTGAAGTGGTTCTAAGACCAGAAACTATTTCACAATGAAATTATGATAGGCCCATGTACATGATCCATAAAGTAAAGAAGTCAACAATGTGAGAAAATTGAAAACAACTAGACATGCTTAGTACACAACAAAGTCATTTGTCGTACCATTATTGAGAGTAAATATCATTCTAGAGCATAACTTATCTCTTATCATGGAAAACTTGAGAGCAATCAGAGCTATAAAAGTATAAATCAGCCTTTCTAAAGGTCCGAAATAACCCTAAAATGCAAGAACATTAAGGACCATACATTAAGATTTATGAGTAGTGCTGTAAGGTTGAAATTTATCAACCATCTTGTTGGTTTTATTCCGTGCCAATTTGCTTGTAATTTAGCACTTAGTAACCCTGTATTTAGGTGAGATTCATGTAAGAGTAGTGTGTGAAGAGAGTGTAGTGAAAAGCTCAAGTTTGTGCAAAGAAGCAGAGTTTCGCAGCTAGGACTCGTGACTGACTCGCGACTGGCAAGCCGTCAACTACAGGCACGTGAGAAGCACACAGGGGAGCTGAAGGGTCGCGCCAACTGTCACACTACAGGACAAAAGTCCCAGGCTGGCCAGACCGTTATCTCGCAACTTGAACTTGCGGCTTGGCCTCGCAACTTGAACTTGCGACTTGGACAAGCTGTGAGGCCAAGCCGCAAACTAGCCCTGTTTGGCAAAAGCTGTCTCTTCGTATTCCAAACACACACCATTATATATAGACTCTTTTACCCATGAAATGTAGAGAGCTTCCTGAGAGAATTTTCTGAGAGAAACCCTAGAGCAAAACAAGATTGCCTCATCCCCAATCTTCATCTAAGAGACTTTACAAATTCTTCTACTCTCTTCCTCTCCACTGTTACATCCTTGAGAGGTCATTGGCTAAATCCTTTTCTCACCACACCCACGTTTGTGAGAATGTTCACTTGATGCTAAGGGAAGCAGTTTGGAAGGAACCAATATCCATTGGTTGATGCTACAGTTTAGTAGTGGAATCCGGTAAGCTAGAAAAGAAAAAGGTTCGGCGCAACCTCGTTGGAGCAGGACACTTGGAGGGCTTAGGTACCTAGGTAGATTAGGCTTGGAGGGTCTATTGCTGTTTATGTATCCCAACTACATTTTCTAGTGGATTATTGACTGCTTTGAGGGCGGTAGAGAGGTTTTATGCCGAGGACTTTGATTTCCTCTTCGATAACATATCGCGTGTTGTCCTTGTGTTTGCATCTCTCTTCCCTTTATCTTTACCATTTAATTACTGCTGTGATTGTGATTATTTATGGTTTAGATTGTTTATCAATTCTGTTATATGCTTGTTATCATTTTCCGCACATACATTGTTTGAGATAAAGCATGAATTGGTAATTTTGTAATTGGGGGTCTAAATGTTCATAGTGTTTTCAACGCTATTTGAACTTTCAATTGGTATCAGAGCGAGTACACTTGTTGTGGTTTTAATACCTGAGTGTGATCCTTGACCCCTTGTTGAGATGGATAGGTCTCAATCTCTCAATGTACCACCATTTTTTTATGGTAATAATTATGCATTTTGGAAAGTCCGTATGAGGGCGTTTTTATGTTCTATTGATGATGCTGTGTGGGATGCTGTTGAGGTTGGTTGGACAAGGCCGGAGGCTGCCAAATCCACTTGGGATGAGGCAGCTCCTGCGGCGGCTAATGTTAATAGTAAAGCATTGAATGCTATTTTCTGTGGTGTCTCTCCAGAAGAATTTCACAGGATTTCACATATCACTGTTGCTAAGGAAGCATGGGAAATTCTAGAGACAACTTATGAAAGGACTAAGAAGGTGAAAGACACCAAACTACAGATGTTGACCACTTGCTTCGAGTAGCAAAAGATGAGTGAGGATGAGTCCTTTGATTCATTTTACAGTAAGCTGAACGAGGTGGTCGTTGGCAAATTTAATTTGGGGGAAAAGACGGAGGATTCTAAAGTTGTAAGGAAGATCCTTCGGTCGCTACCAGAAAGTTTTCGTGCCAAAGTGACAGCCATTGAAGAGAGCAAGGATCTTGACGACATTAAAGTTCAAGAGCTGGTCGGTTCACTGCAGACGTACGAATTGTCATTGCCCACATAGAATAAGAGCAAATCTCTTGCTCTTAAAACAATTGATGAGAGAGTGGCATCTCATGATCCTTTGGAAGAGAATATAGTAGATAAAGATGTGGCATATCTTGTAAAGAACTTCCGGAAATTCTTGAAATTCAAGAATGGTGGGAAATTTGGTGACAAAGGAAAATTTCAGAGTTTCGGGATTGAGAAGAAAGAATTCTGAAGGAAAGATGATAAAGATTCCCAATCCTCTCAAGGAATCACATGTTTTGAGTGTAATGGACATGGACACTTCAAAAAGGAATGTCCCAACTATTTGAAGTCAAAAGGAAAGGTCTATGCCACTACCTTGAGTGATACTGATTCATCAAATTCTGATTCTGAAGATAGCTGTGACGGAGAAGGAAATTACTCCGCATTCATGACCATTGCACATGTGGAATCCTCGGATGATTTGGGTTCACTTGTGAAGGAGCTTGGCGAACATTCTGATTTGGAGTCTATTGGGATTGTTGAAGAATCAGAGGCTGAAGAAGAAGAAGATACATCTAGTTTTCAAAAAAATTATGCCTTACTTCTTGAGAAATCAGGTGAGTATACAAAGGTGGCAAAGGCGGCTGTGAAGAAGATGAAGAGAGCTGAGGAAGATTACAAAAGTCTGCTGGTCAGATACAAGGAGGCAAAGTGTGAGATTGAAGTACTTAATGGCGAGCTATCAGAAGCTTACACAAAAGTGAGATTTCTTGAGCAAGAGGTAGTGCAAGCTCATGCCAAGATAGATAGGGTCTCCTCCAAAAAGTTAGATGATGTTATTTCATCTCAAAACCATGCCTCAGACAAGTCCGGATTGGGATATACCAGAGGGAGTAGCTCATCAGCAAATGTTACTAAAGAAGTGAAGTTTGTGAAGGCCAAAGAGACGGCTATGGATAAGCCTATTCCTGAGAAAGTTAAGGCTGAAAGGAAGAAGAATGCGGCTGATCAACGGGTGTTTAACAAGTCCCGCAATCAATCAGAAGCCAGATTTGGAGCTAGAGGAAGATCACTTCCAAGATCACAACAGGGTCCTATAACGAACTATCTTTGTCACTATTGCGAATTGCAAGGACATACTAGACCCAACTATCACAAACTGATAGCATTGAACAATGCAAGCGCTCCTCGATCAAGAGGAAGGATAAATGACGAGAGGTCTTGGGGGGCTGAGCAACCAAGAAGTCAAAACCGTGATCCAGGAATGATGGATGTTATGAAAATGATCGGTGCCTTCACCAATTGCTTGGAAAGCTTCACAAGAAGGTTTGAAAGTCCTAATTCTCATACTCAATCCGTCAAGGATATCACCCCAAACGCACGTGACGTGTAGGTGGTGAAGGGTACTCATGCATAAGCATTACAACATGTCCATGCATTAATACTTCCCATGTTTGTGAATATGCTTTGTTGTGTGCTTCTTGCTAGTATTTAGGTTTTTTTTTTTTTTTTTTTTTGTTTGTTTGTTTGTTTGTTTGTGTGTTTGCCTTTGGTTCAAATGTTTTTACATTTTTTTTGTTGCTTTTGATCAATTTTTTATTGCTTTGGGTCAAAAATCCAAAAACACATAAAAAGTAGAAAATCCAAAAAGTTTGATCGGCTTTGTTGAGTTTTGTCTCAAAGCATGTTTTGCCTTGTACCTTTGTACTAATGGCTTTGTGCATTTAACGAGCTTAGCTTGTCTCTTTTGCACTCATATCATTATGGAAGAAATTCTGAAATCTATGTGACTGTTGTAAATAGATCTTCAACCTTGTCATGAATGATTAGTGAATGGTCTTGTTGATCTTGAGACATGCATAGTCTTGTGCCCATATATCTTCCCACTTTTATTTTATTGCTTTACTCAAAGAGCTCACCAAATGTAAATCTCTAAATGAAAAGAGATATTGAGCTGCAAAAGCCTGTCGCACATACTAGTATTTGATTAGGAAAAAGGGAAAGCGACCAAAATAAAATGTATAATGCCCAAAAAGCCAAAGGCTATCTCATCAAATTGAAATATTAAAAATTTTAGGCATTGATCTCTCAATGAGATTTGTTCATTCAAAAAGACCAAATGACATGTTGAAAATTGAGCCAAATGAAAAGCTTTAAAGAATTACTCAAGTTTATGTGGGAGGTCATATATGCATACTTCTATAATTGAGATGGGTCACATTATCTAGTGCTAGTTGTGTATGCCTTGATTGAATTGATCATTGAAGCTTCACATTAGACTAAGGACTATCTCATTTTTGATACCCACACACAACACACAAGTCTATGTTCAATGAATGCCATATTCATTTATGTCATTGTACTTGTTTAAATGTGTTTTCACAAGTTCAATATTTGTTGATCAAACACAAAAAGATATTTGAGTGTTTTAGTTTGTGTTTGGAAAGTATTTTGTTTTACAAAAATGTTAAAAAAATTTCAAAAACAGTGTTGCCCTATTTTGGCGACTCAGTAGCGGGTAAGTCCAGTCACATGCTCCAGTCGCAAAGCTCACTCTGAGATTTTCGAGGGTCACTGGCGAGTCAAGGTCTCAGTTGCAAAAAATACTTAGAAAATTTTTAAATTTTTTTTTGAGTTTTTATGATTTTCGCAACTCAGTGTGGCAACTTGTTTGCAGGTGGAAGGTCCAGTCGCAAAGGGTACTAAGAGATTTTCGCGGCTCATCTCGCGACTATCTCGCAGGTAGACCTTCTAGTCGTGAAAAACACTTAGAAGATTTTTTCAAAATCTAGGTTTCATAGTGTTTCGCGGCTTACCCTAGCGACTGACTGGCGACTTAATTCAGTCGCGAAAAACGCGTGTTTTGCATTTTAAAGATAGTTTTTAAAATTGTTTTTCAGTTTTCCCTCGAACTTTAGTGACTGTTCATTGTCTTCCCCATTTCTCTCTCTCAAACACTCCGTGCCTCACTTGAAAAAACTTCAATTTTTGCATCATATCTTCATCAAACACCAAGAAAAAGGTATGGGTTATTTCTATTTTGCTTCATTGTACTTGGTTCAAGTATTTTTTTGTTGAGTGAAGTGTTTCTGTTTTGTTGAGATGTAATGGGTTCAAACTTTGTTTGGGGGTTTGTGAGTTTTGAGTTTTGATACTCTTGTCTTGCCTGTGCTTTGTCTCTCATTCTTCGTGTGTGTTTTCATGTGTTTGTTTATTGAAAGACTGTACTATATGTTGTTGTTCATGAATGTGTTGCATCATTCATATCATGCTCTTGGCATTTTGTCATTTGTGAATTTGTGATTCACATTGCCCATTTGACTCTGAGTTGTTACTGTTATTCATCATATCTGTGTGCCTAAGTCTTTTGTCTGTGTTGCTTATGTCTTCTTGGTGATAAACTTGTTCATGCTTCTGTGATTCTGTGAATTTTTTTTACACTCTTATGTCTGAATCTAATCATACTAATGTGTGTATCCTGTGGCATTGCATTTGGTTCTCTGCTGTGTGTTTAATGTTATTTAGTTGACTCGTTGTTCCTCCAAGGGCAAAGACATTGTAACTGTCGACTTGTCAACTCCGGTTGCTAAACGAACACAACGGTCATCTAAGTTATCTAGGGACTCCTCCTTTGAGAGATTCAGGACTCCTATTGACTCAAAGACATACACAGACACTTTCAAAGAGGCTTCTGCCATTGTGGAAAGAGTTGTCAAGTTTGATACCCTAGGGATAACATTTATCCCGAAGATTTTTGAAGAAAGAGATTGGGCTGACCTATTTGGAAATTTTGAGGATCCAACTAAAGAATTGGTCAAGGAATTCTTCTCAAATGCTAGATTCACAGGGGTTGAGTTGAAATGCTGGGTACGAGGGACAAAATTTTCCATGAATGCAGACTACATTGCTAAGGTTCTTCGCATCACCAGACCAAAAGATGTGGATCGAACTCCATACGATGATAGAGAACTTCAGGCACAAGACATCCTTCATGTTCTTGGGAATGAACATGAAGTGGGAAGCACAGGATCATCTATAAGCACTGCATTGTTTTCGCCTGAACTGACAACTCTAAAGCTGATCATGTTTTCCAATCTCTACCCACTGTCAAACATTGCCTTCATTAGTCTTGGAAGGGCTAAATTTTTGTGTGACCTCATTACCGGTGCCCCGATTGATATCTGTGCTCATATCTTTCATATCCTTCGCAAAATTGTTCTACAAACAGAGTCAAGGATATGCATTCCTTTTTGCTGCCTCATTTCAAGGATTTTGAAGATTAAAGGGCTCCATCCTTCTGAGAATGATTTTCACTGCCCAAAACCATGTCCAATCAACATGCGCACATTCAACGCTAGCATTGGCCATAGCAAGAAAGGAATCAAAACAGAAGCTTCAGCGTCCCACAGTGGTTCGCGCTCCAGTTCATTCCCCGTCGACGAGAAGCTAGACTCTGTTGTAGCATATGTTCATGAACTGAGTTCAAAGATGTTCGGACTTACATCCATCTTACATCATCTCAACATTCAGTGGGATACGAAGTTCACTTCTATTCAAGCTCAATTGGATCAAATTCAAAGAAAGCTAGAAGATGATGAAGACTAGCTATTCCATGACAAAAAGGGGGAGATGCTGTTGGCAGGGGGAGCTTAACAAAAGGGGGAGATTTTAGCTAACAGGCTTTTGTTTATTGCTTTTGTCTATCCTTAGCTTTTATCATATTTCAGTATCCATTTTATGTTATTCAGCATTTGTACTGTTATGCTTTTGGTTTGTAGGTTGTTAAGGTTTTTGTTTATGGTTTGAACCCATATTGCTTTTGTAAGCTTTTAGGGTTTGTTTTTATGCACCTTGTAGGCTTTATGGTTTGTACCTTGCTTTATGCAGCCTTTGTGCTTTGTTAAATCAGTACTTCTAACTAAATGTTATGCATTTCTTTTTAAGTACTGTCACTCTTTTTCCTAGATGCACATACTTCATGTACTATGCATTAGTTGAGTGTTGGTCATTCAAGTGATTTGCCTTGTGTATGTCATCTTGAATGTTCGGATGTTCATTCCAAGTGTGAATGAGCATTGCGATCACTTGGTTATAGTGATTACCTGTTTTGGTCTTGCCATGGTTTATTGCTTTATTCCATTGTGCTAGATCGCGTTGTGCTTGATTCATATGCATTCCAAGTTTTTTTGCATACAATGAACTTATTGTGTTGTTATGTTTCAGGAGTACTTGTTCTTATGGTTCAAAAGCTTCATAAATTCTAGAGTTAGGTGTGAGTGAGTTTTCCAACTATTCCCAACTCACGCGTTAAGTCTAGAGTTTGTTTTAGGGTTTTGTCAAAGAATAGCCAAAGGGGGAGATTGTAAGGTTGAAATTTATCAACCATCTTGTTGGCTTTATTTCGTGCCAATTTGCTTGTAAATTAGCTCTTAGTAACCTTGTATTTAGGTGGGATTCATGTAAGGGTAGTGTGTGAAGAGAGTGTGATGAAAAGCTCAAGTTTGTGCAAAGAAGCAGAGTTTCACGGTTAGGACTCACGGCTGACTCACGACATTCTTTTTAAAAACTCATAGACAGATTTTTGATCGGTTGAAAATTAGGTTCGATCAATCGAAGAGCAGCTTCAATCAATCTAGCACCGATCAAGCCAGGAAGATTGTAACCAAAATTTTTATCGCATTTTCGATCAGTCGAGCAACAGGTTCGATTGATCGAAAATCTGGAAAAATCATATTTTTGAAAAACAGAGCATTTTAATGCAAAAACTCCTCAAAGCACATTGTTTTATGAATAAAATGCATGAGTATGAGATGAAAAGTTTTTCAAAAACACTTATATTCAACCCAGATCTTCCAAAAACAAGATTTTCAATCAATTTGTCCTCAAAGCTAAAACAATAAACATATTTTGCAACAAAATCAAGGAACATTTAATCTTGGATGGCCACAACAAGATCACACACAATATCATGTACTAAGTTTAGCAAAGAATAACTTATGTAATGTGTGCAACTAGCAATTGCTTGAGATACATGTGAGGTGATAAGTAGATAGCAATCAATTATAATTTCTACAAAAGTTATCACATAAGTTTGAAAGTAACTATCACCTAAAGAGGTACATCATATAACTCTCACATCTCCTAGAAAGCAAGCTTGCAATCATGTAAGTTTCTTGTTTTGCCTCATAATGTACACACCAATTTTATTTAATTTTGAATTTATTATAACCCAATAATATACACACCAATTTTATTATTTAAACTGAGGCTACACCTTATATTCTTTTCGTGTATGTTCTACACTTTCTCGAGCACAAAATCGTATAATATGCACTAAGGTGTTCATGATTGGCTAGTAAACAGTGGTGAGATGGTTATTTATGCTTTTCTCTTAGGATTTTTTAGTCCTTACAATCAAAAGCATATGACTTCAAGATCAAGATCATGTGTTCAAAAACTATAAACAACCCCCACGCAACATGCACTACAAAGCTAAAACTAGTAAAGTGCAGTAGAATAAGCTCATTCAAGCTAAACAAGGCACATAAGCATGTTATGTAAAGATAATATGGCCAACCTTGACTTCAAATCCAAGAAAAATATTGCAAAACACATTTTTCCTTTTCTTTTCCTTTGTTTTTTTTTTCAATTTTTTTTTTTTTTTTTTTGAAAAGAATAACAAAAACAACCTAGCATGAAATGCATGAATGTTATGCAATGCAAATCCTAGAAACAAAGAAAACAAAAACAACAAAAAAGAATGGTCACAAGGAATAGAGAAATGAAGCACAAGGACCATGTTAGAAAGACTCAATTAGATTGAGCCTTTTGCATCCAAAACTTTTTAGATGCAACTCTTGCATTGGAGTTATTATTCATATTAGAATGATAAGCAACTCCAGGATTGGAATAAAGGTTAAAGCCTTTACCAACTCACCAATAAGTACCATGAGATCTTGTGCTTGAGGCACTGGTACTTTTGGAACGAATGTGTCCAGTTTTTCCCTAAAAATGACAAACTCATAGAGGTCTATCATGCTCCTTATCCTTAGGAGGGGTAGGGTTCGTAGGCTTAGACTCTTTAAGATCAACCTTAGTCTTCCTAGGAGGTGTAACTTCTACTAGTTTAACAATCTCACTCACGGGGGGCTCAGAGGAAGAAACAAAGTTTGTGGAATGTGTCTTAGGCACAGAGATGCTATCTTCAAAACATAAACCAATTTTGTCTAAGGGAGACTTCTGAATACTCAACATGTGTTGAAGTTTAGAACTAGTATACTAATTTGTTTGTTTTCTAGCAGCAGATAATTCAAGTTCCAAATTCTTAACTTTACCAAGCAACAACATGTTCTCAGTCTTCACCTTATCAAGCAGTTCATTAGCATCAAACAATTTCAAGAGCAAATTTTTCTTATCAAGTTCAAGAGAAGCAATTTTTTGTAAACCTAAATCAACATTCATAGCATCCTTTGCAGCAACCTTACAAAACTTATTATAGGTTTCTTGCAAATCAGCATTCTCAGAGAGTTCCCTATCAGAAAGGTTCTCATCAACCATAACACTTTCATTAACTACAGCAGTAGCTGTAAAAGTAATGAAGTTTCCATGCTCATCACTACCAGACTCATGATCAGAAACTTCATCATCACTAAGGGTTACAACTATAGCTTTACCCTTTGATCTCAAGAATGTAGGACATTCTGATTTCACATGACCATACCTAGTGCTAGTTGCATATTGAAGGATTTTTTATTTTATTTTATTTTTTTTTTGAGTTGGGCAAATGTTTTATTATAATGGAAATATGATGTATAATAAATACCACCTATATAGGCTGGGATCTATATTAGCAACGATTGGTTGTAACCATGGAGCAAAATTCAATTCGTCCCATGACATTAAAAGATATTCTATTGATAAAAGTCTTTTTTATTCTCCATTATAAATACTAGGATTGCAATATTTACTTTATATTTTTAAAGTTCAATAATTTGGAGACAAAAATCTTTCATATATTTGAATACATTAGGCACCAACATTGAGGACCAAATTTTTTATCATTACAATGACATTTCCTCTTGAAACAACTACAAGTGAACTGAGAGAGAACGTAGATGATAATTATTGTATACAATGGATATGAAGGTAATTGGATACAAACTACATAAGGGTCATTGTTGTAGTGATAATTATTTTATCATTAACATACTAGACTGCGTTAAGTCCCAAAGATGCCTTTGGCAAGCAAGCTCTATGGAATAGGCAACTTGTAGTGAGAGCCCGTGCGATGCTGGAAAATCTATTTTCAGCTCACTCAAATGATATGAATTACGTCACTTATATGACCTTCAATTTAGTAATTTTTGTGCGCTCTTACAATCACTTTTTTGCTAATTAGTGGTGTGCCACTAAATAATAAATGCACCATGTCTTTCTTGGCAGTATGATGAATTATTGATATCACCAATAGACTAGGATCTACATTAGCAACGACTGATGGTAACCATAGAGGCAAATTCTTTTTTTTTAACCAGACCATATTTCAATTTTTTTTCAATAATTTGATATTTGTGGTGGACGGATTTTAATTTTAAGCCTCCATCAAAAATACTGGGAGATTCAATTTGAACTACAAGTCCGTTGACCACTACATTTCAACTCTCTTTTTTCTAAAAGATGTTTCAACTTTAAGTGATCAATCTTTTTATTATTTTTTCTTTTATTAGTCAATCTGCATTGGATTTGGCATCTCCCTAACTTGGTGAAAAAAAGATATGGAATGACTTTGCTAGTTACAAAGTCTACCATTTTATTATAGTTATTTGCAAGACTAGCAATGAAAAGACTTTGCTAGTTACTAAGTCTACCATTACAAACCTTCTTAATAGTCATACACTTAAGGCCAGTTTCTCAAACAAATACTTCAAATGGTCCATTTTGGCTACAACCCATATCTGGAAAGGCAAGGTGATGTGTCTCAGTTTCTGCACAGCCCACATGAGAGTAAAGCATGACTTTTCTATGGGTGTATATCTTGTCTCATAATCATGGAATCTCTTGCTTAGGTAGTACACGACTTTCTCATTCGTATCATGTGGGAGGTCATATATGCATAATTCTATAATTGAGATGGGTCCCATTATCTAGTGCTAGTTGTGTATGCCTTGATTTAATTGATCATTGAAGCTTCACAATAGACTAAGGACTATCTCCTTTTTAATATTCAATGTCATTGTACTTGTTTAAATGTGTTTTCACAAGCTCAATCTTTGTTGATCAAACACAAAAATATTTTTGAGTGTTTTAGCTTGTTTTTGGAAAGCATTTTGGTCTACAAAAATGTCAAAAATTTCAAAAACAGTGTTGCCCTGTTTTGGCGACTTAGTCGCGGGTTGGTACAGTTGCATGCCCCAGTCTCGAGCTCACTCCAAGATTTTTCGTGGCTTTCTGGCGAGTCAAGGTCTCAGTCGCGAGTTTTTATGATTTTTGCGGCTTAGTGTGGCAACTTGTTCACTGGTGGAAGGTCCAGTCACGATGGGTACGCAGAGATTTTTGCGGCTCCCCTAGCGACTGTCTCACGGGTAGACCTTCCAGTAGCTAAAATCACTTAGAATATTTTTCAGGAATCCTAACTTCTATGTGTTTCGCGGCTTACCTGGCGACTTGATCCAGTCATGAAAAACGAGTGCTTTACATTTTAAAGAGTTTTTAAAACCATTTCAGTTTTCCCTCGATCTATTGTGACTGTTCATTATCTTCATCATTTGAACTGCTCTCACTCTCACCATGTTTATGCATTCATCACCATTGTTGTCCATCATTTTTTATTTGATCCTCAAGAAAAGGTATGGGATCTGTCTCTTTCACAGTATTGTTCACTGTTACTGCTTATTCCTCTTGATCTGTTTAGTTTACTGTTATTTGTATATCTTATGTTTGATCTTGTTTCTGATCTCATGTTTGAAATTGCTTTGTTTTGTTGGTGGTTTTGTATGGATCTTCTCTCTCTTGAGTACACATTGTGTTGTTTGTGGTGCACACACACTCATTTTCATGCCTGGAACCTAAATCCCAATTTTTAGGGTTTCCCTCATTACCCTTGTTTTGGAACTTTCCATCTGCTAATAGTGTTTGGTGCCTTGTTTGGTTTTCTCTTTTGATAAAATATGACACAGAGTGAAAATGTCTCCATTCAAGAGAGCAGCTGTAAAAGGGGGAAACAACAAAGGGAAAGAACATGTCATTGATTTGTTGAACTCTCACCTAGAGCAAAAAGGACCCGCTCATCATTTGGAGTGTTCGATCCCAACAAATTCAGATCCTATGCTGCCTTTTAGAATCATGAAATTTTTTTCAAAAGTGCTACACCATTACTCGAAAGGGTCATTAATCAACCGTCCCTTTTTGATACCGACATTCCTCAATGGTTTGCTCACAAAGATTGGAATTACCTTTTCTCTGATATTGATGATGCATATGAGGACTTGGTAAAGAGTTTTATGCAAATGCAATTGTTGAAGGCAAAGAACTCAAATGCTGGGTTAGATGAAAGAGTTTCTCAGTCTCTCTAGCATATCTCGCTGAGATTCTTCACATAAATCAACCGATGTTTAAACAATCACCGGTTTACGATGATTTATGTCCAGATGAGGACCTATCCGGGATGCTCTTAGAAAAGACTTGGAATTCTCATCAAATGGGAACTCAGTTAGTGTTTCCTCTCTTCCTCCAAGATTGAGGGTACTTACAATCATCATGTTCCACAACTTGTACCCACTATCTAGCACTAGGTACATGAACCTTGGTCGTGCTCTATTTCTTCACGATCTGATCTCTGATGTTGAAATTGACATTTGTGCACACATCTTTCATGTCTTGCGCAAAATGGTTCTTCGAACTGAATCCCGGATATGCATTCCGTTTTGCTGCCTCATCACTAGGATACTAAAGCTCAAAGGTATTCATCCTTCACTAAATGAGTCTCCCTGCACAAAACTGGCACTAATAAACATGCGTACGTACAATGCTAGCATTGGCCATTGTCGGAAGGGAATCAAAACAGAGCCTTCAACCCCTCACAGTGTTTCACGCTCTAGCTCATCCACATCTGATGAGAAACTAGACAACATTGTGAAATCTGTCAATGAGTTGAGTGCCAAGATGTCTGGTCTTTCATCTATTTTGCACCATCTCAACATTCGATGGGATATGAAGTTCACCTCTATCCAAACTCAACTAGATCAAATTCAAAGAAAGCTAGAAGATGATGAGGACTAGCTATTCCATGACAAAAAGGGAGAGATAATGCTGGTGGGGGGAGTATAATGATAGGGGGAGAATCAATTGGATCAAAAGAAGAGATTTCAGCAAGAAGGACTTTGTTTATTTTCTGTTTTGTTTTAATTTTTTTTTACTGTGTTTGTACCTGTTACCTTTGTAGGTTTTTTTAGGGTTCTTAGTTTAAGCTTTGTACCCATGTTGCTTTTGTAAGCTTTTAGGGTTTGCTTCTATGCATGGTTTGTAGGCTTCTATGCATGGTTTGTAGGCTTTTATGGTTTGTACCATGCTTATGCAGCTTTTATGCTATGTTGCTTTGTATTTCAAGCTAAATGTTATGCATTTTCCTTAAGTACTCTCACTCTTGTGCCCTTGTAGGATTTTATTCCTGGATGCATATACTTCATGTATTATGCATTGGTTGAGTGTTGGTCATTCAAGTGATTTGCTTTGTACTTATCAGCTTGAATGTCCTGATGTTCATTCCAAGTGAGAATGAGCATTGCGGTCACTATCTTACATTGATTGCTTGTTTGATCAAGCCATGGTTTATTACTTTATTCCATTTTGCTTGATCGCATTATGCTTGTTCTATATGCATTACAAGTTTTCTGCATACAATGATCTTATTGTGTTATTGTGTTTCAGGAGATGTTTTGGTTTTATGGTTCAAAAGCTTCACAGATTCTAGAGTTAGGTGTGAGTGAGTTTTCCAACTGTTCCCAACTCACGCGTTAAGTCTAGAGTTTGTTATAGGGTTTTGTCACGGAATAGCCAAAGGGGGAGATTGTAAGGTTGAATTTAACCAACCATCTTGTTGGCTTTATTCCGTGCCAAATTTTCTTGTATTTTAGCATTTAGCAACCCTGTATTTAGGTGGGAATCTTGTAAGGGTAGTGAGTGAGAGAGTGCGAAGAAATACTCAAGATTGTGCAAAGAAACAGGGACTCGCGACTAGATCTCGCGGGTGGCTCGCGGCTTACAAGTCGCCAGAAGTTGCACACGTGCCAAGCATGCCAGAAGCTAAAGAGTCATACCAGCTGTTGCACTATAGGACAAAAGTCCTAGGCTGGCCAGGCTATTAGCTCGCTGCTTGAACTCGCGACTCAACCCAATCGTGAGGTTAAGTCGCCAGAACACCCTGTTTGGGAAAAACTGACGTTTCACATTCCATTCTCATCCTAGTATAAATACCCATCATTCCCATGAAATGTAGAGAGCTTCCAGAGAGAATTTTGAGATAGAAACCCTAGAGAAAACAAGATTGCCTCATCCACAATCTTCACCCAAGAGACTCTTCAAATTCCTCTACTCTCTTCCTCACCATTGATACATCCTTGAGAGGTTTTTGACCAAATCCTTTTCTCACCATACCCACGTCTGTGAGAAGGTTCTTTTGGTGCTAAGGGAAGCAATTTGGAAGGGACCAATGACTATTGGTTGATGCTATGGTTTATAGCGGAATCCGGCAAGCTAGAAAAGAAAAAGGTTCGGTGTAACCTCTTTAGAGCAAGAAGCTTGGAGGGCTTAGGTACCTAGGTAGATTAGGCTTGGAGGGTCTATTCCTGTTAAATTATCCCAACTACATTTTCTAGTGGATTATTGACCGCTTGGAGGGTGGCAGAGAGGTTTTACGCCGAAAGCTTCGGTTTACTCTTCAATAACACATCGTGTATTGTCCTCATGTTTGCATCTCTCTTCCCTTTATCCTTACCATCTAATTGCTGCTGTGATTGTGATTATTTATAGTTTAGATTGTTTATCAATTATGTTGAAAGTTTGATTATCATTTTCTGCACATACATTGTTTGATATAAAGCTTGAATTGGTAATTTATTGTTTGGAGGTCTAAACGTTCATAGTGTTTTCAACGCTATTTGAACTTTCAACCTATTTTGTAAGGTCAACTATGTATTGTCAACAGAAAATAGAACACCTTCTAATGATATGACATGGCTTCAAACCTTCTAAGTATTACTGTTTACTAAATAAATATATATATATAAAAGCCAATTTTGATTTCCATACACGTATGATCAAATTAAATGGAATTGGCTTCCCTAACTCACCGAAGTTTTATGGAAAATATGCAAACTTGGGACTAGAAGGGTTCTTTTTAGAAATACAATTAATCAAGTAGTAAACACAGAAATGTAAAAAGAATACTTATATATATATATATATATATATATTAAAAGAAATGTAAAAAGAATATGAATTACATACATCCTTTAAAAAATAATAACACGTGTAATTTATGGATAAGTCAATTTTTTTTTATTTAAATCATTTTGTTCATACTTGATTACATAGTCAAGTAAGATTATTTAGTACCAAATACATTGACCATCGACGCATTGCCTTATACATTTGTTGGTGGTTTTGGACATGATAATGAACAACTATTTTTAATGCAATGCCATTTGCATGGATCACATGGCGGATCACATGGATGCGTACATTGATTATCACTAGTACATTGACCTCAGGCGAGTGCAGAGACACCCGAGGGTTCCCCACGATCACATTTGCCACCAATACAAAAGGAACCAGTTGGGACTTCACCTGAAACTTGCACCATTGTCAATGATAGACCTGCATTTAAAATTATTTCATAGTTTTCATTAGCCACTTCCATGTTGTATAAAAAATTCCACCTTTGTAATTAGTAGAGGGAAAGGAACTTACAAGATGAAATGACCAATAGGATAATGACCATGGAAGCTATCTTGGAAGATGCAAGATCCATATGTATGACGTTTGTGTGGATACAAGACAACCTTGATTTCTAGCGACTTTGCTTTGCTCTATAGAATGGGATCCCCCCATAGGCAATATTTATAGAGTCCAAATCTTCTATAACACTTTTTGTGTACTACTTTATGTTCTACCAACCACTACTTGTCGTACTTTGATTTTACTTTCCTTATAGAATAATTGAAGTTTAAAATGGAAAGCAATCACACACATGGTAGATAGTGTTTGGTGGAACATAGAGTGATACACAAAAAGTGGTACAGAGGATTTGCATTCATATTTATATGGAAGGTCACATCTCATTTAGGAATAAAGCTAAAACTTATTACACTCATTTGACTATAAGAGTATACAAATATCCTCTATCCTTGGAAATAAATCCTTCGGTTATTTTAATTAATTTGCAAAATGGTTTAAATAATTTTAATTTACACCATTAAAGGCCAATAAATTTGATAAGGATTCTTCCTTTTTTGGATTAATTAATTTGGAAAATGGTTTAAATAATTTTAATTTACACCATTAAAGGCCAATAAATTTGAAAATGATTCTTTCTAGTTTTCACACTAACTTTTAATTTACACCATTAAAGGCCAATAAATTTGATAAGGATTCTTTCTTATTTGGGTTAATTCATTTGGAAAATGTTTTAAATAATTTTAATTTAATGAATTAAATGGTGTGATGCATTAATTGATCCAAATAAGGATTCTTTCTTATTTGGATTAATTGATGCATCACACCATTAATACCTTTTATTAATGCATTAATTGCATCACACCATTAATACCTTTTATTCTTATGTGACGGCCTCTAAAATAAGCCTTATATAGGTCTAGGGTTGTGAGAAAAGAAACCCTACACATACATGTCTGCATGGGCCGGAAATCAGATCTGGAAATCTGAATTTTCATAACCTCGATCAATTGGGAGGTGTCGAACTTTAAACTTCGACAGATACAGCTGTCGAGAAGTTGTCGGGGAGCTATCGAGGGGACAGAAGATTTCACGATCGATACACTAGGTGTCAAGAAGCTATCGAGATTGCGATAAGAAGAAGTTGAAAATCTCGATAGATAGCACAGCTGTCGAGAGGTGTCAAGCAGCTATCGAGCTATCTGTCCAGCTTTATTGAACAGCTTTTCTTCACTTGTTTCTTGGTCCAATCTTCATGGCTTTAATACTAGACTTGAACAACATGTTTCTTGAAGTACTAAACACATCTTAGATCTACCCAATTACAAGTAAAGTGCGTTTTGTCAAAGGATTAGCCAACTACATAAAATATTGACATATGTTCCTAACATGATCCACATATGTTCTAACAATCTCCTCCTTTAGCAATCTGTGACAAAACCACAACAAATAAATGAACATACGAGAAAAGTCATTAATCAGTCAACTCATATTCAATTGTTGAATACAATAAAATCTATCCTAACACAAACTCTTGAAAAACTTTGCAAGAAGAGAGTTCAAGGCAAGAAAGACTTTGACAACCTGTATTTCTGAAACAGAAATAATAGATTGCATATAAGCAATAAGAACCATGTGTATAAAGAAAGAAAAAAAACAACACATGTAGAGGTAGGTGAAGAAAACATACATCAGCATATCAATATATCAAAGATAAGCACAATATATGTAAACATGGTCACAAGACCTAAGGCACAAGAAGAAGGAAATAAGCAGTCCCCCTAACAAGATGAAACACAACTCCCCCTTACAGAGGTATGTATTTCTCCCCCTAACATGTAGAATCTTCAAAAAGAAACCACATATTCTCCACAATTTCTCCCCTTTTTGTCACGATTGACAAAGGGTACAAGAAGGTATAAAGCTTCACCCAAGAAACATAAAGATGATCAAGAATGATCCAGGGAGTACAAAGAATCCATATAAATACATGAATGTAATGAAACAAGATGCTATAGATGACAAGATAATAGAAGGATGCAAAACATATGATAGACAAATCACACAACAAGAAAAATGTTAAGCACATAGATCCCAAAACACACACGCACACTAAACAAGTCTAACCAATTTTATTTCAAAAAGAAGTCAAGACAGTTTAGTGAGCATACATTAACACATGTAAACCTTATGATGGCCAAATCACATTGTACCTGCTTATGTATCAAGAATAGCAAAGAATATTGCGTGTTGTGTGTGAAAAATATCGCAAGATTGCATAAGTGTATACATGTTATGACAATTTTAGATATGAGAAAATCACTTTAACTCACACACAATCATAACCATTTGATGGGGACTATCACCTTCGAGGTACATCCTATAACTCTCACATCTCCTAGAATACACGCTTGCAATCATATTTAAAGCATTTTTAATCTTTTTTCTTTTTATTTTTCTTTGCATATTTTACTTTTATGGAGCATATCTTGTATGGGCATATAAGAGAAAGAAAAGAAATACCCAATGATATTTGACATTCCAATTTTGGTTGAGCATATCATGCCTGGGTTTCGGTTGGTCTTTTTTTTTTTTTTTTTTTAGAATACGTTTGGGTTGGGCCTGTTGGGTATTTGATTAGGATTGATGTTGGGCTTTTTTTTTGGGCTTGCTTTAGTACAACTTTTTTTTTTTTTTTAGATTCTCTGTTAAAATGTTTTCTTGTTTTCTTAGATTTAAGATTTTTAGATTTTTGTTCAAAAAATTTTTGGCATGAAAATGTTAAGGTGTTCCTTTTTTCTTTTTTAAGGGTAAACAAATAAAAAAAATTTATTATATATAATTTTTTTTTTCAAGTTAGGGTGTTCCTGGAAACACCCTGGACTCTGAGTGGCACCGCCACTATGTATGCCGCAGTAATCTGGGACGATGAAGGTACTATCTATTTATTTTTTGGCTCTAAATCAATATTAGTATTTTAAGGTTAATTTTTTGTTCATTTAGTTCCTCATTTTGTAAGTCAATCAGGCCTGTCAGCACATATCTTTTTCTTTTTTTTTAAGGAATACCTAGAATTTTCATTAAAAAAAGTTAGCCGTTAGTTGGCTATGAGTACATTATAAAGATGTGGTGGCACATTTATCCACACTAGATAACCACTAACATGCCTGGCATGTCTAACTAGGTTATGAGCTATAGCATTACTTAATCTACAAGTATGTGAAAAAGAAATATAATTAAAGGCAACAATGGTAGGCTTGATAACAGTAATCAAATGATCAAAGGTAGCAAAAGACTCCTCTGTTGGGTTAAGATAGCTTGACTCCAATTAATTAATTTAATTACCCGAGTTCATTAATTAGGCAAACTTTAATGCAAATCATAGAGGCACCAACAAATCACCAAATAAACTAAATGCAGTAGAAATTAAATTGACACGATGATTTGTTGACAAATGGCGAAAACCTCTCGCAAGGCAAAAACTCCCATTGGGTGATTTTAAAGTCACCACTCCCAATAATCCACTAATCAACAATCAAGCGGTTACAAGTATAAGGAATCTTACCACTAACCCGGCCTATCTCGAAATACCAACCTATAGTTGAACCTTTACTCCAATACCCAATTGGACTTGATCTTGTAGTAGCCTTCTTTCATTTGTTGCACAAATCTCCAATTTTGACTAACTCCTTTGCACAGATCCCAATATGTGACTAACTCCAGTAACTTGAATGGTTGTTGTTGGTTGCAAAGTTTTTCACTTCATCAACATTGAAGATTAGGAAGCACTTGGTTACAAAACCCTATGGCGTACAAATGCAGCATCTTCTCACAGAGAAAAATAAACTCTTATATGCATGAACAAGGAGAAAGAGAGAAGATTTAGAGCACATATCAAAGGATTGAAACTTGGAATAGGCTGAAATCTTGATGTGAAGAAGGACTTTAGTTAAAAGAAAGTGTTTGGATCGAGAGAGAAGAGAAAGTGATTGAGATATTTAAGAATGAAATGAATCGAGTCGACCTCAAGTATATATAGAACAAGCATCTAGTTAGATGAAGGATGTATCGAGAACAAAATTTTGATAGATTGAGAGGTATCGAGGATGTGTCGATGGCCAAACAGCTTCGATGGATCGAGGGTGTGTCGAGCTTCTATCAGCTAGACAGAGAGTTTAGAAGGAAAGGCTCAATGGATTAGGCTATCTATCAAGAGGTATCGAGAAAAACCTAGAAAACCTCAATAGAAGAGGCTTGTGTTGAGAGGTTTCGAGCTTCTATCAAGCTGTTATTGAGCTTCTATCGAGCATACTGAAACAAGGTTTTTCAAGGAGGAAAAACACATGATATGAAAGCAAACAAGATATGAATGATACAATATTAACCAAATCATACAAATCACATAAGCAAGCCATAAAGCTGACCTTGCTTAGTTGTGCATGAGGATGCTCATCTAAGCTACAAGTGATACAAAGTTAAGAACTTTATTTTAAAGACCACACAAGGTATACAAGTACCAGTATACAAAAAAACCACACATCATTTTGTATTTTCAAATTTTCCCTTTTTTTATTAAATCTAGGAAACAAAACAACAAACAAACATATTCAAAAGCAATAAAAACTAGACTGACTCAAAAACAAACAGACAAGTAAGAAAAACAAAAAGTGACATGATCACTTGGAATCTTTTTCCTTCCAAACAGGAGATTTGGATGGAGGAGCTTTCTTTTGCATAAACCTCTGCTCAGATGGATAAGGAGGGTTGAAACCATTGAAGTTTGAGAGTAACATGACAGCCTTAAGAAGTTCTCCAAGATGAGCCAAAGAGAGTTGAAGTTGATTTTGGCTTCCAAAAGAAGACACACTATTGCTTTTTTGAGTGGCTAGCCACTTATAGTAATTTGGATGAGTGTGTTATGCACCACAATAATGGCAGAAATGTGGCTTCTTAGGTTGAGACTTCTTGCTAGTAAAGTGATGATTATTTTGCTTAGTCTCCTTCTTGACAACCTTAAGGGGTGCTCCTAGAATGGATTTTACCTTATTAAGTTTAGCCACACTCACATTTTCAGTTTTAGGTTCAGTTCCCTCAGAGTTATCATTATTAGCAGGAGACATAAAAATGACTTTATTTAAAGCATTAGAAGAAGTACTGCAAGAAGAGAGAGAATGATCATACCCGAAACCTGTTTTGTCAAGTGCAGCTTTCTGGAAGTTGAGCATTTCATCCAGCCTTGCACTTGAAGTCCTTTCCAATTG
Source organism: Quercus aquifolioides (assembly GCA_019022515.1). NCBI lineage: Eukaryota > Viridiplantae > Streptophyta > Magnoliopsida > Fagales > Fagaceae > Quercus > Quercus aquifolioides. The sequence continues at coordinate 139,626 of JAFHAW010000275.1, read as the reverse complement.
AGCTCTTACTTGAAATAATTCTGCATCTAGTTTCTTGGTCTTTTAGCTAGGAAGTTGTTTCAACCCATAGTGCTCAGATGGTTTGATTAGCTTCATCAACTTTGGTGGAGAGTTTCCCTTGTTCCAACTCCACTTCACTTAGCTTCCTCATAGCTAACCTATAGAGTTTTTCATGCTTCTTAGAAACCTTGTACAGCTTTGAGTAGGTAGTATGGATGTTATCTTGTTTGTCCATTTTCTCAAACTTGAACTCCATCAACTCTTCTTCTTCATCAACCAGTTCTTCTGCTTCCTTGGGAGAATCAATGGTCACTGTGAAGGCACTCACTATTCCCTCTTGATCACTATAATCAGAATCTGCCTTTGGTTTTGTATCACTCAAGGGGGCAGCTAGGGCTTTGCTCTTTCCAATGGATTTGAGATACGTAGGACATTCTTGCTTCATGTGTCTATACACTTGACATCCATAGCACTTTGGCCTAGCAGGAACACTTCTTTTTTGTCCAGCATCTTTAAATTCTCTCTTGACTTTGTCTTGGGACTTGATTTGAGAGAATCCAGATTGTTTGCGATCCTTATCATTTGCCTTGACATTCGCATTTTTGATGAACTTCTTGAATTTTTGGTAATGTACGATTTGAACTTAATGTCCTCATCTTTATACGATTCATCTTTTTCTTCATTTTTGACCTTCAAAGCCATGTTCTTGCTTTTGCTCCCTTTACCAACTGATAGGCCAAAAATGTATTGACCCATTGTGATTAATTAATTGATTAATTAGCCAAGTTTATTAATTAATCAAATTAACATGCAAAGTGCGAGGTAGCACAAACAAATTACCAATTAAACTAAGTGCAGCGAAAATTAAATTGACACGGTGATTTGTTTTCCAATGGGGAAAAACAACACGACAAAAACCCCATCGGGTGATTTTAAGGTCACCACTCTCGAGTATCCACTATTATCAAAACAAGTGGTTACAAGTAAAGGAATCCCAGTACCTTCTACCAATCTACAGTTGAACCCTTACCCCAATACCTAATTGGACTTGTTCTATAGTGACAATCTCTCCTTGTAACGCATGACTCCCAATATGTGACTAACAAATTATGCGGATCCCAATATGCAACTTCAATCACCAACTATAGAAGGATGTTGGCTACAAAGTTCTTCAGTTCATCCAGACGATGAAGTTCAAGAAGATGCTTGGTTACAAAACCTTACGGTGCACAAACACAGCAACTTCTTCACAAGAGAGATGAACTAGGAAAAATTCTGTCTCCGATTACAATTTGCTTGAACAAACTTTGCTCAACACTTGTGCAACTTGTGTCACCTTTGATGACCTTAATATAATCATTTTATATGTCTAGGGTTGTGAGAAAAGAAGACTCAAACACATAATCAAGGATTGGAAGAAAACAGAATGGAGAAATTTGTTTTTCTTAAACCACGACTAATAGCCATCTGTCGAGCAACTGTCGAGCCACGGGGTTGGAACAGCTTTCTTAAGCTCGATTGATGCTTGCTATCGAGCTAGCTGTCGAGCTTTAATGAAGATGCACTTTTCAGCTTGAATCTTTGACATACTTGCATGGCTTTAACATTGGATCTTGAAATAAGGTTTCTTGAAGTATTAAACACATTCTAGATCTACCCAAATACAAGTAAAGTGTGTTTTGTCAAAGGATTAGCCAATTACATAAAATAGTGACATATGTTCCTAACATGTGAAACACATATGTCCTAACAATCTCCCCTTTTGGCAATTCGTGACAAAACCACAACAAACAAATGAACATATGAGAGAAGTCATAAATCACTCAACTCATATTCTCTTGTTGAATACAATAAAATCTATCCTAACACAAATTCTTGAAAAACTTTGCAAGAAGAGAGTTTATGGCAAGTAGACTTTGACAACCTGTATTTCTGAAAAATTTTAAACAAAACTCATCAAGGCATCTTTGTGTGAAACAGAAATAATAGATTGCATACAAGTACTAAGAAGCATGTGCATAAAGAGAGAAAAGAAACAATACATGTAAGGGTAGGTGAAAGAACTATACATCAACATATAAAGCAATGTAAGTACAATGTATGTCAATAATGGTCATAAGACCCATGTATAAGAAATAAATGTATCTAAAATAGAGAAAAGAAAAAAGATACAAGATGGTCTACCCGCGAGACAGTCGCTAGGTGAGTTTATAATTAAAATAAATAATAATAAAAAATAATACTAAAAAATAATTCTGAGTAATACAAAAGGATCTTTTTATTATTTATTATTATTATTATTTCATCACTGACTACGAACTAAAATTCTGAGTTTACAAAGAACTTGTGACTTACATCTTCTATGACTTTTTACATAAATCACATACTATGCATCTCATGGACTAAGATAATGTCCCATTAGTTCATAAATAGATAGTCTCATATAATTAAACAACTTAATTATTCATGACATACAAACTAATTGGATTTTAGGGTATAGACCCCAACAATCTCCCACTTGCCCCCAAAGACAATTTGCCATGTATCTGACACTTATCTCCCTTTAGAGTAACTCATAGTCACTCTAAGGCAAGATTTGGAAACAAGTTTTAGTCAAATTTATTACATAAATTATCTTTTTCTACTACTACTTCTCACGTACTCATATCTCTCTAATGAGATGATACTTACGCTTAATGTGTATCTTCACCACCTACGATGAACAAATATCTTGAAGTCCAACTTCATGAATCACAATCAAACTACAAGTTAGTATTTGTACATCTAGTAGCTATCAAATCCTCACTTTTGTGGACAAGCATATAATCCCTCATTCTCCTAAGATATTTGAGTATATGCTTTACTCCCACTAAATTAAGTAATCTTTGATTCAATTAATATTTGCTTACCATGCCCACTGCAAAATAGATATTTAGCCTAGTATATAGCATAGCATAAAGACTTCCTATAAATTTGATATAAGGAGCAGTCTTAGTATGCTCTTCCTTTTATATGTCTTAGGACTATAGTCCTATATAAAGGAAATTCAAACTTAAAAGGAAAGAATCCTTTCTTAAAGTATTTTGCTATACTTGCCTAGAATCTAATCTATTTAAGTAGTTTGAGATAGACCCAACATCCTAATTTCTAAATTTTAACAAAGTTATAATTCTTAGGATGTAGTTAGTCTTTCCTAAGTACTTTATATCAAACTGGACTAGACAACCAAAAATTCTATTGATTACAACAATTCTACATCATTCTAAATGATTAGAATGTCATCAACATACATTAAGAGATTTATTATTCTATATAGCTTTACACACTTAAGGCTTTTAAATACTTGATCAAAATCAAATAATTTGATTGCTTGATCAAAGATGATATTTATGACCTAGATGCTTGCATTAGTCCATAAATGGACTTTAAACAACTTGCATGCTAATCACCACTGGTTCTTTGCTATGAACAAGTCTAGGTACATCATATAGATGTCTTCCTCAAGATTGCTACTAAAAGAAGCTTTCTTGATATCCATTGCCATATTTCATCCAAATGAAATATAATGGATAAGAGAATCTAGATAGAGTCAAACTTGACTATTAGTGAAAAAAATCTTTTCATAATCGAACCATTTCTTTCTGAATAAATCTTTTCACCACTAGTCTTGACTTTGAAGGTTTGCACCTTCAAATCTATCAATCTCATTTCCTTGTAGACCTATTTGAGAACAATAGGCTCAATGCCAATAGGCGCCTCTACAAGTTCTAGACTTTATATAGAATCTAATTCTATTCACATAACCTTGATCCAATAATTCATATTCATATCATCTATGGCCTCTACGTAGGACCGAGGATCAGATTCATATCCTTGTGGAATGACTTCAAAATTTTATCCCAAAAGTATGAATTTACAATCCTCCCACTACAATATTGTACCGGTGTACTAGCTATATATATATATATATATATATATATAGAGAATAATACTTTGTGGTGTATCTAATACAACCATCTCATTTCTAAATGTATTTTATAGTTGTCTTACAAAAAATTCTGACATTTTCTTTTAGAACATTTATTTAAGATTATTCACATAGTCATCATCAAGAACTTTGTATTTGTACTTTACAAACATCTTGTCTTCTTTATGACTACCAAAATAATCTTATGCAATTTCATTTGGATACCCATCATAAACAAACATTTTTCTACCTTTTGATTTCAAATTGTCAGACTTCCTTTCTAGCACAAGTGCTGGACATCTCTAAAAGTGGACATATCATATACTAGGTTTTCACCCAATCCACAATTTGATAAATGTCATTGGAACAAACTTTTCAAATCAACTTTAGAAAATGTATAGTAATTATTAGAGTATATCTCCAAAAGAAATAAGCAAATGGAAATACTTATCATGTACTTTACTATTTCTAAAAGAGTCTTATTCCTCCTTCATGTATGCACTGACTTAAAGAAGTCATTAATACTATATTCCTTTACAATAAAGGAGTCCTAGATTATATTATCCTCTAAATAGAATTCATAGATTGGGAATTTAACAAAATAATGGTTCTAAAAGCCCATCTTTCACCAATATTGAATACCATTTAGATTAATAAGATCTAGACATAAGTGCCAAAACATACAATACCAAAGGACATAAACTTTCTCTTTAAAAAGTAAAACATGTAAATTTCCATCTAGAAAACAATCATGGACAATGCTTAGCTTTACCAAAATCAGAAACACTTTCCTTTTGGTCATGCTTTTGAGTCTAATTTCCTTTTGGCAACTACTAGGGCAACTAGCTTGTCCAACTGTTTGGTATTATAATTCCTATTCTTACCACCCTTACCTTTCGGTTTAGGTTAAGAATTTGAATTAAATCATATTGATCCTAGCCTTAGCTTTTAGGATGTCTTCCGTTGCGTAGAACTCACTCATCAATTCAGATAACATAAAAAGAATTTAGTTTCAAAACAATCTGAATTGATCAAATGATTCTAACAAGGATTTGTGGATCATATCCAAATGAGATTAACATTTAATCTCTACACCCAAGAATTTCAATTTATTTTAAAAATAAAATATTTTCATAAAATAATGTAGAATTGGAACTCCTTAAGCTTTTCTTAGCACTCAATATGATTTATATCGATCGTCTAGTAGCACAATATTTCATACCAAAACATCTCATTCAAACTTAATACAAAGTCTAAGTCTAGCACTAACTCTTGCATCTCATGCGGTATCACAATTGAGATAGAAGCCAATATAACATTTTAGCATTTGAATGAAGACTATGATTACATAAAAAGCTATCTTCCATAAATGCATCATGTATAGGAAATTATGACAATGCTGAATTGACACATATTTATGTATTTTAGCTCCTTTAAGCACCATGTTCAAAATTGTTTCTTAGTTAATGTGATTCAATATGATAGTAGCTAGAGAACAAAATTGATGACAACTTTATTTTGAGACTATGAACATAGTTGCATTGACATTATCATTTTGCATCCATTACCATATAATATGGAACCCGAAAACCATACTATACTAGGTGCAACGACAACCTAATCTCACAATTAATATTCCTCGGAAGCAAGGTCATACCAATCACTATGATCAGGTAAGAATTATTCCCATTATTAATGCTATCAAGGTAACTCTTACCAAACAAAAATAATTTTCCGCTTTTCCTTTAGCCTCTAAGTAATAATGACATAGCTCCGAAGGGAGGTTAACATTAAACTTAGTCTAGTGTACACCATTGCCTAGAATCTATGTGAGTCATCAAGTAAGTCCATGGAAGCGTGGTCGTTCTCAATGTAAAAACACACTTCATCTATCATTAAGAAGTTTAATCTGTAGTACCATGAATTAAACACCCTCCGAAGGGAGCAAGGCATATACGCCAAGGTGAGGTGCCTAATCACACTACTATAAACTGGCAATGGAGGCCGTGAGATCCAACCCTTGTATCTCTCTCCCACTAGAAATTTTAAAACAAGTGGATTATCTTGAAATCACAATTTTAACCCTACACATTAATGTGTTTAATTGTTTAAATTCAATGTGATGTAACTAAGTCACGCCACAATAGAGTAACGAACATTCGCGCAATCACAAAGAAGTTTAACCTTGTAATCCGTGAAGCAAATACCCTCCGCATGGAATGCAAGACTCGAAGTCAAGACAAGGTATCTATTCACATTACAATAAACTTAACAAAAGGGTTATTTCAGCACTCCCACTCATTATTTGGGTTTTTCTTAAATAATTGTGATCCCATCACAACTAACAAGCCTTGCACTTGTTGAAGACTCTAATCTTATTAGAGTCACTAACTAAAATGGAAGTCTTAAACTATTTAGGATTCCTTAAACACTAATGGATCAAAAATTAGTTTTATAGAACTCTATCCTTAACTTATTTGAATAAGAATTCTAATCTCATTAGAAACTATATACCTTTTAATTAAGCTTTAATCTCATTAAAACTTCTAATTAAAATAAATTAAGTTAAGGACTTTTAATCTCAACAAATCTAATCTCATTAGAATGTTTCTTAAAGGACAAGTCCCAAACTATTTAGGACTAAGAGTTCTATTTAACTAATATCTTTGATCTCATTAGGTCTTTTAGTTAGAAGCATGTGTAATCTAATCACACATTGTATTGCTCTTTATACATGTGAAAACACTTAGAAAAAATTCTGATTTTCCTTCTTTCGATCAATTGAATGTACCCCTCGATCAATCGAAAAAATTAAAAAATTCGAACTTGACCTCCTGACTTGTTCAATTGATACTCAATTGCCTCTCGATTGATCGAAAAAATAAATTCGATCAATCGACTAATAATCGAAAATCAATCTATTTAAAAAGTCTAATCACTGTTTCACTCGATCGATCGAAAATCGTAAAACACAAATTTTCCAGAAATTTTCCAAGGCAGTTTTCTTCGTTTTTCATGAACAAACATTCAACATATGAACATTACAGACAGAAATTGATGTCAAAACTGAATTCTATTGATGCTATAGCCTTAAAACTCAATTTAACGTACTTAAATTTAAATTTAAACAATATCATAACATCAATTTCAGTTTTCATCAAATCATAGTTTCAACAATATGAAGAAAATTAAAACATAATCTTCTAACAATACGAAACTATCATCTCTAATTCTAAAACTCACAAAACATGTTAAACAGATTCGAAATTGAAAACCTGGCTATGATACCATTTGTTGGAAATATGCAAGTACGCAGCGGAAAATTAACGGATCTACTTCATTCACAATAGATAACATGTACTATGTAAGTTTCAGAATTTGAGAACAAGAGAGCGTACCTTGGTGCAGTGAAATTCAAAACCGAAGATCAGAAGTTCTTGGGAGACTTTTAATCTTCACTCCAATTCCACTTGATACCCAAGATGTGTGGTCTCTCAATCAGTTTCCAAGGAGAGAATAATGAGTGTCCAACACTCACATACAAACCATTTCATTTCTTATGAGAACTCTCATGAAAAGACTTAATGAAAAGTCTCTTGAAAAAGCCTTAATGAAATTCTGTATGTTACTCTCCTTATATACAACTGATTATCTAATTGGGCTAGCCTTTTGGGCCATTCCAATTGGGCTCTAGTATGTGGCTTGGAGTGGGACCAAAAGGGACCAACAAGACTCTAGCTCCAATGGGCCTTGGGCTTTTCTGTCAACTCTTGACAAGTCCAAAGTTACCATTAACTATATTTAATACCACTATATAAATATAGTTGCACTCTAGGCCTTATCTATAAATTATATTCCATGACTTTATTATACATGCAACTTTAATATTGAATAACATAAAGGATTAAACCGGGTACTCAAGGATTAAGATGTAATAATCTATAAAGTGGCAATCAACATTCATGACTTTGTATTACTACGAATATTTTAATGAAGGAGTTGCATATATAATAAAGTCTTGGGATATAATTTATAGATAAGGCCTAGAGTGCAACTATATTTATATAGTGGTATTAAATATAGTTAATGGTAACTTTAGACTTGTCAAGAGTTGACAGAAAAGCTCAAGGCCCATTGGAGCTAGTGTCTTATTGGTCTCTTTTGGTCCCACTCCAAGTCACATACTAGAGCCCAATTGGAATGGCCTAAAAGACTAGCCCAATTAGATAATCAGTTGTATATCAGGGAGAAACATACAGAATTTCATTATGGCTATTTCAAGAGACTTTTCATGAGAGTTCTCATAAGGAATAAAATGGTCTTTATGTGAGTGTTGAACATCCTTAATTCTCTCCTTGGAAACTGACTGAGAGACCACACATCTTGGGCATCAAAATGGAATTGGAGTGAAGATTAAAAGTATTCCCAAGTGCTTCGATTTTGGTTTTGAAATTCACCGCTTCAAGGTACGCTCTCTTATACTTGAATTTTGAAATTTACATAGTGCATGTTATAGATTGAGAATGAAGTAGATCCGTTATTTTTCCACTGCGTACTTGCATATTTCCAACAGGAGAAACCTCATGAGCGAAGCCACCCATGACCGCCTAGCCGACATGAATGTTCACCTGATACAACTCAATAGCGAGTGTATGAAGGTGAGCATCCATGCCCTAAGACTGCGCCATGATGTCTCCGAGAGTCACATTGCTCGTTGAAGAGGAGGGAGCAGATCAGGATGGAGTCAAACGGAAGGGAGGAGCTGCTGACCCAAACTGCCTCAACCTAAACTGCGCCTTGCTCCATTTAACGGTAGCGGCGTCTATGGCACACATATAAAAAAAAATGGTCGGACGCAGGAAAGGGAACAGAAAAATGGTGTAAGATCCTCATGATAGCCGAAGGGAATATGAGCTTATGAACATTTATGATAGAAAGAATAAAGTGAGAAGGGAAATCTATAGTAAGAAACTCAAGAAGGGACAACAAAAATCGAGTACGAGGCTTTGTGATAGAGTTATAGTGAGAAAGAGGGTGGAGAACAAAGGTCATGACTATGTTCAAAAACCGAGGGCCTTTTGCAAAGCCCAAACAGTAAGTGAACTAATGCTCACCCCACTCAGAAGGGCACTCACGGAAAGCAGATTTGAGCTCATCTTTAGACACAGTCTTAAGACACTTACAACCAGGGTAGTCAGGGAACTCTACCCTAGGGACACGAAGCACATCCACAACAATTTGCAGTGTGACAGCAATGCACGTACCTCGAACGTGAGTGATAAAATGAGGTACCGAATAATCAAATCCATGCATGTTGGAGTAAAACTCTTGGATCAACATTGATGGACATGTGACCAGGACGTCACTTAATGACTCCCAACCTCGACTGTGAATGACATCGGGTAGGTCAGTGTCGGCGAAGTCTGCCAGGATGACTTGGCATTCAGAATGAATGCCTCGTCAAGAAAAGTTCTCTAAGAAAGCCTTCCGGGCATTCTCATCACAGAACCAAATAGAGGAAGGAGTAGGATTGGATGAAGTGGATGCTCCAAAAAGAAGAAGGTTCTAGGACAGAGTAGACTTGCATTTAGGTGCCATAGACATAGACTAACGCAAACAGAAGAGAGAGCGAGAGAGAGAGACAATCATAATAGTCCCAACATAGTTCAAATATAGCAAGTATATTGAAAAGAAAGAACATATGCATGGGAATGCATGAACATGTGACATGCAATATAAAAAGCATCATGGGCTCAGCCCAATCCTATCCTACCAGCACACAATCATTTGCACACATCTAAAATGCATGATAATACTGTTATAATACTTATTTGATGCAATGCATAAGGTTTAAAGATCATTTAAACAAAAAACCATCCCAAAATTTCAACAAAAACTCAACAATTTTGAAAAACCGCAAAATTTTTCAAAAACCCTAAAACCTAGATCTAAATGCAAGAATTGCACGAAGAATGAAAGGAAAAGAGAGTATACCAAGTGATTTGAAGCAAGGTGAGTTCGAAAATCATGTGGGTTGAAGGTTTTGAGAGAGAAAAGAGTGTTTGGGAGGTGAAGAGTTGGATCTGTCAAGAGAGAGATCGAGAAAAGTGAGAGACGGATCGCGCTGAATGTATATAGAGGAGTTCAGTAAATCTCGACAAATAGAGATGTCAAGAGGTGTCGAGATAGGTGTCAAGCATAAAAGGCTTCGACAGATGCAGCTGTCGAGGATCTGTCAAGGAACAATTTAACTGAAAAGATAATAAAGAAGCTCGATCAATCCACCAGCTGTTGAGAAGCTATCGAGTGGTTAGAAACTTTGTTAATCGATCCACCTAGCTATTGAGAGGTGTCGAGATTGCGATAAAAATCAGCTGAAGAGCTCGATAGATAGCCAGGAATAGTTGTCAAGATTGCTTAAAAACAGTTTTTCAAGAAGGGAAAAATGCGGATATGAATGCAATCAAGTATGCAACTCAACCAATGATCCAATCAACATTTTAAACTCTCAAAATCATTTCTTAACAATAATTTTAAGCACATAGATCCCAAAAACACACACACACACACTAAACAAGTCTAACCAATTTTATATTTCAAAAACAAGTCAAGACAGTTTAGTAAGCATACATTAACACATGTAAAACCTTGTGATGGTCAAATCACATTATACCTGCACATGTATCAAGAGTAGCAAAGAATATTGCGTGTTGTGTGTGAAAAATATCGCAAGATTGCATAAGTGTCAACTAGTTATGATGATTTGAGATATGAGAAAACCACTTTAACTCACACACAATCATAACTGATTGATGGGGACTATCACCTTTGAGGTACATCCTATAACTCCCATATCTCCTAGAATAAAAGCTTGCAATCATATTTAAAAGCATTTTGATCTTTTTGCTTTTGATTTTTCTTTGCATATTTTTCTTTTAAGCAAACCATGCATGGGCATATAAGAGATAGAAAAGAAATACCAAATTATGTTAAGCATTTGACATTCCAATTTTGCTATGTCGAAGCACACAAATGTCATTCATGATTGGCGGGCAACAGTGGTGAGATGGTTATTTATGCCTTTCTCTTAGGATTTTCTAGTCCTTCCCATCAAAAAGAGTGATATGAGTGTTAAGTACAAGAGATAACTTAATCTTACTCATCACAAACATGAGCCACAAAGCTCACTTGCTTAGTTGTGCATAGAGATGCTCATTTAAACTACAAAAGATACAAAGTTTAGAAAACTTTGTTTCAATGGCCATCCAAGGTACACAAGTACCAATAAACACAAAACACACACTGTTTTTGTATTTTTTTTTAATTTTATATAAAAAAAAAACTGAAAATAAATAAACAAAAACATGTTAAGCAAAGCATAGCATAAAACTAGACTGACTCAAAATAAAAACAAAACACACAAGTTATGCAAAAACTAAGAAACACGAAGAGAGAGAAGAAAATGATAGAATCACTTGGAGCCCTTTTCCTTCCACACCTTGGAAGAACCTTTCCTTTGATTAAACCCTTGAGCCGATGGTGAGGGGGAAGAATTCAAACCGTTTAAGTTCGAAAGGAACATAAAGGCTTTAAGAAGATCTCCAAGAGGTGCAAGAGAGGATTGAAACTAATTTTGGCTTCCGAATGCTATCATGCCGTTACTCTATTGAGTGGCTAACCACTTATAGCAATTCTGTCGAGTATGACCAGCAACACCACAATGATGATAGAGATGTTGCTTCTTCTGTTTAGGCTTTTAAGAGTTAGCCTTCTTAGCCCTAGGGTTTTTAGCTTCTTTCTTCTCAAGCTTAGAGGGTGCTCCTAAGATAGATTTACCTTTGTCTAAGTTCTCACTAGCTAATTCAGTTTTAACATCATTGTTCTTAAATTTAACATTATTAGCAGGAGGAACAAAAATAGTAGTACTATTTTGAAATTTGAAACTACTTCAAATTTGAAACTTTTCATTAAAAAAGAAGTACATGAGCTCTATATTCCATTACCCCAAAAGAAAAAAAAGTAATCTACAAATTTTACAAGTTCAAGGATGGCTCAATTTGGCAAAATTAACGGTGGCTCAATTTGATAGGTATTCAAAGTTCAAGGAGTAAATTGGTTAAAATAAAAGTTCAGGGGGTATATAGGCCACTAGTCCAAAGTTTGAGGGGTGTCTTGGCATTTTTCCCAAATTATTTTAATGAAATCTCAAAAATAGAAATGGTCTCCCAAGCCTTTTTTTTTTTTTTTTTTTTTGTATTTTGAATATTATTCTTAAGAGTGAGAGCTAAACACTTATAATGTAAAAAATGATTATCTGAAAAATAGTTTCAATTTTAATATTTTGAAAAATGTTTTTATACACTATTTTAAAAAGAAAAAAAAAATCTCATTCCAAATAGCCCTAATTATGTTACCAGCCAAGCTAGAACTACCAGACCTTAAGTGATTCTTTCACATGTCAACATTCAAATAAATGGAAGATGGAGGAGTTGACAAAACCAAATGAATGTTGGGGTTTTTAAATGGAATTTCAAAGTACCTCAAATCATGGTGGTGATAAAAGACAAAGTTTTGAAATGATTTTTTTTTTTTTTAATAGCCATTTTAGTTAGCATATCAAATTTTAGGACATTAAACTTGAATTTGGAAACATGCAATTAAACCACTAATCAAAGCCAATTCTAATAAGTGTTACTATTTGTTAGGTTCTAAAGATTTAGGAATTTATGTATTTAGAACTCTAATTTGTATTGTTGGCAAACCATGATCAAAACAGGTTGTTTAGTCTTGTTTAGGCTTGCTCAAAGTTGGTCTTTCATGTAAAGTTGGAATCGAGAGGCTGCAGATGCATTTGTGCATTTTGGCCTGGCTCGATCGATCGAATGAAAGACTTGATCAATCGAATCTTGGGCAGAATGCTTTTCTACAGAATTTTCCAACTCAGCCCTAACTCATTAAACGTTTTGGGTTTTTTGTTTTTACCCTAGGTATATAAAGAAAAACCCTAACCACATTTTTAGAGTTGCTCCAGTTGTATTGTTGCTCATACTTTTTTGTTTTGTGTAAATCTCTTGTGAGATTTAGAGAAGCTTTCCTTTACACAAAGCTTAGGGTTTTCAAGGTTGAGATCACTTCAACATCTTGATGATCAACTCGGTTGCTACCATTGAAGCTTAAAGAATAACAAGTGTGGGTGCTTGTAGCTGATTGGAGAATCCAAGAAAGAAGGAGTCCATGGATTCAGAACTTGCACGTGGTCGTGTCAGTAAGTTCTACTGGTGGGTAGCATTAGGAAGTCAAGCGGGGAGCTTGTAAGTCCTTTTGTATGAACTTCAATTCTTTCATAATGGATTCAGGTTTACCTTGAGGATATCTAGGTCAAATCCTCCCCAGGTTTTTACCGTGTGGTTTCCTAGGTGATCATATCATTGTGTCTTTTATATTTCTGCTGCTTTATACTTTTGATATGATTGTATGTTTGTGATAACCTAGAATTGTTTAAATTGACTAAGTTAATCACTTGGCTAATTAACTAGGTTAATCTGGTTGTTTTAAGGGGTCTAAAACCGTTCACTATTTACTAAATAAATATATATAAAAAAAGCCAATTTTGATTTCCATACACGTATGATCAAATTAAATGGAATTGGCTTCCCTAACTCATCAAAGTTTTATGGAAAATATGCAAACTTGGGACTAGAGGGGTTCCTTTTAGAAATATAACTAGTCGCTAACCCGTGCGATGTACGGGAAAGGTATTGAGTACAATTTAAAATTTAATCTTGGTTTATTTTACTACAACTAGTTGCTATACGATTTAAACATTTATCAAAATAATAATAATAATAATAATAATTATTATTATTATTATTATTATTATTATTATATCAACTTAACAGTACCTTCTCAAAAAAAAAAAAAAAAAAAAAAAAAAAAAACTTAACAATATTTAAATAAATGATATTATCATCCTTCATTATAAATAATGTGACCTACAGGTTACAGGTGCAACCTATATTGGAAGTCAAGAGGGCTATGAGTGCAGGGACAAAGTAAAGAGAAATTTTGGGCAAGGTTAACAGACCATGGGCTAAAGCAATACAAGCCCATAGTAAAGTTTTTTTTTTTTTTTTTTGCTGAATATTTATATATTGTTATTTGTCTCTACTTCAAAATTGGAAATATGAACGCATTGAAGAGCTAAGTTGAGTTCTGGTAGGAGATGGGGTCATATGGTAAGTGCGTACATCAAGTCATTTTGGTTAGCCCACAGTGAAAAAATTAACTTCGTAGAACTACCAGGGAAACAGAAAAAAAGAGCCATTAAAACCAGACAGTGGACAAGTACAGGCATGCATCAAGAAAGCTTCCACATGTAGACAAAACCAATACAACTGGTGGACAATCATGCATCCATCAAATAAAACCAATATTACAACAGGTGGACAATCATGCATCCATCAAATAAAACCAATACACACGTAGACAAAACTAGTAACACTGCCAAAAACATGAGAAAACAACAGGTGGACAATCATGTAACCCTCAGATAAAACCAATACATGTTGAAAAAAAAAAACCTAAATTCTCAGAATATTTAACACCAACTATTCCTTCGTCACCTATTTTGTAAGGTCAGCTATGTATTGTCAACAGAAAACAGAACACCTTCTAATGATATGACATGGCTTCAAACCTTCTAAGTATTATTGTTTACAAAATAAATATATATATATATATATATATATAAAAAAAAGAGCCAATTATGATTTCCGTACACGTATGATCCAATTAAATGGAATTGGCTCCCCTAACTCACCGAAGTTTTATGGAAAATATGCAAACTTGGGACTAGAAGGGTTCCTTTTAAAAATACAATTAAACAAGTAGTAAACGTAGAAATGTAAAAAGAATACTTATATATATGTATATATATTAAAAGAAATGTAAAAAGAATATGAATTACATACATCCTTTAAAAAATAATAACACGCGTAATTTATGGATAACTCATTTTTTTTTATTTAAATCATTTCGTTCATACTTGATTACATAGTCAAGTAAGATTATTTAGTACCAAATACATTGACCATCAACGCATTGCCTTACACATTTGTTGGTGGTTTTGCACATGATAATGAACAACTATTTTTAATGCAATGCCACTTGCATGGATCACATGGCGGATCACACGGACGCGTACATTGATTATCACTAGTACATTGACCTCAGGCGAGTGCGGAGACACCCGAGGGTTCCCCACGATCGCATTTGCCACCAATACAAAAGGAACCAGTTGGGACTTCACCTGAAACTTGCACCATTGTCAATGATAGACCTGCATTCAAAATTATTTCATAGTTTTCATTAGCCACTTCCATGTTGTATAAAACATTCCACCTTTGTAATTAGTAGAGGGAAAGGAACTTACAAGATGAAATGACCAATAGGATAATGACCATGGAAGCTATCTTGGAAGATGCAAGATCCATATCTACGACGTTGGTGCGGATACAAGACAACCTTGATTTCTAGCGACTTTGCTTTGCTCTATAGAATGGGATCCCCCCATAGGCAATATTTATAGAGTCCAAATATTCTATAACACTTTTTGTGTACTACTTTATGTTCTACCAACCACTACTTGTCGTGCTTTGATTTTATTTTCCTTATAGAATAATTGAAGTTCAAAATGGAAAGCAATCATACACATGGTAAATAGTGTTTGGTGGAACATAGAGTGGTACAAAAAAAGTGGTACAGAGGATTTGCATTCATATTTATATGGTAGGTCACATCTCATTCAGGAATAAAGCTAAAATTATTACACTCATATGACTATAAGAGTATACAAATATCCTCTATCCTTGGAAATAAATCCTTCGGTTATTTTAATTTACACCATTAAAGGCCAATAAATTTGATACAGATTCTTTCTCGTTTTCACACTACTTTTAATTTACACCATTAAAGGCCAATAAATTTGATAAGGATTCTTTCTTATTTGGGTTAATTAATTTGGAAAATGGTTTAAATAATTTTAATTTAATGCATTAAATGGTGTAATGCATTAATTTATCCAAATAAGGATTCTTACTTATTTGGATTAATTGATGCATCACACCATTAATACCTTTTATTAATGCATTAATTGCATCACACCATTAATACCTTTTATTTTTATGTGACGGCCTCTAAAATAAGCTTTATATAAGCCTAAGGTTGTGAGAAAAGAAACCCTACACATACATGTCCACATGGGCCAAAAATCATATTTGAAAATTTGAATTCCCGTAACCTCAATCGATCGGGAGGTGTCGAGCTTTAAATTTCGACAGATATAGCTATCGAGAAGTTGTCGAGGAGCTATCAAGGGGACAGAAGATTTCTCGATTGATCCACTAGGTGTCGAGAAGCTATCGAGATTGCGATAAGAAGAAGTTGAAAATCTCGATAGATAGCCTAGCTGTCGAAAGGTGTCAAGCAGCTATCGAGCTATTTGTCCATAGGTGTCGAGCTATCTGTCCAGCTTTATTGAACATCTTTTCTTCACTTGTTTCTTGGTCCAATCTTCATGGCTTTAGTACTAGACTTGAACAACATGTTTCTTGAAGTATTAAACACATCCTAGATTTACCCAATTACAAGTAAAGTGCGTTTTGTCAAAAGATTAGACAACTACATAAAATATTGACATATGTTACATGATCCACATATGTCCTAACAATCTCCCCTTTGGCAATCCATGACAAAACCATAACAAACAAATGAACATATGAGAGAAGTCATAAATCACTCAACTCATATTCACTTGTTGAATACAATAAAATCTATCCTAACATAAACTCTTGAAAAACTTTGCAAGAAGAGAGTTCATGGCAAAAAAGACTTTGACAACCTGTTATTCTGAAACACTTTAAACAAAACTCATCAAGGCATCTTTGTGTGAAACAAAAATAATAGATTGCATACATGCAATAAGAACCATGTGTATAAAAAAAGACAAGAAACAACACATGTAGAGGTAGGTGAAGAAAACATACATCAGCGTATAAATATATCAAAGATAAGCACAATATATGTAAACATGGTCACAGGAGCTAAGGCACAAGAAGAAGGAAGTAAGCACTCCCCCTAACAAGATGAAACACAACTCCCCCTTACAGAGGCATGTATTTCTCCCCCTAACATATAGAATCTTCTAAAAGAAACCACATATTCTCCATAATTTCTCGCCCCTTTTTGTCATGATTGACAAAGGGTACAAGAAGCTACAAAGCTTCACCCAAGAAACATAAAGCTGATCAAGAATGATCCAGGAGGTACAAAGAATCCATATAAATGCATGAATGTAATGAAACAAGATGATTTGGATGACAAGATAATAGAAGGATGCAAAACATGTGAAAGACAAATCTCTCAACAAGAAAAATGTTAAGCACATAGATCCCAAAACACACACACACACACAACAAGTCTAACCAATTTTATTTCAAAAATAAGTCAAGACAGTTTAGTGAGTATACATTAACACATGTAAAACCTTGTGATGGCCAAATCACATTGTACCTGTACATGTATCAAGAGTAGCAAAGAATATTGCGTGTAATTAGTGAAAAACATCGCAAGATTGCATAAGTGTATACATGTTATGACGATTTTAGATATAAGAAAATCACTTTAACTCACACACAATTATAACTATTTGATGGGGACTATCACCTTTGAGGTACATCCTATAACTCCCACATCTCCTAGAATGCACGCTTGCAATCATATTTAAATCATTTTTAATCTTTTTTCTTTTTATTTTTCTTTGAATATTCTTCTTTTATTGAGCATATCATGCATGGGCATATAAGAAAAAGAAAAGAAATACCCAATGATATTTGACATTCCAATTTTGCTATGCCAAAGCACACAAATGTCATTGACATTACACTTTTGCTATGTCGAAGCATATAGATGTCATTCATGATTGGCGGGCAACGCTGTTAAGATGGTTATTTATGCCTTTCTCTTAGAATTTTTTAGTCCTACCCGTCAAAAAGAGTGATATGAGTGTTAAGTACAAGAGATTACTTAATCTTACTCATCACAAACAAAAGCCATAAAGCTCACTAGTTTAGTTATGCATAGATGAAAGCTCGAAAATGTGTTGAAAACAAAAGAGCAATTTAGACCCCCCAATTAAAGTTACGGCTCGATAGTTTTTACACTAACTTAATACAAAGTGCGGAATAGTGTAAATGCGAGCAGAGAAGCAAATAAGCTACTCTAATCCATAAACTAAGCAACATAGCAATATAATGGAATATAAAAGAGTAGGGAAGAAAGATGCAAACACAGAAAACACCAAGACGTGTTTTCGAAGAGGAAACCGAAGAACTCGGCGAAAAATCTCTCTGCCGCCCTCCAAGCGGAAATCAATCCACTAGACAATCATTTGGGATACATGGGTTAGCAAGAGACCCTCCAAGCCTAATCTACCCGATACACCTAAGCCCTCCAAGCTCCTACTCCAACAAGGCTTCTCGGAACCGTGTCTTGTCTAGCTCTCCGGATCCCGCAACAAGCTCCATGTTGCATCTGCCATTCCAGGCTTCTTCCAATGCTTCCCAGCAGCACCGAAACATCACTCAACTCACTCAAAGGGTGAAGTAAGTGTTTGGGCTATCAACCTATCAATGGTATGGAAATGGAGAGGGAAGGGTTGAGGAAATACCACAAGCAAGTGTATAGAGAAAGGTGGGGATGACAACCTCTAATTCCCAATGTGTTTGGCTAGGGTTTTCTCTCTGAAGAATTCCTCAACATTTGTGGGTAATGAGGGTATATATAGGATAGGTGCAAAAAGTGTGAGTCAGTCAGTACAGGCTGGCAGAACAGAATGTCTCGCGAGAAGGCCTTACCCGCAAGATACTTGCGAGACACAGCTGTCTCCACCTGGCCTGACTCTTCGCATTCCAGCATGTGCAAGGCACATGTCTCACTTCGCGGGAAGCTAAGTTGCGACATACCCGCGAGAATCCTTCAGCCTCTAAATGCTTGAGTCTTCACACACTCTCTCTATCACACAACCCTTACAACAAATCCCACAAACAATACAGGGTATGAACAATTGAAAATCAAATTTGGCACGAAATAAAAGCCAACAAAATACATAGTTGTAAATAACAACTTTACAATCTCCCCCTTTAGTATTCCGTGATAAAACCCTAAAACAGACTCTAGACTTAAACATGAGTTTGGGACCAAGGAAAAATTCACTCACACCTAATTCTAGATACTGAAATGCTCTTGAAACATATGAACAAGTATCTTTTGAAACACAACAACACAATAACATCATTGTATGCAGAAAACTTGAAAAGCATATGGAGCGGTAATAGCATGATCAAGCAAAATGAAATAGAAACACTAGATCATGGCAGGATCAAACAAGCAATCACTATACACAAGCGATCACTATGCTCATTCACACAAGGAATGAACATCCGGATATGCAAGATGATAAGCTCATTTGAAGAGTGTCATTTGCAAATCCAACACTCAACCAATGCGAAATACACGAAGTATTTGCATCTAGAAACAATCCTACTAGGGCACAAGAGTGTTGTATCGAAGTAAAAAGTATGACATTAAACTTCGAGTACACAAGCAAAAAGGCTGCATACGCAAGGAACTGCAAATGCATGGCACAAACCATAAAAACCTACAAATCATGCAATTAAACAAACCCTAAAAGCTTACAAAAGCAACATGGGCACAAACAAGACATGCTACATAGCATAGACAAAATCGTAAAAGAACTACTGAAATTATACTGAAATAAAAACAGAGTATCAAAGATTGTTTAAAAACATAAGCAGTAAAACAGTTATAAAGAAAGACTAAAAGAAACTAAATAAAAACCGTCTGAAAAACCAATAACCAATGTTACTAAGTTTCTAAACTATGCTCCCCCTAACGCTGTGCAAGCTCTGATCCAGCTCCCCCTCAAAATTTTTCTCCCCCTTTTTGTCCGGAATGGTCAAAGGGCTAGAACTCATCTGACTCTGAATCCGAGCCTTGCTCCATAGATAAGTCTTGGATTTGGAAAGAGAGCGTGGCGATCTGTCCTTGAAGGTATGCAAACTGGTCTGCAGTGTGCTGTACATAAGAATCCAGCACTGTAGACATCTAATCCATTTTAGCTAGCAAAAGATCAAGTTTGCTCAAGCCTTGTGGTGGAGCAGAAGAAGAAGGCTATGCAGATGGCTCTAGAGTCGAGGTGAACCTATCAATCTCCTCCTCTGTATCTCCACCCTCATCTTGCTCAACCCGAGGCTGTGGGATGGTATGCACACCAGTCTTGGAGCCCTTGATGTGTGCAATGCTCCGAGTCAGTGTATGACCACCAATGGGGTAGTCTCTCTGAACAGCTGTGAGGCCACTGGGTAGCTTGATTTTTGCCTTGGCAATCAATCCCATGATCAAGGAGGGGAATGACGTCACAGTCCGTGAGTTCTGCTTTGTGATGCTCTTCTTCAGGACATGCATGATATGGCCACAAATGTCAATCTCCTTATGAGTAAAGAGATCATATAGGAATCGTGTTCTCGGAGCAGATAGAGTGGTGAGATTGGTGACCGGATACAGATTGTGAATCATCACATAGCTTAGTGTCCTCATTTCTGGAGAGAACTTGATGGTGTTCATGGATGATTTCTTCGGTTCACCACCAAGGAGTGTAATCATCTCAACAGTAGAACCCAATCTGTCCTCATATGCAACTGTGATTGGCTGAGATGGAGGACAAGTTTCCAAAAAGTCTTGGATGATCTCTCTTGTGATCACAAACTCCTTATGTCGTACCTAACACTCAATAGAGTCTCCGTTTACAGTGGCATTAGAGAAGAACTCTCTGATAATCTCTGAATAAACCACTCCAGTCGGGTTTAGCAGCTTGGTCCAAGTTCTATCTCTGAACACTTCAGGGATGAAAGTGTCCTCAAGAGTTTCCAGTTGAACAACCCTCTCCATAATGATCGTCCTGTCCTTATAGCAGTCATTGTACTTCATATCTGCTTCCGCGGACTTGAAGTGATCAGAATCAGTACGTGCACGCTTGGAAGATGATTTCTTCTTAGCTGCATGTTTGGTGGGAGACATCTGCACAATTTCACCAAGAAGGAAAGGAACAAAAACACAAATACCAAAACAGAGCACACAAACAAAAATTTGATTAGATTCAAGTTAATCCCAAAGCACATGAGGCTAACCTAAAATAGATCAAAATCAACTCAAGGAATAAGCAACAACATATAAAGCATGAAAAAAATAGGCACAATGCATGAAAGAAGTAACTGTGCATGTGTGTGCATCTGTGTGCATATGCTAGTGCATGTGTGTGCAGCATGAGATGCATGGGGGTGTGCCTAGAGGGTGCCTAGGTGTGTGCCTAATAAGTGCATTATGTGCAAAGTGTAGGAAACCCTGAATAAAGTCCAAACTAAGTAAAGTACAGTTAAACATGTGGAAATACAAGAATTAGAACTCATATGAAATGAATTAGGCACAAAAATGTCACTCGGACATTTTGACAAATACCTAGCATGCACAAATGCAAATATAACATGAATAATGCATGAACATGGGAAAAACTACCCTCAATACATGATAATTTGCCACAAATGGGCCAAAAAAGATGCAGAAACACCAAATGGGACACAGCCCAATCAAGAATTTGATAATAATTCACTCAATTTTGAAAACCAACCCAAAAATTCGAAAAACCCCAAATATCAAAGCCCTAACAAAAAAATCTGCATAATCTAAGTAAAAACTTAAAAAGAAATGTTTAAGAAACATACCTTGTGAAGGAAAATGCAGAAAAAATTGCTTGGATTGAAAGGGATAGAATGGAATAGTGATTTGGGTGAGATAGGTTTGAAGGAGTTTATGCAAGGGAAGTGTTTGTGATTTAAAAAACTATCACGTTAGCAATATAAAACTGAAAACATGCGTTTTTCGCTAGTTAGAGAGTAGTGAAACAGTCGCGAGACAACAGCGAAAATGGCCACTGAAGCACAAAATTTTCGCGAGAAGCTTTAAGTCGCGAAGAAGTTGCGAGACAGTCGCAAGAGTTTCTGTCTGAATTTTAAAAAAATCTAATTTTTGGCCAAACAGCATTTCACGAGAAGCTATTGGTCGCGAGACAGTCGTGATATAGTTGCAAAATTTTCTGTGTGACAAGATGAAAACTTAATTCCCTCAAGCCCTCTTCGCGGGAAGCTCTAAGTCGCGAGCTTCTCGTGAAACAGCCCCTAAGCCAGTTTTTTTTTTTTTTTTTTTTTTTTTTTTTGAAGTAAAACACAAAAATGCATTTTGAACAAAAACAAAAAACACGAAAGCATAAAATCACTTTCAAAAACAGATAAAACACTTAAAAATATTTTTGGGTTTGATCAACCAGTTCTTGAGCATACACATCACATTTGAACATGTACAATCACACAAATGAGATAGGCATTGATTGAATCAAAGTCTTGTGTGTTGTGTGTGAATATCAAATGTGGAATAGTCTGTAGACCAGAGCGAGGCTTCAATGATCAATTCAATCGAGTCATACACAACTGATACGGAATCCAGTGGACTATCTCCATTATAGAAATGAGTATATATGACCTTCCACATATTGAAAACAAAACTTAGAAGCTTTTCATTTGGCTTCTGCTTAAGCATAACAATTGGTCCAATTTATTTTGTTTGGACAAGAACATCTCATTTTGAGATTGGTACTTAAAATTTATGATATTTCAACATTAGTGATTAGCCTTTGGCTTTTTGAGCACCAGATAAAAAGAAACATTAAGAAGAGTCGCTTTCCCTTTTTCCTAGTCGAATACTAGTGTGTGCGACAGGCTTTTGCAGCTCGATATCTCTTTTCATTTGGAGATTTACATTTGGTGAGCTCTTTTTGCAAAAACATAAAAATAAAGTGGGAAGAGATATAGACACAAGTCTATGCAAGTATCAAGACCAACAAGACTATTGACCAATTATTCATGACAAGCTTGAAGATCTATTTACAACAGTCACACATAGTGTTCAAGATTTCTCCCACAAAGAAATGAGTGCATACAGGACAAGCCAAGATTGTAAATGCACTACGCCATAAGTACGAAGGTACTAGGCCAAACTCACACGTGACATACACAAAACAAGTGATCAAACTTTTGAGATTTTTCAATTTTTATGGGTTTTTGAACTTTTTGAACACACCCAAAATAGAACAAGACAAGTAAGATCAACAAAAACAGCTGGTACAAACCAACCGGATAAAATAACAACAGCAAAACGAAAGCAATGCATGAAATGGTGCAACAGTAAATGTCCCTAAACATTGAAAGAATTTATGCATGGACATGTTATAATGCTTATGCATTAGTACCCCTCTTCACCCACACATCACGTGCGTTTGGGGTGATATCCTTGACGGATTGGGTACGAGAGTTTGGACTTTCAAACCTTCTGGTGAAACTCTCCAAGCAAGTGGTGAAGGCACTAATCATTTTCATCACATCCGTCATACTGGGATCACGATTTTGACTTCTTAGTTGCTCACCACCCCAAGATCTCATGTCATTTCTCCTTCCTCGTGACCGAGGTGCGCTTGCATTGTTGTCTGATCTTAGCTTTTGACAATTGGGTCTGGTATGTCCTTGCAATCCGCAGTAATGACACACATAATCTGTTCTGGGACTCCGTTGTGCTCTTGGGAGAGATCTTCCTCTAGTTTCATGCCTAGCCATAGACTGATTTTTCGTTGCTCAGCCACATTCTCCCTTTTTACATCCTCATCTTTCTCAAAAATGGGTTCTTCAACAACCGTCTCGTTTGCCTTTACCAACTTTACTCCTTTAGTGACTTTGGCTGATGAGCAGCTTCCTCCGGTGTATCCTAACCCGGACTTGTCTGAAGAAGGTTTTTGAGATGATATAACATCTTCTAACTTCTGAGAGGAGACTCTCTCTATCTTAGCCTGAGCTTGCACAACCCCTTGCTCTAGAAATCTCACCTTCGTATATGCTTCAGATAGCTCACCATTTAATGTTTCAATCTCACACTTAGCCTCTTTATATCTGATCAAGAGACTTCTGTAATCTTCCTCAGCTTTCTTCATTTTCCTTACAGTAGCCTTGGCTACTCTGGAATATTCTCCCGACTTCTCAAGTAGTAAGGAGTAATTTTCTTGAAGATTGGCTGTATTTTCTTCCTCTTTAGCATCTGATTCTTCCACAATCCCAATAGACTCTAAATCAGAATGCTCACCAAGCTCCTTCACAAGTGCACCCAAATCATCCGATGACTCCACATGAGCAATGGTCATGAAGGCAGAGTAGTTTCCCTCTCCATCACAGCTTTCTTCCGAGTCAGAATCAGAAGATTCTGAATCATTGAGCGTCATGGCATAAGCCTTGCCTTTTCCTCTCAGAAAATTTGGACACTCCTTTTTTAGATGTCCATGGTCATTGCACTCATAGCACACAATGTCTGAAGAAGGTTGACAATCCTTCCCTTCTTTTCTCGTAAACTCTTTCCTATCACCTCTTGAAGATGAAAATTTTCCTCTATTGAATGGTTTTCCACTATTCTTCATTTTCAAGAATTTTCGGAAGTTTTTCGCAAGATATACTACTTCCTTCTCCACTCCATCTTCTTCGGAAGGATCATCCATTCTTTTAGTGATGGTTTTAAGAGCAAGCGATTTACTCGTCTCGTGGGAAGGTAGTCCAACCTCATACATTTGAAGTGATCCAATGAGCTCTTGGATCTTAATTTCATCCAAATCCTTGCTTTCCTCAATGGCTGTGACTTTTGCCCGAAAGCTCTCCGGTAATGACCTCAAAATTTTTCTCACCACCTTAGTATCTTCAATCTTCTCCCCAAGATTGAGTTTAGCAATTATAATTTCATTGAGCTTCCCATAGAATGAATCAAATGGTTCATCATCCCCCATCTTGAGCTCTTCAAATTTGGTAGTAAGCATCTAAAGCTTTGTGTCCTTAACTTTCTTCATACCCTCATATGTCATCTCCAAAATCTCCCAAGCTTCCTTGGCTACCATCATATGAGAGATCCTGTGGAATTCATCAGGAGACACACCACAAAAAAATAGCATTTAACACTTCACTATTGGCATTGGCTGCTGTGAGAGCTACCTTATCCCAAGTGGACTTAGGATCAGTCGGCTTGGTCCAACCAATCTCAACCGCATCCCAAACGGTATCATCTATAGAGCATAAAAATGCTCTCATTCTGACTTTCCAGAAGGCATAATTGTTCCCATCGAAAAATGGTGGAACATTGAGCGATTGAGATCGGTCCATCTCAAATAAGGTCAAGGATCACACTCAGGTATTTAAACCACAGCGAGTGTACCCGCTCTGATACCAATTGAAAGCTCAAAAATGTGTTGAAAGCACAAAAGCAATTTAGACCCCCCAATTAAAGTTACGGCTCGATAGTTTTTACACTAACTTAGTACAAAGTACGGAATAGTGTAAATGCGAGCGGATAAGCAAATAAGCTACTCTAATCCATAAACTAAGCAACACGGCAATATAATGGAATATAAAAGAGTAGGGAAGAAAGATGCAAACACAGAAAACACCAAGACGTGTTTTAGAAGAGGAAACCGAAGAACTCGGCGAAAAACCTCTCCGCCACCCTCCAAGCAGAAATCGATCCACTAGACAATCAGTTGGGATACATGAGTCAGCAAGAGACCCTCCAAGCCTAATCTATCTTCCAATGCTTCCCAGCAGCACCAAAACGTCATTCAACTCACTCAAAGGGTGAAGTAAAGTAAGTGTTTAGGCTATCAACCTCTCAATGGTATGGAAATAGAGAGGGAAGGGTTTAGGAAATACCACAAGCAAGTGTATAGAGAAAGGTGAGGATGACAATCTCTAATTCCCAACGTGTTTGGCTAGGGTTTTCTCTCTGAAGCATTCCTAAACATTTGTGGGTAATGATGGTATATATAGGATAGGTGCAAAAAGTGTGAGTCAGTCAGTACAGGCTAGCAGAACAGAATGTCTTGCGAGTGTCTCGCGGGAAGGCCTTACTCGTGAGATACTCGCGAGACACAACTGTCTCCACCTGGCCTGACTCTTCGCATTCCAGCATGTGCAAGGCACATGTCTCACTTCACAGGAAGCTAAGTCGTGACATACCCGCGAGAATCCTTCAGCCTCCAAATGCTTGAGTTTTCACACACTCTCTCTATCACACAACCCTTACAACAAATCCCACAAACAATACAGGGTATGAACAATTGAAAGTGATTACAATCAAATTTGGCACGGAATAAAAGCCAACAATAAACATAGTTGTAAATAACAACTTTACAATAGAGATGCTCATCTAAGCTACAAAAGATACAAAGTTTGGAAAACTTTGTTTCAATGGCCATCCTAGGAACACAAGTACCAATGTACACAAACACACACTGTTTTTGTATTTTTTTTTTTTTTTTTTTTTTTTTTTGAAAACAAAACAAAATAAAAACTAAACAACCAAACAAAAATAGACAAACAACATGAAAGCAGAAAGCAAGATGCATGAAGGCATGATAGAAATGTGCAAATGCATGAAAGCATGATAGAAATGTGCAAATGCATGAAAGCATGATTCCAAAAACAGATAAAAAATCAAGCAAAAAGAGTCCTAGTTTAGATAGAAAGAATTAAAGCAAAGGACAAGCAGAAAAGACAATTAAGTCTTAGGCTCCTTTCTCAACCACACAGCACGAGTCTTTGGCCATGAAGATGAAAATGCACGTGTCCAAGTATGTCTACTAAAGGACATAAAAGAATTAGAATTCTCCTGAAATTTAGTTAAAAAGCTCAAAGCTTTTAATAACTCTCCAAACAAAGGTGTAGGTCCTTTAAAGGAAACCTGTGACTATTTGGACAATTGCTTATGAGGATACAACTTAAAGCAATTAGGACGAGTGTGTACAGAAACACCACAATGGTGACAAACGAGCAGTTTTAGAGCTACTCGGCTTCCTAGAAGTAGGTCTAACCTTAGAGGTTGATAGAGACCTCAACTTAGGACAATTTGGCCTAATATGACCAACAATATGACAATGATGACAAATAGGGACAAATTCAGATTTATCATTCAACCTAGGAGGAGTTTTAGACATAGGTTTAGAAACTTCAGCATTAACATCAGATTGTTTACCTTTGTCTATCCTAGCAATATTAGCCTTCAACTCTTGATTATTCCTTTTAAATGGAGGAATATAAAAATCCATTTCTTTTGAGTTAGGCTCAACAACAAGTTTGGCACTAGTTAATTTTTCAACTTCAGTTTTAGATTCAACTAGTTGCTCTTCCAAACTTTTAATTTTGTCCACCTGAGATGAAATTTGATTTTTAAAATTCTCATTCAATTTATTGGCTTCATCCAATTTTGCAATCAAATCATCTTTTTCAAGCTTTACCTTTTTAAATTTAGCTTTAAATTTTGTAGAATATTCAAGAGAATTCATACAAAAATTATAAAGCTTGCAATAGGCATCTTGAATATCATCATCATCATTCAACACAAGATCATGCAAATCAAAAAAATCAAGAGATTCATGGCAATGGGGGTCAAGGATCACACTCAGAAAATTAATCCAATCAAAATGTACCCGCTCTGATACCACTTGTTGGGAAATTTAGACCCCGATTGATAGAATTAACAAGTTTTAAATCCAAGTTATTAATTAGATTTATTATGAATAAAACTTGTTAAAACAAACAAACATCAATATCATGTCAATAATGAATGCAGTGGAAAAGTAAATAAGACAAGATATGATGCCTAGGAAAACCAATGAAACAAACTAATTTCACAATAAAAAACCTAGGGGGAAACCTTCCCGAAAAGCAATCCACTATAGTAAAGAGAAGTTTCAGATCTAGTACAAAACTTTTATCCCTAGACTTTACAATCCCCATAGATGAACTCACAGCAGAAACCTTCTACCGCTTCAGAACCTCTGAACTCTTCAATATATGAACGCCACCCTTTGATGATGCATGAATCCCAGTATGTAACTAACCAATTGTGCGAATCGCAGTACACAACTTTAATCACCAACTAGAAGAAGATTGTTGGCTACAAAGTTCTTCACTTCATCAATAATGAAGATCAAGAAGCATTTGGTTACAAAACCCTAAGGCGTAAAGATGCAGTAGCTTCTTTCAGAGAGAATAAGGCATTGGTCACCTTTTGCATATGTTCTCCTTGTATTCTCTTATAAGACGGCTCTAAAATAAGCTTTATATAGGTCTAGGGTTGTGAGAAAAGAAACCCTACACATACATGTTAGCATGGTTCAAAAATCAGATCTGAAAATCTGAATTCCTGTAACCTCGATCGATCGGGAGGTGTCGAGCTTTAAACTTCGACAAATACAGCAATCGAGAAGTTGTCGAGGAGCTATTGAGGGGACAGAAGATTTCTTGATCGATCCACTAGGTGTCGAGAAGCTATCAAGATTGCGATAAGAAGAAGTTGAAAATCTTGATAGATAGCCTAGCTGTCGAAAGGTGTCAAGCAGCTATCGAGCTATCTGTCCACAGGTGTCGAGCTATCTGTCCAGCTTTATTGAACAGCTTTTCTTCACTTGTTTCTTGCTCCAATCTTCATGGCTTTAATACTAGACTTGAACAACGTGTTTCTTGAAGTATTGAACACATCCTAGATTTACCTAATTACAAGTAAAGTGCATTTTGTCAAAGGATTAGCCAACTACATAAAATATTGACATATGTTCCTAATATGATTCACATATGTCCTAACATAAAGAGAGAGAATTAGTTCAAAAAGAAAGAGAGCTCTCTCTATCAGAATAGAATAGTCCACACTCCACAACAAAACCCAAAGATTAAGAGAGAAAAAGAGAGAGAAGTAAAGTGTAAAATACCTTAAGGGAAGCCTGAGGGGTGGCGCTGAAGGATTCGAGGCTAAGCATTGGCGTCGCAAGCTCTAATCCGATTGGACCAATCTTCTATCTCTGATGCCCGATCCAAGCTCTATTGCTCGAGTTTCAGGCGGAGGCGTCATCGCCATGTCGCACCTATGTGCTTGATGATGGATGATGAGGTTTCAGGTGGAGGAGTAAGGCGTCATTGTTGATGAGCCACATCGGATGAGGTTTTTTTCTTTAGGTTCGGTAAAGTTTTTGATTTTAGGTTTTGCTTTTACCATTTGATGACTAAGATGGACGCGTATTCGTATTGGGTTTTGGATGGTTTTTTTTTTTTTTTTTTTTTTTTTTTTTTTATAGAATACATTTGGTTTGGGCCTGTTGGGTATTTGATTAGGATTGATGTTGGGCTTGCTCTGTTACAACCTTTCTTTTTTTTTCTTTTTCTTTTTTTTTAGATTTTCAATTTTTAGATTTTTGTTCAAAATTTGTTTGGCATAAAAATTTTGAGGGTGTTCCTTTTTTCTTTTTTAAGGGTAATTTCAAGTCAGGGTTTTCTTGGGAACACCCTGGACTCTGAATGGCGCCGCCACTATGTATGCCGCAGTAATCAAGGACGATGAAGGTACTATCTATTTATTTTTTGGCTCTAAATCAATATTGTCCCTTAACTTTTACTTCAATTCTCAAATTAGTATTTTAAGGTTAATTTTTTGTTCATTTAGTTCCTCATTTTGTAAGTCAATCAAGCCTGTCAGTCCATATCTTATTTTTTTAGAAGGAATACCTAGAATTTTCATTAAAAAAAGTTAGCCATTAGTCAGCTATGAGTACATTATAAAGATGTGGTGGCTCATTTATCCACACTAAATAACCACTAACATGCCTAGCATGTCTAACTAGGTTATGAGCTATAACATTACTTAATCTACAAGTATGTGAAAAAGAAATATAATTAGAGGCAACAATGGTAGGCTTGATAACAGTAATCAAATGATCAAAGGTTGCAAAAGACTCCTCTATTGGGTTAAGATAGCTTGACTCCAATTAATTAATTTAATTACCCAAGTTGATTAATTAGGCTAAATTTAATGCAAATCGTAGATGCACCAACAAATCACCAAGTAAACTAAATGCAGTAGAAATTAAATTGGCACAGTGATTTGTTGACAAATGACGAAAACCTCTCGTAAGGCAAAACTCCCATTGGGTGATTTTAAAGTCACCACTCCCAAGAATCCATTAATCAACAATCAAGCGGTTACAAGTATAAGGAATCTTACCACTACCCTAACCTATCTCGAAATATCAACCTATAGTTGAACATTTACTCCAATACCCAATTGGACTTGATCTTGTAATAGCCTTCTTTCATTTGTTGCACAAATCTCTAATTTGTGACTAACTTCTTTGCACAGATCCCAATACATGACTAACTCTAGCAACTTGAATGGTTGTTGTTGGTTGCAAAGTTTTTCACTTCATCAACATTAAAGATTAGGAATCACTTGGTTACAAAACCCTATGGCGTACAAATGCAGTATCTTCTCATAGAGCAAAATAAACTCTTTGTCTTTGTATTTGTGTGTGACGGCTCTCAAAAAAAGCCTTATATATGTCTAGGGTTATGAGAAAAGAAACCCTAAACAAATACATCAACATGGGCTGAAATTCAAATTTGGAAATTCTAAATTCGTAAAGCTCAATAGATCGAGCTTGTGTCAAGCTGCCATTAAATCTTGTAGCAGCTTTCTGTCGAGCTTCAGTAAAACAGCTTTTCTTCACTTGTTTCTTGGATCAATCTTCATGTCTTTAATACAACCACATGATGTGTATCAAACGCAGCTTAGATCTACCCAATTTACAAGTAAAGTACGTTTTGTTAAAAGATTAGCCAATTACATAAAAAATATAACCCTAACAATCTCCCCCTTTGGCAATCCGTGACAAAACCACAAGCATAATTATGAGAGAAGTATAACCAACAATCTCCATAACTATTACACATAGAATTACATAAGCCTAACTGTAAAGTTGTTACTTACAACTATGTATTCTGCTGGCTTTTATTCCGTGCCAAATTTGATTGTAATCACTTTCAATTGTCCGTACCCTGTATTTATTGTGGGATTTGTTGTAAGGGTTGTGTGATAGAGAGTGTGTGTGAAGACTCAAGCATTTGAAGGCTGAAGGATTCTCGCGGGTATGTCGCGACCTAGCTACCCGCGAAGTGAAACACGTGCCTTGCACATGCTGGAATGCGAAGAGTCAGGCCAGGTGGAGACAGCTGTGTCTCGTGAGTATCTTGCGGGTAAGGCCTTCCCGCGAGACACCCACGAGACATTCTGTTCTGCTAGCCTGTACTTACTGACTCACACTTTTTGCACCTATCCTATATATACCCTCATTACCCACAAATGTTGAGGAATGCTTCAGAGAGAAAACCCTAGCCAAACACATTGGGAATTAGAGATTGTAATCCCCACCTTTTTCTATACACTTGCTTGTGGTATTTCCTCAACTCTTCCCTCTCCATTTCCATACCATTGAGAGGTTGATAGCCCAAACACTTACCTCACCCTTTAAGTGTGTTGAGTGACGTTTTGGTGCTGCTGAGAAGCATTGGAAGAAGCCTGGAATGGTAAATGCAACATGGAGCTTGTTGCGGGATCCGAAGAACTAAGACAAGACATGGTTCCGAGAAGCCTTGTTGGAGTAGGAGCTTGGAGGGCTTAGGTGCATCGGGTAGATTAGGCTTGGAGGGTCTCTTGCTAGCCCATGTATCCCAACTGATTGTCTAGTGGATCGATTTCCGCTTGGAGGGCGGCGGAGAGGTTTTTCGCTGAGTTCTTCGGTTTCCTCTTCGAAAACACGTCTGGGTGTTTTCTGTGTTTGCATCTTTCTTCCCTACTCTTTCATATTCCATTATACTACTGTGCTGCTTAGTTTATGGATTAGAGTAGCTTATTTGCTTATCCGCTCTCATTTACACTATTTTCCCCACACTTTGTATTAAGTTAGTGAACTATCAAGCCATAACTTTAATTGGGGGTCTAAATTGCTCTTGTGTTTTCAACACATTTCTGAGCTTTCACTAACTAATACAATGAACTCTTGAAAAACGTTTTAAGAAAAGAGATCATGGCATAAAGGACTTGCAACCTGTCTTATTTGAAACACTTATACAAGATTCATCAAGGCATCAAGTGTGAGACATAGACAAGTTGTATAAAAGAAGAAACATGTGTATAAAGAGAGAAAAGAAACAACACATGTAAGATAAAGGTGAAGAAACAGTCATCATCATCATCATCATTATCATCATCATCATATATATATAGATATATATATATATATATAGAGAGAGAGAGAGAGAGAGAGAGAGAGAGAGAGAGAGAGAGAGAGAGAGAGAGAGAAATGAGTACAATGTATGTAAAGTGGTCACAAAACCTCATTACATCTTTCAAAGCACTCTCCCCCTAACTAATCTATCTCTATGCTAGCTCTCCCCCTAACAACATGACTACTCTCTCATAACCAAAACTACTCCCCCTTTTTGTCATGAGTGACAAATGGTGAATCACGGAGAAGCAGTCATCTCATCATCACTAGAAGAGCCAAAAGCATCGTCACCATCATCACTACCATCAGAAGAATCCTCAGGAGGCTCAGGTGAAGGAGAAGGAGCAAATCCGCCAAGATGAGACTAATGGCAAGCAATGCGACCAATCCTAGTGTTCATCTTACACATCTCATCAGAAAGATGGTCAAGACAACTACCAAAATTAGCATGCATGTGCTGAAGCAAATCCAAGATGGCAATAAGCGAAGCCTCCACTCCAGAAGATGTGGATAGAGCAAATGAAGAAGAGGGTTAAGTAGCGTAGGCAGTATCCTTAGTAGCATGGAAGGCAGCCTCCACCTACTGAGTGGGGGTGGACTCATCGCAAGGCCATTTGGCCTTAGAGGCCAGCTATGCATCACTCTTCGATAAAGATCCCTGAGTAATGGCAACCATGATCAGAAAGAAAAGAGTAGAAGGGATAGTGACGTGTAGGTGTGTGAGAATGCATGTGGTGAAGAAAAAATTAGCTTATCACGTGTAGCTGTGTCTTGATAGATATCTATTATAGATACTATCATATGTGAGAGAAAGCCTATAGAAAGACCTTCCAAGCGAGAGAAAAGAAAATAAGCACAACGCTGAGTGATAGTGTTATAATGTGACCATGGAGTAAGAACAAAGATCATCACCATAATAAAGATTCGAGGACCCTTAGCAAAGTCAGTGGTGGTGAAGTTTTGAAATCCACCCCACACTTTGGCCGTTTACAGAAATGGTTGGGTTTTCTAACAATATGAGAAATAAATTTTGTAATGCAAGTTCTGATGTACTTTTCAACATTTTCAATAAGATGAGTTTTGATTTGACTTATTTTGATGTGTCCCATAATTTTGAAATTCTACACTTGAATAATTCTAATGAATTTGAAAATAAAATTAATAAACAATTAGAAAAGAAAATTGAACCTAGGGAACCAAATTTTGAAACTCTTAATTTGGGCAATGATGAGAATCCACACTTAATTAAAATTGGCTCAACCCTAAAAAAAAGAAAGAAAGAAAGGATCTCAAAGTGCTTCTCATAGAATTTCAAGAAGTGTTTGCATGGTCTTATGAAGATATGCGTAGTATCAATCCCGAGATAACTCAACACCACATTGATACCCACATTCACATGGTACTCGTTAAGTACAAGTTGAGGTGTATAAGAACTGAATGGCTTCTAAAGATCAAAGGAGAGGCCACAAAGCAATTGAAAGTAAGGTTCATCAAACCTGTGCACCAAGTTGAATGGATAGCCAATGTTATGCCCAAACC
This sequence comes from Quercus aquifolioides, assembly GCA_019022515.1. Lineage (NCBI taxonomy): Eukaryota > Viridiplantae > Streptophyta > Magnoliopsida > Fagales > Fagaceae > Quercus > Quercus aquifolioides. Next base: position 105,802 of record JAFHAW010000275.1, on the reverse strand, counting down.
AAAGAAGGACGGAAAAGTAAGAATGTGCGTGGATTTTAGGGATTTAAAGAAAGTGTTCCCTAAGAATGATTTCCCTTTTCCTCACATAGATGTTCTAGTGGATAATATGGCCAGTAGTGCTTTGATGTCTTTCATGGATGGTTTTTTGTGATATAACCAAATCAAGATGGTTCATAAGGATATGACTAAGACTACCTTCACCATGGAATGGGGAATCTATTATTACACTGTGATGCTGTTTGGACTCAAGAATGCAGGCGTAACCTATCAAAGAATGGCCACAACTTTGTTACATGACATGAAGCATAATGAGGTTAAGGTATATGCTGATGACATGATTGTGAAATCCAAGGATAGAGAGGGTCACATCATTAACTTGAGAAAGTTCTTTGAAAGGATCAAGGAGTATAGATTGAAGTTAGACCCCTAAAAGTGTATCTTTGGAGTAACAGCAGGAAAATGTCTAGGCTTTTTGGTAAGAGATAGAGGGATAGAGGTTGACCCATCAGAGATCAAAGCCATATTTGACATGCTCCCACTCAAGAGTGAGAAAGAAATAAGGAGATTCTTAGGTTGATTACAGTACATCAGCTGATTAATTTCCAAACTCACTTACAGTTGTGAACCCATCTTCAATCTCCTAAGGAAGAATGAACCCCATGCATAGAACGATGAATGTTAGAAAGTCTTTGAACTTATGAAGGAATACCTTCTCCATCCACCCATCCTAGTACCCCCGAAGCAAGGGAGGCCACTACTCTTGTACCTCTCTATCATAGAAGATGTGGTCGGAAGCTTGCTAGCACAAGAAGAAGATGATACGAATGAGAAAGTCGTGTACTACCTAAGCAAGAGATTCCATGATTATGAGACAAGATATACACCCATAGAAAAGTCATGCTTTACTCTCATGTGGGCTGTGCAGAAACTGAGACACATCAACTTGCCTTTCCAGATATGGGTTGTAGCCAAAATGGACCATTTGAAGTATTTGTTTGAGAAACTGGCCTTAAGTGTATGACTATTAAGAAGGTTTGTAATGGTAGACTTAGTAACTAGCAAAGTCTTTTCATTGCTAGTCTTGCAAATAACTATAATAAAATGGTAGACTCTGTAACTAGCAAAGTCATTCCATATCTTTTTTTCACCAAGTTAGGGAGATGCCAAATCCAATGCAGATTGACTAATAAAAGAAAAAATAATAAAAAGATTGATCACTTAAAGTTGAAACATCTTTTAGAAAAAAGAGAGTTGAAATGTAGTGGTCAACGGACTTGTAGTTCAAATTGAATCTCCCGGTATTTTTGATGGAGGCTTAAAATTAAAATCCGTCCACCACAAATATCAAATTATTGAAAAAAAATTGAAATATGGTCTGGTTAAAAAAAAAGAATTTGCCTCTATGGTTACCATCAGTCGTTGCTAATGTAGATCCTAGTCTATTGGTGATATCAATAATTCATCATACTGCCAAGAAAGACATGGTGCATTTATTATTTAGTGGCACACCACTAATTAGCAAAAAAGTGATTGTAAGAGCGCACAAAAATTACTAAATTGAAGGTCATATAAGTGACGTAATTCATATCATTTGAGTGAGCTAAAATAGATTTTCCAGCATCGCACGGGCTCTCACTACAAGTTGCCTATTCCATAGAGCTTGCTTGCCAAAGGCATCTTTGGGACTTAGTGCAGTCTAGTATGTTAATGATAAAATAATTATCACTACAACAATGACCCTTATGTAGTTTGTATCCAATTACCTTCATATCCATTGTATACAATAATTATCATCTACGTTCTCTCTCAGTTCACTTGTAGTTGTTTCAAGAGGAAATGTCATTGTAATGATAAAAAATTTGGTCCTCATATAGTGATGTGATTGCATGGAAAATATATATAGCTATTGGAGACAAAAAATTATTTGAGAATTTTTGAAATTTCAGTTTTTTTAGTGAATTCAGAAAAAAAAAATTTATTGAGAATTTGTGTATTTTTGATCCAGTGTCTAATGTGTTACTTAGGTTTGAAAATATTAATTTTCTTTCTTCACCGAGAAAACTCAAATACTTACCAAGTCATAATAGGAATTTGAGGCAAGACTAGAAACTATCAATGCATTTCGAGGCCTAAAAAACAAAATCAACCCAAAGTAACAAAATCAACCCAAAGTCCAAAATAGAATTGATTTAACACATGGCAAGACTAGAGACTATCAGTGCATTTCGAGGCCTACAAAACAAAATCAACCCAAAGTCCAAAATAGAATTGATTTAACACATAGCAAGGGACACAAACTCATTGATTTAACCCTCTAACAAAGAGTCATTGAAAGACACAAATTCAATATGACAAAGAACATGTATTCAATAATGGTGAAGCTATAAAACCAGATAAATTCTTTCATAATATTTATACATAGAATCAAAGAGGGAAAAACTTGGGGTGTAGTTGGAGGGAGAGAAGGTATGTTCAACCGTATGCAGAAGGAATTTGGTCAAATCCCGCTTCTTCGGTTTGCACTTGGATGACTTTCTTCATGTTAATGCTCTTTTTCTATGGTGATGTACGAATGTAGTGTCTGATCCATTGGGCTATGTGTGATTGACTACTGTCTTAGTTTTTGCTAGGAATGGTAAGATGGTTCCTCGTCTCAAATCTTTTTGTCTTATTTCTTAAAATGGTGCAATTTGCTCAACACAAATGCTTAGTAGTATTGCATGCATCTTATGCTTCATTGAGCTTGGGTAAATAGCAAAAAAAGGAAGTCTCGTTATCCTAACTGTTGTCAACTGCATGGGATATTGACCAAATGTAACCTAACTACATACTATCTCATCAAACTCCCAAAAACTTGGTGAAGACATGTTAAGTTTCATGTACTTTCTCAATCTTCAACTGTTGGCGCTTTACTTAATGCACTTTTAGGCCCTCAAATCACAAATTCCAAAGACATTTGTGCTTGGGTCAATAATTTTGTGGTTTGCAGTGATTTTCCTCTTTGGAAAGTCAGGTGCTAAAGAGAAAAAATAACAGACTTTTGATCCTCTTAGCCATGGCTTCTCCAAGCTGTGGTCGAAACTCCAGTGCAAGATGGGTTTGCCTTTTGCTTTCTTTGTGTGTTGAAAAGAGTGTGAGTTCTTGAATTTTTTGTATGAGTCATGTTCTTGTTTCATTTTTCCACTTTTTTATCCCTTGTGCAACTAATTTTACTTCTAATTTGGGTTTCTTGGTTAGCTTTTAATGGGCTCAGTGGCTAGTCTTCTAGGACTCTCTCTTTTTGCCCCATTATCCATCATTTCTACTCAATGGGCCTGGTTATTGTGGGTTCTCCCTTGACGTGGAACTCGGCACTTCCAATTTTAATGGCCAGAATAGCATATTTCTTGGGTGGGTCATTCAATTTTTTGAATGGTCCATTTTTTCATGAGAGAAGTTCTAAGATCTACAAAAGGGTGCAATGAGCTTTGAGCCCAATCTATGAATCGAGAAATTTTGGGCCTTTTGGGTCCATGATGTGGAATTATAGATTTTTCTGGCCTTTGTACCCAATTTGTGTGGCAAAGAGATTTGGGCTGACGATTTGTGGATTGTTAAGTCTGAGTTCGTGTAATGATGAACTTTAGGCCTAATATATCAAACCCAAAAAAAAAAAAAAAAGATGAATCTTTCTTGAGTCTTGACCAAGGCCCAAATTTAACAGACTAAAAAATCCTTTTAGGCTTCTTTTGGGTCTTTAGCAGACTTAGCCCATAAAAAATCTTTTACACCATATTATACCACCTAATAACTTTCTATTAGATTGATATTTAAAAGTTTTCACTATTGGATTAGACATTTTCTTATTATTAACACATATGTCAAATTTTGTGTCAACTGAATGTTGTTAACCATGTCATCTATCAAATATTTGAATTTGAAGTTTTCAAATTTTAAAACTATGCATAAATAATAAGTTTTGGATTAAGTAGTAAACAATATCTAATTGACATGAAATTTAGTATTCTTCTTAAGAACATAGTGAATATATAATTCAACAATAAGATTTTCTAAATATTGATCTAATAAAAAGTTATTAAATGATGTGATATGGTATAAATTTAAGAAATCTTATATCACTCAATATTTTTTTTTATTGAAAATGTCAAAAGATCCACCTTTGGTTACATTATCTCTTATACTCTTTGTACTTGCCAATTTTTTAAGATGATCAAAGATCAATAACTATGTCATCAATAAACTCTTTATTGTTTAAGTTTTTATAGTTTAAAATTATACATCAAAGATGAGTTTATGGATTAAATAGTAAATAACACCTAATTGGTATGAAATTCAACATGCATGTTAAACATATAAAGGACATGTAATACGGTAGTGAGATTTTCAAATTATTAAGAAGTGTAACATTCCATAAAAATATATACTATCAAAACTAGTGAGCTATAATTTTTATGGGAAAAGATTAAAAAATCTAGTTTTTTAGACAATTTTTTTTCTTCTATTTCCCATAAAAATACTATCAAAACTTTCATAAAATTGTTCATAAACAAATGCTCTAAAATGTACCTGTTAATCAAACCCAATTTTTTATTTTGAAAACATCAAATTACTATTTGTTTAAGATTTAAATTTTTATTAATCAGAATCTCTATAATTTTTTTTTTTTTGAGGAAACAGTAATACTTATTAGAACACACAAACACAAAAATAATACATAGAGTTTTTTAAATAAGCTTAAAATATATTACATAACCAAAGTACCACTATAAAAGGGCATAACCTTTGTAGTATTAGCCTGGGGTTATAAGGACTGAAACTCTAACACACACAACCAATGTAGATAAACATCCTTATATACGACTTTCGTGTTTGTGTGTTCTAATAAGTATTACTATTTCCCCAAAAAAAAAATTCTATAAGTTGATTGGTTTTGTGAATCACTACATGCTATTCCATTTTTGGATAAGAACCTAAAAGATCTAAATAGACTGAACCTAAGATTTTGAACATTGTGCTTTGGTGCTTTGACAACAAAACTTTTCTTAATACGACTTGTAAATCAGTTCACATCCATTTCATCTATTTATAACTTTGACAATCATCAATAGAAATATCAAATACGTCACTTGAAATTTATGAAGGGAAAGTGAGACTATGTGACTTATAATCACACCTACTCAGTTTTTTATTATTTTAATTCACACATCGTTGTTTCATTGATTGGTTTAATTACATCCCTTCCATCCATCATAACCTTATTATTTCCAATAGAAGTATGTCAATTCAGATTTATTTTATTTCTACACTAATGAGTACATAAAATGCGGCTTGAGGGGAAAAATAATAATTTTTTATCTGTAAATAAAAATAAATATTTTATTTGTGTTTTATTCATTTTATTAAATATAAAAAATTGTTAGGACATATGTGATTTACTTGTTAGGAAAATATATCACTACTTTATGTAATTGACTAATCTTTTGACAAAACGTACTTTACTTGTATTTGGGTAGATCTAGGATGTGTTTAATACTTAAAGAAACGGTGTTTTAAGATCAAGTGTTGAAGACATGCAAGTTTGTCCAAGATTCAAGCTGAAGAAGTGCTTGTCATCAAAGCTTGACAGCTAGCCATTTATCGAGCTTAAGAAGCTATTCTAGCCCCGTGGCTCGACAGCAACTTGACAGATAGGCATCTATCGAGGTTTATGAAAAACAGAATTTCATATCTGTTTTAACTTTAATCTGTGATTATGTATTTAGGCTTTCTTTTCTCACAACCCTAGACATATAAAAGGATTATTTCAAGGGCCGTCAAAGAGGACACAAGTTGCACAAGTGTTAAGCAAAGTTTGTTCAAGCAAATTATGACCGGAGACAGAATTTTGCCCTAGTTCATCATTCTTGTGAAGAAGTTGCTGTGTTTGTGCACCGTAGGGTTTTGTAACTAAGCATCTTCTTGATCTTCATTATGGATGAACTGAAGAACTTTGTAGCCAATAACCTTCTCTAGTTGGTGATTAAAGTCGTGTACTGGGATCCACGCAATTGGTTAGTCATGTACTGGGAGCCTTGCATCAAAAGGAGAAATTGTCATTACAGAACTAGTCCGATTGTGTATAGGGGTGAGAGTTCAACTATAGGTTGGTATAAAGTACTGGGATTCCTTCATTTGTAATCGCTTGTTGTGATAATAGTGAAATTTCGGGAGTGGTGACCTTAAAATCACCTGGTAGGGTTTTTGCCGTGTTAGTTTTCCTCATTCGTAAACAAATCACCGTGTCAATTTATTTTCCGCTGCATACTTAGTTTAATTGGTGATTTGTTTGTGCTACCACGCGTTTGCATGTTAATTTGATTAATTAATTAAACTTGGCTAATTAATCAATTAATTCATCACAAGAGGTTAATACATTTTTGGCCTATCAAGTGGTATCAGAGTAGGCACACTCTGATTAGGGTTAATCTTTGCTGTGTTAATCCATTAACCTCTGTTTGTCATGGATAGAGGATAGTCATTAATTATACCTCATTATTTGATGGCACTAACTATGCATATTGGAAAGTATGCATGAAAGCTTTCTAACAGTCTTTAGATAGAAAGTATGGTAAGCTGTTGAGATAGGCTGGACCAAGCCGAAGGAAGCGCCAGCCGATTGGGATGATGCCGAGATCAAGGCAAACTTCAACAGCAGGGCATTGAATGCATTATTTAGTGCAATCACTAATGAGGAGTTCAAGAAGATATCCTCTACTAAAACTGCTAAGGAGGCATGGACCATTCTCTAGACAACCTATGAGGGAACCAAGACTGTTAAAGATTCAAAACTTCAGAGGCTCACTACAAGCTTTGAAGAAATCAAGATGGAGGAGGATGAGTTGTTCAATGAGTTCTATGCCAAGCTCAAGGACATAATGAACTCAGCCTTCAATCTTAGGGAAACCATTCCTAAACCTAAGATTGTGAGGAAAGTTCTCAGATCTCTATCCGAGAGATTACATGCCAAGATTACAGCAATTGAGGAATCAAAAGATATTAACAAGATTCCTTTGAAAAAGCTGGTTGGTAATTTGCAAACCTATAAGCTAGGGTTAATAAGAATTGGCAAGTCGGGTAAGGGCAAGAGCATGACATTGAAGGCTAAGAGCAATGACATTGATGAGTCTTCAGATGATGAGGATTCAAAGATGAAGTCCTATATCACCAGGCAATTCAAGAAGTTCATGAAGAATGCCAATGGGAAAGGCTTCGACAAGGATTGTAGGCAATCTAGTTCTTCACAGTTCAAGAGCCAAGACAAAGGGAAGAATGATGCTAGGGATGGCGATCAGTACACTGTTCCTGCAGGACCTAAGTGCTTTGGGTGTCAAGGCTTCGATTACATGAAACAAGAGTGTCCTACATATTTCAAGAGCATTGGGAAAAGCAAGGTACTTGCTGCTACCTTGAGTGACACTAAGCTTGAGGATGATTTCGAAAATGAGGATGACAGAATCTTGAATGCCTTCACTATCACTGTCAATCCTACTAAGGGGATTGTTGAAGACATGGACGAAGAGGACTTTGGGGAGTCTAAGTTCGAGAAGATGGATGATCAAGATGATATCCATACAGCCTATGAGAAATTGTACAAAGTGTCTGAGAAGCATGAGAAACTTTATAGGCTAGCCACCAAGAAGCTTAGTAATGTGGAACTTGATCGTGAAGAGCTTTCCACAAAGTTTGATGAAGCCAATCAGACTATTGGAGCACTGAGATTTGAAAACAATTTCTTGGCTGAGAAGACCAAGAAGCTTGAAGCGAAGCTATTTCAAGTCAAAGCTCAATTGAAGAGGACTTTAAGTGCAAAGCTTGATGAAATGCTTAGTCTTTAGAAATCTGCTTCTGATCGTACAGGTTTAGAGTATGGTCTCTCTTCTTATAATATTGCTTCTACTAGTACTACTGTTTTTGTTCCTCCTAGTAATAATGTTGAAATTGAGAACAATGATGTTAAAACTGATTTAGCTAGTGAGAACATAGACAATTTAGGAGCACCCCCTAAGCAAGATAAGAAGGAAACTAAAAACCCTAGGACTAAGAAGCAGTATCTCTGTCATCATTGTGGAGTTGCCGGTCATACTCGACCAAATTGTTATACGTGGTTAGCCACTCAACAGAGCAACGACATGATAGCATCTGGAAGCTAGAATCAGCTTCAATCCTCTTTTGCTCCTCTTGGAGAACTTGAACGGTTTCAACTCCTCCCTTTCATCGTCGGTTCAAGGATTTAATCAAAGGAAAGGTTTTTCCAAAGTGTGGAAGAAAAAGGACTCCAAGTGATTCTATCACTTTCCTCTCTCTCTTCTTGGTTTTTTTTTTTTTTTTTTTTTTTTTTTTTTTTTTTTTTGCATAACTTGTGTGTTTTGCTTTTTTTTTTGAGTCAGTCTAGTTTTTGTTTTGTTTTGTTTATCATGTTTTTGTTTTGCTTTGTTTAACATGTTTTTATTTGTTTTCAGTTTTGTTTATTTTGTTTTTGATATAAAAAAAAATTGAAAAATCAGAAAAATACAAAAACAGTGTGTGTTTTGTGTACACTGGTACTTGTATACCTTGGATGGCCATTGAAACAAAGTTTTCTAAACTTTTTATCTTTTGTAGCTTAGATGAGCATCTCTATGCACAACTAAGCAAGTGAGTTTTGTGGCTCTTGTTCGTGATAAGCAAGATTAAGTTATCTCTTGTACTTAACATTCGTATCACTTTTTCTGACGAGAAGGACTATAAAATCCTAAGAGAAAAGCCTCACCACTGTTGTCCGCCAATCATGAAATGACATTTGTAAATGACATCTGTATGCTTCGGCATAGCAAAATTGGAATGTCAAATACTTAATTTAATTGGGTATTTCTTTTCTATCTCTTATATGCCCATGCATGATTTGCTTAAAAAGAAAAATATGCAAAAAAAAAATAAAAAGCAAAAAGAATAAAAATGCTTTACATATGATTACAAGAGTGTATTCTAAAAGATGTGGGAGTTATAGGATGTACCTTGAAGGTGATAGTCCCCATCAAATAGTTATGATTGTGTGTGAGTTAAATTGATTTTCTCATATCTTAAATCGTCATAACATGTATACACTAATGCAATCTTGCGATGTTTTCACACACAACACACAATATTCTTTGCTACTCTTGATACATGTGCAGGTACAATGTGATTTGGTCATCACCATCACAAGGCTTACATGTGTTAATGTATGCTCATTAAACTGTCTTAACTTATTTTTAAAATATAAAATTTGTTAGACTTGTTTAGTGTGTGTGTGTGTGTGCATGTTTTTGGGATCTTTGTGTTTAAAATTGTTGTTAAGAGATGATTTTGAAAGCTTAAATTGTTGTTTGGATCCTTGGTTGAGTTGCATGATTGATTGCATTCATATCTGTGTTTTTCTCTTATTGAAAAATTGTTTTTAAGCACCTCCTCGACACCTCCTCGACATTTGGCTGTCTGTTGAACTCTTTGTTAGGACATATGTGTTTTCACTTGTTAAGAACATATGTCACTTATTTATGTAAATTAGCTAATCCTTTGACAAAATGCACTCTACTTGTAATTGGGTAGTTCTAAGTGTTTTTAATATTTCAAGAAACAAGGTTTCAAGGTCAAGTGTTGAAGTCATCAAGTCTGTTCAAGAAAAACAAGCTGAAGTGCAAATTCATTAAAGTTTGACACCTGCTCGATAGCTAACTCAAAACCTGCTATCTGTCGAGATTTATAATTTCAGATTTTCTGATCTGATTTCCTTGGGATATGTGAATATGCTTTTGGGTCTTATTTTCTTCTAACCCTAAACATATAAAATGATTGTTTTAAGAGCCGTCAAATTGCACACAAGTTGCAAAAGCATTGAGCAATCTTTATTCAAGCAAATTGTGATCAAAAGACGAAGTTCTTAACCTAATTCATCTTCTTTAAGTAAGTTGCTGTGTATTTGCACCAAAGGGTTTTGTGACCAAGTATCTTCCTGATCTTCATCGTGTAGGATGAACTGAAGAACTTTGCAGTCAACCTCTCCTTCTAAGTTGGTGTTTGAAGTCGTGTACCGGATCCGCGCATTAGTTAGTCACGTACTTGGGAGTCGTGCATCAAAAGGGAAATTGTCACTACAGATTAAGTCTAATTGGGTATTGGGGTAAGGGTTCAACTGTAGGTTGGTAAGGTACTTGAGATTCCTTTACTTGTAATCGCTTGATTTGATAATAGTGGAGTTTCGGGAGTGATGACCTGAAAATCACTCGATGGGGTTTTTGCTGTTAGGGTTTTCCCCATTCGTAAACAAATCACCGTGTCATTTAATTTCCGTTGCATATTTAGTTATTTGGTGATTTGTTTGTGCTTCCACGCGTTTGCATGATTAATTGATTAATTAACAACTTGGCTAATTAATTAATTGGTTTAATCACAAGGGGTCATTCAGATTGTGGCCTATCAAGTGGTATCAGAGCAGGCACACTCTGATTAGGTTTAATCTTTGCTGTGTTGATCCATTGACCCCTGTTTGTCATGGATAGAGGACAGTCACTAATCATACTTCCTTTATTTGATGGCACTAACTATGCATACTGGAAAGTACGCATGAGAGGTTTCTTGCAGTCTTTAGATGAGAAGGTATGGCAAGCTGTAGAGATTGGCTGGACTAAGCCAAAAGAAGAACCGACTGATTGGGATAACGCAAAGATCAAGGCAGCTAACTTTAATAGCAGAGCGTTAAATGCCCTATTTAGTGCAGTCACCAATGAGGAGTTCAAGAAGATATCCTCAACTGAAACTGCTAAGGAGGCTTGGACCATCCTCCAGACAACCTATGAAGGATCAAAAGCTCTCAAGGGCTAAGGTACTTGGGTAGATTAGGCTTGGAGGGTCTTTTGCTATTCGTGTATCCCAACTACATTCTTTAGTAGATTATTTACCGCTTGGAAGGCGATGGAGAGGTTTTACGCTGAGGACTTCGGTTTCCTCTTCGATAACACATCGTGTGTTATCCGTGTGTTTGCATCTTCCTTCCCTTTATCTTTGCCTTATATTTACTACGGTGGATGTGTTTATATTTGGCTTAGATTAGTTATCGATTCTGTGATTTGCTTATGTTCATGTTCCGCACATTAATTGTTTGATTATAAGCTTGAATTGATATTTTATAATTTGAGGTCTAAACGTTCAAGGGTGTTTTATACACATATTGAACTTTCAATTGGTATCAGAGCGGGTACACTTATTGTAGTTTTAATACCTGAGTGTGATCCTTGACCCCTTATTAAGATGGATAGGTCTCAATCTCTCAATGTTCCACCATTTTTTTATGGTAATAATTATGCCTTCTGGAAATTTAGAATGAGGGCATTTCTATGCTCTATTGATGACACCATGTGGGACGCGGTTGAAATAGGTTAAACTAGGCCGGAGGCTGAAAAATCCACCTAGGATAAGGCAGCTCTCGCAGCAGCTAATGCTAATAGTAAAGCGTTAAATGCTATTTTTTGTGGTGTGTCTCCTGATGAATTCCACAAGATCTCTCATATGATGGTAGCCAAGGAAGCTTAGGAGATTTTGGAGATGACATATAAGGGTACGAAGAAAGTTAAGGACACAAAACTTCAGATGCTTACCACCAAATTTGAAGAGCTCAAGATGGGTGATGATGAACCATTTGATTCATTCTATGGGAAGCTCAATGAAATTGTAATTGCTAAACTCAATCTTGGGGAGAAAATTGAAGATACTAAGGTGGTGAGGAAAATATTGAGGTCATTGCCTGAAAGTTTTAGAGCAAAGGTTACAACCATAGAAGAAAGCAAAGACTTGGATGAGATCAAAATCCAAGAGTTAATAGGATCTCTTCAAACGTATGAGCTGGGACTGCGTTCTCACAAGACGAGTAAATCGCTTGCTCTCAAAACCATCACCGAAAGAATGGATGATCCTTCCGAAGAAGATGAAATGGAGAAGGAAGTAGCATACCTTGCGAAAAACTTCCGAAAATTTCTGAAAATGAAGAATAGTGGGAAACCATTCAACAGAGGGAAATTTCTGTCCTCAAGAGGTGATAGGAAAGACTTTAAGAAAAGTGAAGGGAAGGATTCTCAATTTCCTGCGGACGTTGTGTGCTTTGAGTGTAATGGACATGGACATGGACACTTCAAAAAGGAATGTCATAATTACTTGAAGTCAAAAGGAAAGGTCTATACCACTACCTTGAGTGATACTGACTCATCAAATTCTGATTCTGAAGATAGTTGTGACGGAGAAGGAAATTACTCCGCATTCATGACCATTGCACATGTAGAACCCTCGGATGATTTGGGTTCACTTGTGAAGGAGCTTGGGGAACATTCTGATTTGGAGTCGTTTGGAATAGTTGAGGAGTCTGAAGATGAGGAAGTTGAAAAAGCAGTGGCATTGCAAGAGACTTACAACTCACTCCTTGAGAAGATCGGTGAATATGCTAAAGTGGCTAATGCAACCATTAAGAAGATGAAGAGGGCTGAGGAAGATTACAAAAGTCTTCTAGCACGATACAAGGAGGCGAAGTGTGAAATTGAGACATTAAATGGTGAGCTGTCGGAAGCTTATATCAAAGTAAGATTTCTCGAGCAAGAGGTGGTGCAAGCACAAGCCAAGATAGAAAAGGTCTCCTCCAATAAGCTGGAAGATGTTATTGCATCCCAAAAACATATCTCAGACAAGTCCGGATTGGGATATACCGGAGGAAGTAGCTCATCGACCAAAGCTACCAAAGAAGTGAAATTTGTGAAGGTCATAGAGCCGATTGTGGAAGAGCCCAACCCTGAGAATGTTAAGGTTGCGAGGAAGAAGAATGCAGCTGATCAACCGGTGTTAAATAAGTCCCGTAATCAATCAGAATTCAGTTATGGCGCTAAAGGGAGATCAGTTCCAAGATCACAACAGGGTCCTAGAACGGATTATGTTTGTCATTATTGCGGACTGCAAGTACATACCAGACCAAATTGTCAAAAGCTGAGATCAGACAACAATGCAAGCGCACCTCGGCCACGAAGAAGAAGAAATGACATGAGGTCTTGGGGTGGTGAGCAACCAAGAAGTCAGAACCATGATCCAGGAATGATGGACGTGATGAAGATGATTGGTGCTTTCACCAACTGCCTGGAAAGCTTCACACGAAGGTTTGACAGTCCTAATTCTCGTACTCAATCCGTTAACGAGCTTGTACCTTTGTACTAATGGCTTTGTGCATTTAACGAGCTTAGCTTGTCTCTAATGCACACATATCATTGTGGAAGAAATTCTGAAATCTATGTGACTGTTGTAAATAGATCTTCAACCTTGTCATAAATGATTAGTGAATGGTTTTGTTAATCTTGAGACATGCATAGACTCATGCCTATATAGCTTCCCACTTTTTATTTTTATGCTTAAAAGAGCTCTCTAAATGTAAATCTCCAAATAAAAAGAGATATAGAGCTGCAAAACCTTGTCACACATGCTAATATTCGACTAGGAAAAAGGGAAAGTGACCAAAATAAAATGTTTGATGCCCAAGAAGCCAAAGGCTATCTCATCAATTGAAATATCAAAAATTTCAGGCATCTATCTCGAAAAGAGATTTTTTTTTGCTCAAAAAGTGCAAATGATATGTTGAATATGGAGCCAAATGAAAAACTTCAAAGAATTGTTATCCAGTGCTTATGGGAGGTTATATATGCATGTTTCTATAATTAAGATAGGTCACATTATCTAGTGCTAGTTGTGTATGCCTTGATTGAATTGATCATTGAAACTTCACATTAGACTAAGGACTATCTCACTTTTGATATCCACACACAACACACAAGTCTATGTTCAATGAATGCCATATTTATTTGTGTGATTGTACTTAATTAAATGTGTTTTCACAAACTCAATCTTTGTTGCTCAAACACAAAATGATTTTTGAGTGTTTAGTTTGTTTTTAGAAAGTGTTTTTATTTTTACAAAAATGTCAAAAATTTCAAAAACAGTGTTGCTCTGTTTTGGCAACTAAGTCGCGGGTTGGCCCAGTCGCCTAAAAACTTGATGATTGCTTCAGTTGCTGCGTAAAGACCTTAAAAGAAGATTTGAAACTGTAAGGTCAAAATTTATCAACCATCTTGTTGGCTTTATTCCGTGCCAATTTGCTTGTAATTTAGCACTTAGTAACCTTGTATTTAGGTGGGATCAATATAAGGGTAGTTTGTGAGAAGATGTGAAGAAAAGCTCAAGTATGTTCAAGAAGGCAGAGTTTCGTGGCTAGGACTCGAAGATAACTCGCGGCTTGCAAGCCACCAAATGCTGGCACATAAGATGCACATAGGGGAGCTGAAGGATCGCGCCAGCTGTCGCACTACCGGACAAAAGTCCCAGGCTAACCAGGCCGTTACGTCGCGACTTGAACTCGCAACTTGGACAAGCCGTGAGGTCAAGCAGCCAATCAGCCCTATTTGGCAAAAACTGACTCTTCGTATTCCAAACACACACTACTATATACAGACCCTTATACCCACTAAATTATGAGAGCTTCCAGAGAGAATTTTGTGAGAGAAACCTTAGAGAAAAACAAGATTGCCTTATCCCCAATCTTTACCTTAGAGACTCTACAAATTCCTCTACTCTCTTCCTCTTCATTGTCACATCCTTGAGAGGCCATTGACCAAATCCTTATCTCACCACACCCACGTCTGTGAGAAGGTTCATTTGGTGCTAAGGGAAGCAGTTTGGAAGGAACCAATATACATTAGTTGATGCTATGGTATAGTAGCAAAATTCATGAAGCTAAAGAAGAAATAGGTTCGGTGTAACCTCGTTGGAGCAAGAAGCTTGGAGGGCTTAGGTACTTAGGTAGATTAGGCATGGAGGGTCTTCTGCTATTCGTGTATCCCAACTACATTTTTTAGCAGATTATTTACCGCTTGGAGGGCGGCAGAGAGGTTTTACACCGAGGACTTCGTTTTCTTCTTCGATAACACATCGTGTGTTGTCCGTGTGTTTGCATCTTCCTTCCCTTTATCTTTGCCTTATATTTACTACTGTGGATGTGTTTATATTTGGCTTAGATTAGTTATTGATTCTGTGATTGGCTTACGTTCATGTTCCACACGTTAATTGTTTGATTACAAGCTTGAATTGATATTTTATAATTTGGGATCTAAACGTTCAAATGTGTTTTATACACATTTTGAACTTTCAGAAACCTTTGAATGGAGTCTTAAAGTCATAAGTATGAGAACTTGTGGTTGCTGCAGATCAAGGAAAAAATTAGTCTGTGGACTCAGAGCTGTCACGAGGTCGTGGTAGTAAGTTTTCTACACGAAGTAGCAATAGGATGTTAGTGGTCTAAGTCTTATTGTACAAACTTCAATTCTTTCATAGTGGATCTGTTTTTACCTTGAGGATAGCTAGGTTCAATCATCCCCAAGTTTTTTAGCGATTATGTTTTTTGGGTCATCAGATCTGTGTGTTCTTTATTTTTATGCGTTATATCTACTTTACACATATTGGTTTAACCTAGATCTAATTAACAAACTTGTTAATCAACTTGGCTTAATATTTGGTTAAACATATTGTGTTAAAGGGTCTAAAAATTAACAATTTTAAGTAACGTCCACCTCATAATTCATATTATTATTATTTTACTTTAATGAATTATCCATCCAACACAACCCCACATACTCACACTTGCAAGTTCACTCTACTATTTTAGTTGTGAAGAGATGAAAAAAAAATTACTATTTACTTGAGATGAGCTTTTATTTAGTTAATTAACAAGTAAACAATGAGCCGGCAGAAATATTGAGGAGAAAAAGCAAGAGACACAACTTGAGAATAAGAATGAAAAGGAAAATGTAAAGTTTTGTTTTGAAATGGATTTACATCTATGCTATTTAAAGAAGCTGGGTTCATTGTCCATTGGATTAATTACAAGTCTTTGGAAAATTGGAGGGCTCAACTATTATTTTATTTGTGAAGAAGCCTTACCTGTTAGACTAGGTTTATGTCCTTTGAATAAATTAGAGGGGGGGGGGGGGGGGGGGGGAGGAGGGTGTGTACGTTTTTGAGGGGGCTTGTATCTTTTTGCTATGTATGTTACTCATCTATAAAGATGTTGCTCACATTCAAGAAAAAAACATTCCACTATTATTTTTGTTAGGTTTAAAGATTTTAGGAACTAATGTATTAGAACTTCAATATGTATTTGTTGGCAAACCATGATCAAAACATAAAGTCTAGGTTTATGTTTGCTCAAAGTATGGTTTGATGTAAAGTTGGTATCAAGTAATTGCAGGAATTACTATTCAAAATTTGCAACTCTCGATCGATCGAAAATTAGACTCGATCGATTGAAACACATGCATTAGTAATTTTCTACAGAATTATTAAACTAGCCCAAGCCCACATGATGTCTAAGGTTAAGTTTTTAACTCCAAGTATAAAAGGAAAAACCCTAGCTACATTTTAGAAGTCTTTGTTGAGTTGTGTATTGAATCTTTTGTGAGATCTGAGAGGTGTTTACTTTCATACACACACATAGAATTATCAAGATCAAGATTCACATCAAGAACTTGATGATTGCTTCAGTTGCTGCATAAAGAACTTTAAAGAAGATTTGAAGCCTTTGAGTGGAGTCTCAAAGTCATAAGTATAAGAACTTGAGGTTGTTGCAGATCAAGGAAAGAAGTAGTTCGTGTACTTGGAGCTGTCACGTGGTCGTGATAGTAAGTTTTCTACACGAGGTAACAATAGGATGTTAATGGTCTAAGTCTTATTGTACAAACTTCAATTCTTTCATAGTGGATCTGTTTTTACCTTGAGGATAGCTAGGTTAAATCCTCCATAGATTTTTTACCGATTATGTTTTCCTGGGTCATTAGATTTGTGTGTTCTTTATTTTTATGCATTATATCTACTTTACGCATATTGGTTTAACCTAGATCTAATTAACAAACTTGTTAATCAACTTGGCTTAATATTTGGTTAAACATATTGGGTTAAGGGGTCTAAAAACTAACAATTTTAAGTAACGACCACCTCATAATTCATAGTATTGTTATTTTACTTTAATGAATTATCCATCCAACACAACCCCACATACTCACACTTGCAAGTTCACTCTACTATTTTAGTAGTGAAGAGATGAAAAATAAATAAATAAATAAATAAATTTACTAACTGTGAAGGTTTATAGCTTTGTTTGGTTGTGTTGAGATGAGCTTTTATTTTGTTAATTAACAAGTAAACAATAGCACTGGCAGAAATATTGAGGAGAAAAAGCAAGAGACACAGCTTGAGAATGAGAACGAAAAGGAAAATGTAGAGTTTTTTTTTTAAATGGATTTACATCTATGCTATTTAAAGGTGGGTCAACTATTATTTTATTTGTGAAGAAGCCTTACCTGTTAGACTAAGTTTATGACCTATGGAAAAAAAATTATAAATTTTGTGTGGGGGGGCTGAGGGGCCGCATGGACCCCCCCAAGGAGCAAGTTGGCTTCGCCCCTGCTCTTGGTAGTGCATAATGATTGAAGAAAAAGAAATATGTGGAGATAAGTATATGGGTTTTGCGACTATATAAGTAGGAGACTGCAAAATTTTCCTTTTGTGATCAATTTGTTTTTGGACTTGTAAGGAACCACTGCGACAATGACATAAGGCTTCATGATGCTGCTTCCCCTCTCCCTCCCCGTCCTTATAACACACTCCATGAGGTTTGGGTTACTTGTAAAAACACTTCAAAGTTTTAATAGATCCTTTTCATATCCACTAAGTTGATCCTCAAGACTTAGTTATATTAGCTTCTATGAACAGAAACATCAAATGATAATCACATGAACAGTGGTGTGAATTAGTTGGTGAATATTTTTAATGTAGTCACTTACTCACGTGATGTTTACATTGTTTTTCCTAAAAAATGAGCTAAAGAAACCTAGTCTCAGACTCTCAGGGGTCAATTTGACAACTAAAAAGAAATTGTTGACATTTTTTTTTTTTTTTTGCAATGAGTAGACTTTGTAACTAGCAAAGTCATTCCATATCTGGTTCCTTTTTGTTTTTCTTGCCTTATGTCTTTTCAGAACAATGTATGTTTGAAACTGGCAACTTTTATAGCTCATTGGCTAATTTGATTCTTGAATAATAAAAAACAACCTTGTGTTCTAATTTTCTTTCATTTATCTTAGTGTGTGGGGGTCATTTTTGAATTTGCCAAGTGTTTGAACTTGATTGGGCTTTTTCAATGACCCAATTTAGTTTAGGGAGCCAAATCCGCAATTCACTTCGGCACGAATGATGAGGAAGGCTAGCAATGCATCTTGACAATATACGACACTTAACAAAGCTGCAAAAGAAAGGAAAACTTGCAGCCAACTCTCTCAACTTTGGAGAATTGGGTGTTAGCTTCAAAGGCAAAGGCAAAAAAAAAGAAAAAAAAAAAGAAAAAAAAAGAAAAAAGAAAAAAAAAGAGTATGATGGAGAAAGTGGTATCTCTGTTTTGTGCGCTCTGTAACTCATGGAAATGCTTGAAGCTTTCGTTTTGTGGATGAATGGTGGGCTTTGGATAGGAATTTCGTTTTCTGTTCCTTCGTTACTAGTTGTTATTGAAGCAAAAAAATAATTTCAAAAAAGTAATGTCAGCAATAGGTTCAAATTTAAATCAATAAACTAACTAATTACCTCTGGTTTGTTATGAAAATATTGTGAATACGTTATGAACGTAGCACCCTTTTTTTTTTTTTTTTGTTTGAAGCAACTATGGTTGACTAAAGCCCAGAGGCCACGGCCATGAAAAGTGCTTCTCTAAAAGGGAAATGGGCTGACTAATTTGCTGAATTTAAGGTTTCAAAACGATCAGTAATTTGCTAAGATTTACGTAGGGTATGCACCTAGGAAGCACGGACGCGGCGCCAGAGGCGCCGCACCCGCGTCGGACGCGGTACGACGCTACGACGCGCGAGGGATGCCGCTGACCCCGCGTCGGTGCCGTGTCGGGCCGCGTCTGCCACGTGGTTTTTTTTTTTTCGCCGACTCGTGCCGACGCGGCGAGGACTCGGGCCAATTCGTGCTGAAGAATCAATTGGATGTCTCGTTGCAAATTCTCTTCACCATTGGAGGTCTTTGCCAATGCATTCCTGGTCTCATCGGAGCCGATAATCTCATTATTGGCTTCATCGGCGACCTTTGTCGAGTGGGCTAGTGTCGGACAGCTACCGAGAACAGCTTCAGGAAGCATCGACTGACTGATGCCAAAGATATCCCTGGGATTTTGGTTTCGTGTGGTGGAAAAGAAGAGGAGGAAGTGAGCTGTTGTTTTGGGCCGCTAGACAAAGATGGGCTTGGGTTTAAAAGTGTGGACTTGTTTGGCTTTGACTGGGTTGAATGGGGCTATAGACTTAAAATAATCTTCTGTGGGCTTAACATTTTGGCCCACTTCCTAGACTTTGGACCACTTAACTTTCCACCTACCATCTGGTCCATGGTCCAATATCAAGCAAACATCCAGAGATAAATCAGTGCCATTGCTAGTTTTATACTTTTATTTAGTTAATAGTTTTAACTTATTAGTAATTTGTGAATATGTGATTTGTGATTTGTGAGTGAATCTGCGAACTTGGCTTAGCAATATATTAAAAATATAAATAAAAATATTTTTAATAATTTTTTAATCGCCGAGTCCTACCGCACCCGCACCCACCTTTTTCAAAAATTGCCGAGTCCCGCACCCACACCCGAGTCCCAAAACGCACCCGTGCTTCATAGGTATGCACACAGGTTCAACAGGATTTAAACATTTCCATGAGCTACTGAATTTACAGACACAGTGCAGTTAGCATGGCCTCATTGGTTTCTCTTGTGCCCCTAGCCCATCGAAGAGACTTTGGATGAGCCCGACACTAGTCAGTAGTGCAAATGACCCTCCTACTCTCCAGGCCACATCTCCTCATTTTCCCATGTGTTGGTCTTACCTTTGTTGCGTATGAGCTTGGTCCATAGACTCAATTATCCATACAGCAAAAGGATGAGAAAAATAGCATAAAAGGCGAACCAGCCACATCTTTTTTTGAGGATCGGCTTTGGGCTGTCTTTTGGGTTTAATTGCTAGTTCCATTTTTGCCTTTGACACACATAAAACAAGTTTCCTTTCAAATGGGCTGCCGAGTGGGCCTTCATTCTTGTTATTTCTTTGTGTACTGATTTGTCCTGGTCTTTGTTGACAAATGGAGCTCATGGGCCTTGGGTCTCACTTTACTTCTTGTGACAAATATTCCCCTAACAGTTGGTAAGGCAAGTTTTATTTTTATTGTGTTCTCTAGTCTTATATTAGTTCTTCCAAGAAACTGAATAGTTTTTTACACCAGGGAGATGACAAAATCCAATAAAAAAAATGATGTTTGGAGCGATAGAAAATGATGGTCAACTGGAATACAATTTCTAGTTAATTGTAAAATAATGGCACTTATGGCGGAAATTAGTTTATGTGTTCATTTTTTATAAATCATTTTCCATTTTACCCAAAACTTATTAACTAAACTTCCACCCCAACCACACAAACATATACTATCTGCCACCTAACTACCATCCTCCACTAAAGTTGCCAGTCTCTGGTGGCCAATCACTGCCGTTGAGTGTCACCACCACTAGTCCTGATCACTATTTTTTATCTAAAATTTTTATTTTTTTATTATATGTGTACTTGGGAGATAACAAAATTTGAGAAAGTATTAGAAATTATGTTTTCCACAATATTTTCATGAACGCAACCAAATACTGAAAAATATTTTCAAGAGTATTTTTAAGAAAATACGGGGGATTATTTGGTTGGGAGGGGGAGGGGAATTGATTATGTTTGGGTACAACTGTACAAGTGTTTTCTTCTCAAACCTATCATTTTGATATGTTTTATTTTATTTCTGAATTGTTTTATCCATCTACCCCTCTCCTCTCTACTTAACATTGGGTTCTTTTTCCCTTTTTTTTTTTTTTTTTTTGAACTTTTACTTTCAAGTTTGTTTTTCTTTTAAACTTTTTTTTTTCCTCCATATAATAAAGGCATGAGAGTAAATTTATACAAAAATATGTTTTATCCTTTTATTTTCTCCTCAATCAAATAAAAGAAATTTTCATCTCTCCACTCTCCCATCTCTCCAATCAAACAAAGCCTTAAATATCTATAAAACTCATGTTGAGTGCAATGTGCAAAGCCTTCACTTCCTCTCACACTATATCACCCACCAAAAGACAGAAGCAATGAAAAAGCCCTACATGAAGGCCATCAGGACTGGGAGCTTTGAAAGCCATAAAAGACCATAAACCAACAATTATCTTATTGTTTGATACAGGTCAGATAAGATTCTCTACCTCAACCTTATTAAGACAATTGTTCCAAAAGGGAGGGTTACAATCATACCTAAAAGCATAGCAATGGCCAGAAGTAAAAAGGTCCGAGTACTCTTTACTAATATATTCAGCTATTTCTCTTTCCCCTTGAATCCAATTACCAACACTATCTTTCATGCACGAAATACGGTTTCTCCTTCTACAAACCAATGCCGAGGTGTGATAAAAACTAGTATTCCTATCCCCTTCCACCAACCATGTTATTTGGGATTTCATGGCCCAAAACTCCTCTTCCATCTTGGCAATCTCATGATATTCAGCTTTCAAATCTCTCTCCAAATCCACAAGAAAATTATTAGGATTGATCGACATGGCTGCCTGGATACCTCCAAGCCTGGTAAGAACTCTTTTCTTACAATGAAACAAATTTCCAAAAACATTTTTATTCCATTTCCTTGCTTTATCCACAAAATTTGAAACAACTTCAGGGAGTCTAGTAGGGCTAGCCCAGGCCTCTCTCATAACTCCCAGGAAATCTGAGTGAGTCAGCCACATTGGCTGGAAACGAAAGGGATGCGGAAATTTGACATCTTGACTCCTATTCAAACACAACAACACAGGGCAGTGGTCAGAATATGCTCTTTCAAGGTGCTGAACAGATGCTTCAGGATATAAACCATCCCATTCCGCGTTGACAAATACCCTATAAATTCCAAATAATTAAATTCATAATAACAAATCAAGAGAAAGCAAACCAGAGTCTTAGGAGGATTTTGGAACCTCACCTCCTTCCTCACAATGCATGTCCGCCATAGGCACAACTGAGGCCTCCAGCTGATCACGATGAAGCTTGCCTTCCACTCCTTCATTTATCTCATCCTTAGGCCCTTGCCCTGATCGGAGAGCCGGATCAATCTGCTTCAGGGAACAAGAAGAGAAACGAGCAACGACGTGCTTCGAGGAATTTAGATTTTCCTGGTTTGCAATCTCTATCATAAGCGATCTAGCTGAAATAGACCTCGGGATGCTCTCCATCCCATCCTCACCGCCAGCTACTTCCATAAGCTCCACTACCTTTAGCTCTATTCGACCCTTACCCATATCAAAATCTTGCTCCTTCGCATGCGCACCTTCACCGATCGGTTTTATAGTAGGATCACATGAACCCCCGGCTTTGAACTCTCTAAATTCTATCCTCGAAACATCCGATAAGCCCATAGACCTCATCCCGTTGCCTACCGTCGTTGATTGAGTGAAAGGAGCAACACCCACCTCTTTCCAAACTGAAGACGATATTTTTTTCCACATATGAATATGTCCAACGGACCTTTTTTTCTCCCAATAAATGAGTCAATCAATATTTAATAATGGTTGTCATACCCTTAAATTTAGAAAACCAAGAAAGTCAATTTCCTTTTAGAGAAGCAATTTTCGTGGCCTCTGGTTAACCAAAGCTTGAGGAAAATTAGTGTTAATCTTCTCTTTTTTAGTGTTCATTGCTCAAAGCAAGTGGATTCTAATGCCCAAACCATTCAGCAGGTTTTTCTCTCATTTAACACATTTTTTAGTGACTCTAAAAAATTTGTAAAATGAAGGAGGACCTCAATGCGTAGGGGACCAAAGCTTAAAACACACAGAAATTCAAAAAATTATAATTGCATATAGGTGCTTTCCTATGTTCACACAAAACTTTAAACACATTCATCAAATAGTTTAACACACTTCCATAAATTTAAGTGTTGAAATTATATTTACAAAAAAATAATTTTACTCTCAAATTCTAGTCAGGACAATTGAAATTGTATTTTGAAACCACAATTTTAATTGATAAAATCTGTTTTCTAAAACACGATTCTAAAAAAAAATTAAATTCTCAAACAACATTAAAACTTAAAAAAATTTCAATTTAAATAATTAAAATTAAAAATATATTATTTTGCAAATTTTGTTGATGTTTCACACATTCTCTACATCTTCATATTGTTGCATTGTGACTTGGTCCTAAAAAATATCTCATTTATCTATTGAGACGATCACATTCAGTTGTCAATGTATTGATAATATGCTTAATGGCATTTTTTTTTTTTCTTTTCGGAGTGAAGTATGCTTAATGACATGGATTTTTTATTCATGTCCAATCCTGGAGTCAATTTTGGAATCTAACCATTTTATGTTTTACGCATGACTTTTTCAGTTATTTGGCCTTTTGTCCGACACTTGGTTGTACTTGTACATTATCCATTAAGTTACTATATATGTGTTAATAATTTGTAGCAACCATTGGTTTGACTACTTTGTAATTGTCGATTGGACAAATGCATTGTTATTAAAATTGCAATTCGGATCGTGCAATCCTATTATCCCACTTCATCAAAATAACTAAGGTGACACCAATAAATTTGTTAGGCAAATTAGAGATGTTTACGATCACTTAAGATCAATCAAGATCGATAGAAACCATACAATCCTACACTAATCCTAACGTACCAGAATTGTGTTCACCGCATACATTTTTCTTCCATTTTAGGCTTAGGCCACTGTGTAGATTATGGTTTTAACAACCTTGGACATGTATCAACCTTTAATTAATACAAGTTTCATATTTAAGATAATGTGAACCCATAAAACCCATAAAAGTATTTAAGAGAATATGATATGTATATATATATATATATATAATTTTCCCCTAAAACTATTTTTTATTAATTTTTCATATTTTTTAACAAAAAAAAGAAAAAAAAAATCAAAACTACACCTTTTTTTGGATCACTAATGGTACATTTCTGATTGAGACTAATAGAAGGATTGAATTGAATAAAGAAAAAACTTAAAAGACTGCATTAAACGAAAGTGAAATTACAAAATTAAATATAATTTTAAGCAAAGTTAGATATTGCAATTTATAACTTAGCCTGAGTGTAAAGTGGCTAATAGTAAAAATTAATCTTAACAGGATTTCAACCAAATCATGCAAATAATTAGTTTTGGATGGCGGCATGATATACCTGCTCCAACAAATCATAGAAAATTCCAGCGTTTAAACTCAACTTTTTTTTTCCTTCTTTTGTTTAATAATTCAATAGTTGGGGAAATGAGAATTATACCATAAATATCTCCATTAGAAATACAATGAAGATTTGAACTCAACTTTCTTAGTTAAAACAATAAAAATAATTCCTAAAAGATTAAGAATTAAATAAAATATTAGGTTTTGAGTTTGTAATGTTGGCAAACCATGACAAAACATGACAAAAACTAAGTCTCATTAGTTTAGAATGGTCTACATTGAAGCCCAAGACAAAAAACTCAAGTTTGGGATAAAAATAAATGAGTTACAAGCTGTTTGGTTCAATTGATGCTAGTGATTTTTGATCGATCGAAAATCGCATATCAGCAAAATCAGCAAACGTAAAAAAGCAATAACTTATTCATTTGAAGCCCAAATCGAGAGTCGTTTCTTCCAGTATTTGAAGGACATCATAAGCTAACCCTAGGTAGGGTTTTCAGAGATTTTTAGAGAGACTAAAGTGCTGTCTGAGCCTCTTTTTATTTTTAGGGTTTTGTACCTAAAGGCTCTCTAAAGGCGGTTGCTCATATTGTTGTTTGTGTGAATCTCTTATGAGATTTGTGAGGAGCTTTCCTTCACACAAATTTAGGGTTATCAAGGAGGAGATTTCTTCAAGAACTTGATGATCATTCAGTTGCTGCCATAAGAACTTAAAGATACACAAGCGGGAGTGCTTGTACTTGCTGGAGAATCCAAGAAAGAAGGAGTCCGTGATCTCGGAGCTTGCATTTGGTCGTGTCAATAGGTTTTTACTGGTGGGTAGCAATAAGATGTTAGTGGTCTAAGTCTTATTGTAAAACTTCAATTCTTTCTATAGTGGATTCAAGTTTACCTTGAGGATAGCTAGGTTAAATCTTCCCCAGGTTTTTTACTGGTTTGGTTTCTTGGGTCATCATATCATTGTGTTATTTATCTTTCCGCTGCTATACATGATATGATTATATGATTGTGTTAACCTAGATCTGAAATTTGGACTAAGTAATTACTTGGCTAATTTACTAGGTTAATCTGGTTGTGTTTTAAGGGGTCTAAAAACATACAAGTGGTATCAGAGTAGGTATCTCTTTTGTCTTAGATCTTTCGATCTAAAAGCTGATCCTTGACCCTTATTGTCATGGATAATTTGAAGTGTCTTTCTGATCATGCTTCTGCTCATGCTTCTGTTGATTTTATTGATGCCTGTGAAACTCTTCATAAGGAATTATTGAAATCTATGAAAATTGCTAAGAAATTCAAGGAAGAGTCAAAATTAGCTAATCTTGAAAAAGAGGAATTGGTTGTTAGATTAGATGAATCTAATAAAAAGAATAAATTTTTGAGAAATCAAATTTCCTCTCAAAATGAGAAGATGAAAAACTTGGAACAAGAGTTAATTGAATCTAAAGCTAAAATTGAAAATTTGACTAGTACCAAGCCTATTGATGATAATAGAAGTATTTCTGTTTCTCTTAAGCCTAAAACTAAGAAAGTTTATATTCCTCCTTTCAAGAGGAATAATAAAGAAAAGGCTTATTTTACTAGATTAGACAAATGTAAAAATTCTAATGTAGACGCTGAAGTTTTTGAACCTATGTCTAAACCTACTGTTAGAGAGCATAATAAATCTGTTTTTGTGCCTACCTATCACCTTTGTGATGTTGTTGGTCATGACCAAATTGTTCTTTGTTGAGGCAAAAACCAAAATTTAGGACTAGATTTGTTGTTAGGAATATCGATGTTCCTAAATTTGTTCTTGTTTGTCACTTTTGTGGTGTCTTCGGTCACATTCGTCCTAATTTTCATAAATTGAAATTGAAAAATTCTATATTTCAATCTAGGATATGTGATGATATTTCTCTTGCCACAAGTCCATATAAATTGTTTCATATTCTTTTCAAAAATTTGAGCTTGTTGGCTCGTGAAAGGAATTTATAGGATTTCAGTCTCTCTCAGAAGATTGGTGTACTTCCTCAAATACACTCTATTTCACATGGATTTTCACCTACAAAGCCAAAGACTTGTGCTATATGGGTGAGAAAAAATTCTCTAAGGTGAGTGTTGTTTTACTTGTCCCTGGTTTAATTCTTTCAATTAGTTGTGGACATGTTGTGTTTTTGTTTTTGGTTGTTTTTGAAAATTTTCAAAAAGACAAAAATATTTTATCTTGTGTCTTGTTTTATTTGTTTTGAGGATTACATGAGTTATAATATCTCTCTCTTGATTTAGAACATGTTTGACATTGTGGAGAAACTTGAATAGTATGTGTTATATAAGTGCTAAGCTATTTATGATTTTGTGAGAGTATGTACTAGTTTGTACATGTACTCATTGGTTAATTAAAAAATTGTTATTTCTTGTTTCTGAACCCTCTATAGCTTAGTTAAGCACTGTCATGCATTGCATTTGCCTTGTTCATTTCGCATAATGTGTGCTTTTTGTTTCTTGGTCATAAATTTTTTTAAATCAAAAAGATTTTGTGTTTTGCATTATTGTTCTTGGATTTGAAATTAAGGATTGGCTATATTATTTTTACATAACAAGTTTATGTACCTTGTTTAGCTTTGATGAGCTTATTTATTGCACTTTACTAGTTTAAGCTTAGTAGTGCATGTTGTGTGGGAGATGTTTATAATTTTTGATCACTTTGTCTTGATCTTAAAGTCACATGTCTTTGGTTGTCGGACTTAAACCTTTTGAGAAAGGCATAAATAACCATCTTACCACTGTTCACTAGCTAATCATGAACACCTTAGTACATATCGTAAGATTTTGTGCTCGAGAAAGTGTAGTACATGCACAAAAAGAACATAAGGTGTAGCCTCAATTGAAATGCTTAAAATTGGTGTGTACATTATTGGACTTAAAGTTAAATCAAATAATTAAAATTGGTGTGTACATTATCCCGGCTATTTTAATAAGTTTCTGCTCAATTAAAATTGGTGTGTACTATATGAGGCAAATCAAGAAACTTACATGATTGCAAGTTTTTATTCTAGGAGATGTGGGAGTTATATGATGTAACTCTTTAGGTGATAGTCTCTTTCAAATTCTATGTGATGAATTTTGTAGACTTTGTGTTTGGTTTCTATTCATATATCACCTCATATGTATCTCAAGGTTTTGCTAGTTGCACACACTACACAAGTTACTCTTTGCTAAACTTGGTACATTTTATTGTGCATGATCTTGTTGTAGCCATCCAAGATTAAAAGTTCCTTGATCTTAATACAAAATGTGTTTAAAATTTGAGAAATTGGAAATTCTACAGCTTGAATGTACCCGAATTAGGGATTTTGTTCAAATTGGGTTTAATTGATGAAATTGGCTTGTTGATTTGATGTAATTGATCATTATTATCTATTCTCTAACTTGTGTGATGATCAATTGGTCATTTTTTTTTAAAAAACGAACAAGTGGTTTTTTAAATTTTGGGGTTTTTGTCAGAAACTCTATGCTCAAGCCAATTTTGTGAATTTGAACTTATATTGAACTTAGTTTCACTGCATTAGAGCATGCATCATGACATATTTTTTCATGCATCATGTATGTTTAAGATTTACATGCATTGCATTGTTTTTTGTATCCATCTTGCAGTTTTGCAGTCGTATCTCTCTCATTGTTTTCACACATACATACACTTTGCTAAATTGGGTACTCAACTTGATTTAAAAATTGATTGATTAATGTTTGAGTTGTGTACTTTTTAGTATATGCTATTTTTTATGTGTGAACTATAGAAAATATTTTTCTTAAGAGATATGATGGATAATTAATGTGCAAATATTTTCTCTACTCATGCAATTGTTTATGGATCACATAGTGTCATGTTTGCATATATTGAAAGAGAGAATATTTTTTTCAAGTGTATCCTCAACTTAGTTTTTATTTGGTATGTGTCTTTTTTTTTTTTCCCTACCTCCAAATTTTTTCCCCAAAACTTGTTTTGTTTTTCCTATTTTTATAGGGGGAAGCTTGTTTTTCATGTTTGTTGTTCATAGGGGGAGTTGTTGCTCTTCATAGGGGGAGTTGCCTCTATTTTTTATAGAGTTGAACTATTTTTTGTTCCCTTGGTTCTCTTTTTTCTCTCATGTTTACTGTCACTCTACTCTTTGTTTGAGTTGTCTTTGTCAATACGTGACAAAAAGGAAGGGAAATAAATGAAATGTAGGAATCTTGTTTGTTTTGTTTAGATGGAGTTGAAATTGTTTTTGAAAGGGGGAGAATATAAAAACTTTTTGATGTATCTAACTTAGGGGGAGAGTTAATTTATTTTTGAAATTGTTTCATATTATTGTTTATATGTCTTTCTTTCCACACATACGGTGATGTGTTTGTTGAGTGTTTCAGAAAAGACATGTACATTCTGATCAAGACCTTCTACCTCTTCTTGCAACTTCTAGGTTAGGAGCCTTAGATTGGGATGTGTTATGTATTTGGGCATTTTATTGTATATGAGCATTATGTTGTATGTGTGTTTTGTCACGGATAGTCAAAGGGGGAGATTGTTAGGTTTTTAGTTTGTAATGTTGGCAAATCATGACAAAACATGACAAAAACTAAGTCTCATTAGTTTAGAATGGTCTACATTGAAGCCCAAGACAAAAAACTCAAGTTCAGGATAAAAACAAATGAGTTACAAGCTATTTGGTTCGATTGATGCTAGTCATTTTCGATCAATCGAAAATCGCATATCAGCAAACGTAAAAAGGCCATGACTTATCTGTATAAAGCCCAAATCGCGAGCTGTTTTTTCCAGTATTTAAAGGACATCATAAGCTAACCTTAGGTAGGGTTTTCAGAGCTTTTTAGAGAGACTAAAGTGTCGTGTGTGCCTCTTTTTATTTTTAGGGTTTTGTACCTAAAGGCTCTCTAAAGATGGTTGCTCATATTACTGTTTGTGTGAATCTCTTGTAAGATCTGTGAGGAGCTTTCCTTCACACAAACTTAGGATTATCAAAGAGAAGATTTTTGCAAGAACTTGATGATCATTCAGTTGCTATCATAAGAGCTTAAAGATACACAAGCGAGAGTTCTTGTACTTGCTGGAGAATCTAAAAAAGGAGTACGTGGTCTCGGAGCTTGCACATGGTCATGTTCGTGGGTAGCAATAAGATGTTAGTGGTCTAAGTCTTATTGTAAAGCTTTAATTCTTTCTATAATGGATTCAAGTTTACCTTGAGGATAACTAGGTTAAATCCTCTTCAGGTTTTTTACCGATTTGGTTTTCCTGGGTTATCATATCATTATGTTATTTATCTTTCCGCTGCTATACATGATATGATTATATGATTGTGTTAACCTAGATCTGAAATTTGGACTAAGTAATCGCTTGGCTAATTTACTAGGTTAATCCAGTTGTGTTTTAAAGTGTCTAAAAACATACATAAAACATTTAAAAGAAAATAGGATCAATGAAACCACTCCTAAAAATTGTTGATAAAAAATAGACTTAAGCCTAAAAAAAAAAATTTTGGAAGCAATTTTTTTAAGTGCATTGAAATAAAAGTACACATTTTCATACATAATCGGTATTTACATACAGTCACACACTACTGATTTTACACAGCAATTTAAAATTTGAAAGTGCTAGGACCCCAGCAATTTAAGTCGGTGATTTTCCTCATGGACTAATCCTTTGAGCGTTTCTTCTTATCAGAGACTGCCGAGGAAGATTTAGCAGATAGTTCCTTAGCTTGATAACAAGATTTGACATTGTTTTTGGCACATTCTTGCAGTAATCTAAGGAGATAATACCTTGTACAACTACAAACACTTGCTTGGTCTTTCAAAGTTGAACTCATGATTGATTGTTGTGCTCTCTAGTAATTTAGACTGACGCAAATGAAGAGGTAATTTGATGGGTGTGAAATGAAAGATAGTCAGTGTGAGAAATTGGGGTTCCTTTTCTTATATAGGCAGTGGAGATTTTTTATTTATTTATTTATTTTCTTAATGTGAAACCACTAAGTCACTAACCAACACTTCTCAACATTTTTTAGCGTGGGTGCATGTTTTAATGTTTATAGACTAGGAATCCTTATTTTCGGGTCATTTTTAGTCAGCTCCTTTGTCATTATCGGGAGATACTAGATAAATTCAAGCCGGGAATTTTCTTTTTATTTTTATTTTTTCTCTCTTACTTCACATATTCTCTTTGAGAATAAATTAAATTCGGACAGGTGTAAAATCTTATTTTTACAACCTCCAATAATGATGTGCCACATCTGATATTTACAACTAACGTTATATTTGTTTCACTGTAAAACGTTTTATTCAAAAATATTTTTAATATCTTACTGTATTTATTCGTTGACCATAAAATATTTTATAAAAATACATATTGGCTCTCCCCCCATTTGATGGTTGGGTTGCTACTCTAGTGATAAGTGCCACCAATTTTAATAGCTTGTGTTTAAAAATTGTACATGTCACACCAAACATTTGAAAATGTTTTCAAATGTAAAACTTTACAAAGAAACAAACATAATGAAATAGAATTCCATACCAAACCTTCTTCTTGTACATAGACACTGCCACTCCACCAAGCTGAGAAGCCTCTATTGATACTATCAGAGTCTAGAAATCTCGAAGTAGCCATGAGATGGCCACAAAGGGAAACATGAATTGGGATCACAAGATGGGTAATCAAGAATCACAAGAAACACACCCACCAGGTGATGGAAATAAGCATGTACGCAGCGAAAAATTAACGGATCTACATCATTCTAAATCTATAACATGCAGTATGTAAATTTCAGAATTCGAGTACAAGAGAGCGTACCTTGGTGCGGTGAAGTTCAAAGCCGAAGATCAGAAGTTCTTGGGAGACTTTTAATCTTCATTCCAATTCCACTTGATACCCAAGATGTGTGGTCTCTCAATCAGTTTCCAAGGAGAGAGTTAAGGATGTTCAACACTCACATACAAACCATTTCATTTTTTGTGAGAACTCTCATGAAAAGACTTAATAAAAAGTCTCTTGAAAAAGCCTTAATGAAATTTTGTATGTTACTCTCCTTATATACAACTGATTATCTAATTGGGTTAGCCTTTTGAGTCATTCCAATTAGGCTCTAGTATGTGGCTTGGAGTGGGACCAAAAGGGACCAACAAGACTTTAGCTCCAATGGGCCTTGGGCTTTTCTGTCAACTCTTGACAAGTCCAAAGTTACCATTAACTATATTTAATATCACTATATAAATATAGTTGCACTCTAGGCCTTATCTATAAATTATATCCCAAGACTTTATTATATATGCAACTCCTTCATTAAAATATAATTGACTGCTACTTTGTAGATTACTACATCTTAATCCTTGAGTACCCAGTTTAATCCTTTATGTTATTCAATTCCATAAATATATACTTTAGTAATTCCTTACCAAAGTGGCTGGGCCCAACACTCTGAATAACCAAACCCATTAAACTTATCTCAAGGATTAAGATGAGTCTGAAGATGAGGAAGTTGAAAAAACAGTGGGATTACAAGAGACTTACAACTCACTCCTCGAGAAGACCGGTGAATATGCTAAAGTGGCTAATGCAGCCATTAAGAAGATGAAGAGGGCTAAGAAAGATTACAAAAGTCTTTTGGCACGATCCAAGGAGGCGAAGTGTGAAATTGAGACATTAAATGGTGAGCTATCGGAAGCTTATATCAAAGTAAGATTTCTTGAGCAAGAGGTGGTGCAAGCACAAGCCAAGATAGAAAGGGTCTCCTCCAATAAGCTGGAAGATGTTATTGTATCCCAAAAACATATCTCAGACAAGTCCGGGTTGGGATATACTGGAGGGAGTAGCTCATCGACCAAAGCTACCAAAGAAGTGAAATTTGTGGAGGCCATAGAGCTGATTGTGGAAGAGCCCAACCCTGAGAATGTTAAGGTTGAGAAGAAGAAGAATGCAGCTGATCAACGGGTGTTAAATAAGTTCCGTAATCAATCAGAATTCAAATATGGAGCTAGAGGGAGATCAAACCCAAGATCACAACAGGGTCCTAGAATGGATTTTGTTTGTCACTATTGCGGACTGCAAGGACATACCAGACCAAATTGTCAAAAGCTGAGATCAGACAACAATGCTAGCGCACCTTGGTCACGAGGAAGGAGAAATGACATGAGATCTTGGGGTGGTGAGCAACCAAGAAGTCAAAACTGTGATCCAGGAATGATGGATGTGATGAAGATGATCGGTGCCTTCACCAACTGCCTGGAAAGCTTCACATGAAGGTTTGATAGTCCTAACTTTCGTACCCAATCCATTAAGGATATCATCCCAAACGCTCGTGACGTATGGGTGACGAAGGGTACTCATGCATAAGCATTACAACATGTTCATGCATCAATACTTCCCTTGTTTGTGAATATGCCTAGTTGTGTGCTTCTTGCTAGTATTTAGGTTGTTATTTTGTGTGTGTGGTTGTTTGTGATTCAAATGTTTTTACATTTTTTTGTTATGTTTTTTATCAACCTTTTACTACTTTTGTGTCAAAAATCCAAAAACACATAAAAAGTAGAAAATCCAAAAAGTTTGATCGGCTTTGTTGAGTTTTGTCTCAAAGCATGTTTTGCCTTGTACCTTTGTACTAATGGCTTTGCGCATTTAACGAGCTTAGCTTGTCTCTCATGCATGCATATCATTGTGGAAGAAATTCTGAAATCTATGTGACTGTTGTAAATAGATCTTCAACCTTATCATGAATGATTAGTGAATGGTTTTGTTGATTTTGAGACATGCATAGACTCATGCCTATACATCTTCCCACTTTTTATTTTTATGCTTAAAAGACCTTTCTAAATGTAAATCTCCAAATGAAAAGAGATATAGAGCTGCAAAAGTCTGTCACACATACTAGTATTCGACTAGGAAAAAGGGAAAGTGACCAAAATAAAATGTTTGATGCCAAGAAGCCAAAAGCCATTTCATCAATTGAAATATCAAAAATTTCAGGCATCTATCTCAAAAAGAGATTTTCTTTGCTCAAAAAGTGCAAATGATATGTTGAATATTGAGCCAAATGAAAAGTTTCAAAGAATTGTTATCAAGTGCTTATGGGAGGTCATATATGCATGTTTCTATAATTGAGATAGGTCACATTATCTAGTGCTAGTTGTGTATGCCTTGATTGAATTAATCATTGAAGCTTCACATTAGACTAAGGACTACCTCACTTTTGATATCCACACACAACACACAAGTCTATGTTCAATGAATGCCATATTTATTTGTGTGATTGTACATGATTAAATGTGTTTTCACATACTCAATCTTTGTTACTCAAACACAAAAAGGTTTTTGAGTGTTTAGTTTGTTTTTGGAAAGTGTTTTTATTTTTACAAAAATGTCAAAAATTTCAAAAACAGTGTTGCTTTGTTTTGGCGACTAAGTCGCGGGTTGGCCCAGTTGCCTAAGAACTTGATGATTGCTTCAGTTGCTGCATAAAGATCTTAAAAGAAGATTTGAAACTGTAAGGTTGAAATTGATCAACCATCTTGTTGGCTTTATTCCGTGTCAATTTTCTTGTAATTTAACACTTAGTAACCTTGTATTTAGGTGGGATCAATATAAGGGCAGTGTGTGAGAAAATGTGAAGAAAAGCTCAAGTATGTGTAAGAAGGCAGAGTTTCGCGGCTAACTCGCGGCTTGCAAGCCGCCAAATGTTGGCACATGAGATGCACACAGGGGAGCTGAAGGGTCGTGCGAGCTGTCGCACTACAGGACAAAAGTTTTAGGCTGGCCAGGCCGTTACATCGCGATTAGAACTCGCGACTTGGACAAGCCGCGAGGTCAAGCCACCAATTAGCCCTGTTTGGCAAAAACTGATTCTTTGTATTCCAAACACATACCACTATATATAGACCCTTATACCCACTAAATTGAGAGAGCTTCCAGAGAGAATTTTGTGAGAGAAACCTTAGAGAAAAACAAGATTGCCTCATCCCCAATCTTTACCTTAGAGACTCTACAAATTCCTTTACTCTCTTTCTCTCCATTGTTACATTCTTGAGAGGCCTTTAACCAAATCCTTATCTCACCACACCCACGTCTGTGAGAAGGTTCATTTGATGCTAAGGGAAGCAGTTTGGAAGGAACCAATATACATTGGTTGATGCTATGGTATAGTAGCGGAATCCGAGAAGCTAAAGAAGAAATAGGTTCGACGTAACCTCGTTGGAGCAAGAAGCTTGGAGGGCTTAGGTACTTGGGTAGATTAGGCTTGGAGGGTCTTCTGCTGTTCATGTATCCTAACTACATTCTTTAGTGGATTATTTACCGCTTGGAGGGTGGCAGAGAGGTTTTACTCCCAGGACTTCGATTTCCTCTTCGATAACACATCGTGTGTTGTCCGTGTGTTTGCATCTTTCTTCCCTTTATCTTTGCCTTATATTTACTGCTGTGGATGTGTTCATATTTGGCTTAGATTAGTTATCAATTCTGTGATTGGCTTATGTTCATGCTTCGCACGTTAATTGTTTGATTACAAGCTTGAATTGATATTTTATAATTTAGGGTCTAAACGTTCAAATGTGTTTTGTACACATTTTGAACTTTCAGAAACCGTTGAATGGAGTCTTAAAGTCATAAGTATGAGAACTTATGGTTGCTGCAGATCAAGGAAAGAAGTAGTCTGTGGACTCAGAGCTGTCACGTGGTCGTGGTAGTAAGTTTTCTACACGAGGTAGCAATACGATGTTAGTGGTCTAAGTCTTATTGTACAAACTTCAATTCTTTCATAGTGGAACTGTTTTTACCTTGAGAATAGCTAGGTTAAATCATCCCTAAGTTTTTTACCGATTATGTTTTCTGGGTCATCAGATCTATGTGTGCTTTATTTTTATGCATTATATCTACTTTACACATATTGGTTTAACCTAGATCTAATTAACAAAGTTGTTAATCAACTTAGCTTAATATTTGGTTAAACATATTGTGTTAAGGGGTCTAAAAATTAACAATTTTAAGTAACGTCCACCTCATAATTCATATTATTATTATTTTACTTTAATGAATTATCCATCCAACATAACCCCACATACTCACACTTGCAAGATCACTCTATTATTTTAGTAGCAAAGAGATTAAAAAAAAAAAAAAAAAAAAAAAAAAAAAAACTCAACAATTTTTTTTTTTTTATTTACTAACTGTGAAGGTTTACAGCTTTGTTTGGTTGTGTTGAGATGAGCTTTTGTTTTGTTAATTAACAACTAAACAATGGGCTGGCAGCAATATTGAGGAGAAAAAGCAAGAGACATAACTTGAGAATGAGACATAACTTGTTTTGAAATGGATTTACATCTATGCTATTTAAAGAAGGTGGGTTCATTGTTCATTAGATTAATTACAAGTCTTTGAATAATTGGAGGGCTCAACTATTATTTTATTTGTGAAGAAGCCTTACCTGTTAAGTTTATGTCTTCTGAATAAATTGGGGGGGGGGGGGGGGGGGGGTGTACGTTTTTGAGGGGGCCTGTATCTTTTTGCTATGTATGTTACTCATCAATAAAGATGTTACTCACATTCAAGAAAAAAACATTCCACTATTATTTTTGTTAGGTTTAAAGATTTTAGGAACTAATGTATTAGAACTTCAATATGTATTTGTTGGCAAACCATGATCAAAACATAAAGTCTAGGTTTATGTTTGCTCAAAGTATGGTTTGATGTAAAGTTGGTATCAAGTAATTGCAGGAATTACTATTCAAAATCTGCAAGTCTTGATCGATCGAAAATTAGACTCGATCGATCGAAACACGTGCATTAGTAATTTTCTATAGAATTATTAAACAAGCCCAAGCCCATATGATGTCTAAGGTTAAGTTTTTAACTCCGAGTATAAAAGGAAAAACCCTAGTTACGTTTTAGAAGTCTTTATTGAGTTGTGTATTGAATCTTTTGTGAGATCTGAGAGGTGTTTACTTTCATACACACACATAGAATTATCAAGATCAAGATTCACGTGAAGAACTTGATGATTGCTTCAGTTGCTGAATAAAGAACTTTAAAGAAGATTTGAAACCTTTGAGTGGAGTCTCAAAGTCATAAGTATGAGAACTTGTGGTTGCTGCAGATCAAGGAAAGAAGTAGTTCGTGGACTTGGAGCTGTCACGTGGTCGTGGTAGTAATTTTTCTACACGAGGTAACAATAGGATGTTAGTCGTCTAAGTCTTATTGTACAAACTTCAATTCTTTCATAGTGGATCTGTTTTTACGTTGAGGATAGCTAGGTTAAATCCTTCCTAGATTTTTTACCGATTATGTTTTCCTGGGTCATCAGATTTGTGTGTTCTTTATTTTTATGCATTATATCTACTTTACCCATATTGGTTTAACCTAGATCTAATTAACAAACTTGTTAATCAACTTAGCTTAATATTTGGTTAAACATATTGGGTTAAGGGGTCTAAAAACTAACAATTTTAAGTAACGACCACCTCATAATTCATATTATTATTATTTTACTTTAATGAATTATCCATCCAACACAACCCCACATACTCACACTTGCAAGTTCACTCTACTATTTTAGTAGTGAAGAGATGAAAAAATAAATAAATAAATAAATAAATTTACTAACTGTGAAGGTTTATAGCTTTGTTTGGTTGTGTTGAGATGAGCTTTTATTTTGTTAATTAACAAGTAAACAATGGGGCTGGCAAAAATATTGAGGAGAAAAATCGCCGAGTCCGTAAA
Source organism: Quercus aquifolioides (assembly GCA_019022515.1). Lineage (NCBI taxonomy): Eukaryota > Viridiplantae > Streptophyta > Magnoliopsida > Fagales > Fagaceae > Quercus > Quercus aquifolioides. The sequence goes on along the minus strand of JAFHAW010000275.1, from coordinate 68,699 downwards.
GCCAAGCACGGACAAAAGAAGTGCCCTGCAAGTCAGGGCGATATCCACCAGTGAACGGAGGAGGAAGATCGATGGGAAAGAATACGATACTCCCTCGCCAATACTATGCACCGCAAAGGAGCTAGACGTACTGTTAGACAAATGGATAGCGGATGACATTTTCAAACCTAACTAGGTTGCTAGGGAGCCCACCGAGGAAGAAAGGAGGGATCCACGTTTTTGTCATTTACACAACTATGTCCAACATGCCACCGCAGAATGTTGGGCATTCCGCAGACTAGTGCACCGCAGAATAAAGGAAGGGACTTTAGAATTTTCCCAGCAGGAAGTCCAGAGAAACCCACTCCCGAATCACAAAGGGAAGGGTGTAGCAGCAGTGGTAATTTGTGCTGACCCAGGAGAGGACGAAGAAGAAAACATGGCTTTGCCTGCGGCAGCCATTACCACTCTACAACAGAGTTCCAAGTTCAGAAATTTGTTTGATCAACTGGGACTCTCAGCAAAGGAAAGAAAAGTAGCCACAGAGGCCTTGGTGAGCATCGCCTCTAGTGTAGGAGTAGAATGCCTATCGGCGGAAGTATCAGATGAAAGGGCTCTCTTACAGGAGTCAACCGAAATCACCTTCAGTGATGAAGATATGGAAGTGGGGTATCCAGACCACAGGAGACCCTTGTACTTGGCGGCATCCATAAACCAAATCCCCATAAAGAGAGCTTTAGTAGATACAGGTGCTTTTGTGAATTTCATTCCATTGAGCACTCTGCAGGCAGCAGGAATTTTAGAGAGGAAGATCCAGGGATGTCCAATGGCAGTAACGGGGTTCAGTGGAAGGGGCGAGTACACAGCAGGCCACATTCAGCTGTGGTTGAAAGTGGGCCCCATAGCCTCTTTAGCACGGTTCCATGTGGTAAAAACTGAAGTATCCTACCACGTGCTTCTAGGGAGGCCATGGTTGCATAAACACAGGCTGGTCTCGTCCACCTATCACCAATGTGTGAAAGGAAGATTGAACGGTAGGATAATACGCATAGCCGCGAATCCCTCACCATTCGAGCAGGCAGAAGCTCACTTAGTAGAAACCATGTTCTACGATCAATGGGCGCCATCTGGGGAAAATTCAGTGTCAAGGCCACAAGGTACCTTCGTGCCTAAATAGAGAGACATCCAGGATGATCCTGAGCCTAACCTAAGGGAGTTACTGGCCAAAAAAAGGAAAAGAAAGGAAGCGCCAGCCGCAGACTCAGAGGATACACCTCACTGCGTCAGGATCCGAGGTCCTGACGGCAGGATTATGTACAAGTTATGAAGGGGTGCGGGGCCCACGAGTGAAATACAAAAGGGCCCCACCCATGAACGGCAGCACGAGGACTTGGGGTGTTGCATGGTTCAAGAAAAGTCAGAAGAAGAAAGCAGTGAAAAAGAGAATGAGAAAGTTACGACAGAAAAAGAAGCACAGGTTGCGGCAGAAGAAGAAATGGAAGAGGTTGACTTGGATCTGTTTCACAGGGACTAAGACCTATCTTAATTAGTGCAAGCCTGACAGAGAAGGAAAAGACAGAGCTGATGTTGCTCTTGAAAGAATTCAAGGATGTCTTCGCATGGGAATACAACAAAATGTCGAGGTTAAACCCTGGGCTAGTTGCACACATGTTGAATGTAGACCTAGAGGCCAGGCCAATAGCCCAGCCTGCCAGGACATTCCACACGGAAATAGAAGGGCAAATAATCAAAGAAGTGCAGAAATTGCTTGCTGCAGGATTCATCAAACCTATCCAACACCCCCGATGGCTGTCCAATATCGTGCCCGTGAAGAAGAAGAATGGCCAAATAAGGTGTTGTGTAGATTTCAGAAATCTCAACAAGGCTTGTCCAAAGGATGAATTTCCTTTGCCAAACATGGACTTACTTATAGATTCTGCGGCAGGCAGTGCCATGTTTTCGTTTATGAATGGTTTCAGCGGGTGTAACCAAATTAGGATGGCGCCAAAAGATGCAGAGAAAACCGCTTCCAAAACACCCATGGGCAATTTTTATTACACTGTAATGCCCTTCGGGTTGAAAAATGCGGGTGCCACTTATCAGAGGGCAATGACGGCCATATTTCACGACATGATGCATTGTGAGCTGGAGGATTACGTGGACGACATAGTAGTAAAGTCAAGGAAAAGAGAAGAACACTTCAAAGTGTTGAAAAGAGTATTCGAGAGGTGCAGAGCCTTCAAACTGAGAATGAACCCTCTCACATGCGCATTCGGAGTGTCCTCTGGGAAGTTCCTAGGCTTCTTAGTTCATAGCAGGGGAATAGATGTGGACCCAGCCAAAGCTACGGCCATAGTGACTATGAAACCTCCAAGTACGGTAAAGGAGTTAAAGAGCTTCTTAGGGAAAGTCTCGTACAAGAGCAACAGGTGGAAGATGAAGATTGTCTACGGGAAACATACGCCCAACCCTAGGACCGGTCCCAAGCTCTTGCCCCGTCCTCGAATCCTGCACAATACACCCAGAATAGTAAAAAATACGGCGATATCCTAGTTCAGCTAATTGTCCCACAGAGCACAAATTATAGGATAGGTCAGGTACATGGAAGACCCCAGGAACAGAGAGGTTAGAGGTCGAAACAAAACCTAGACTATTCCTATGCATGGTGGAACCATCAGCTATATGAATATTAAGAGGATGTGGTGCAGGGTCAAGTTTGGAGAATAAGGATGAGTGAGGTGTCATGTGATTGCAACAGGCAGAATCAAAAAGCCAAGTTTGAGACTTACCGAGCAGAACTGAGAGAGCAGTGGAAAGAGATGCATTACCAGCCATATGAACAGCCTGAGTTATGATCTCCTGTAGTTCAGTAGAGGAGAGGTTGATAGTGGATCCAGAAGACTGGGACTCAGCTGAAATGGAAAGCATCGGCGGAGTAGGCTCAGTATTAGCAACAGCAGCAGTAGATTTGTTGCGACGGTAACAAGTCTCAATGGTGTGGCCAGGACGCTTGCAATAATTGCAGAACTTCTTGTTGGTCTGCTTGCGACAATTGCTAGAGCCAGAGGAATCACTTGATTGCTGAGGTTGTTCAATGAAAGGAGCAGAAGGAGTAATAGCCAAAACATTGAACTTATTCTGGGCTTGAAGGGTTGCAAGCCGAGCTTCTTCTCTAACCAACTCGTTTACAGCAGTATCAAGAGAGGGAGGAGGGCTGGGATTAAGAAGCTGACCTCGGATGGGCTCAAAGTCCTTGTGAAGAGACATCGGAAATTCATAGAGACGAAATTCATCTCTAACTGTAGCATATTGCTGAGCATCTTTTGAGCATGCCCCAAATTGGATCAGAAAGGTCAATTTGGTCCCAAATGAAGCGAAGCTGATCATAGTAGTCATTGATGGATTGCCCTGGTTCTTGTCGAAGTTGATGCAATTCAACTACCAACTGATGGATCCGTGAGTAGTGGAGTACCTTTTGCCCAACATATCCCATGCTAATTTTGCATCATCAAAGCTGCCCAACAGATTGGAGATGGAGGGAATGGAAGTGTTCCGAATCCATGTGAGGATCATGTGGTTGTGACTATCCCATTCAATTATGCGACCAAGGAAGGCAGCATCTTCTTCACTTGCTCCCTTAACAGGAATGGTAATTGCACCAGTACAGTAATGCCAGAGCATTCGACCCTTAAGAAAACTGCGCATAGCTTGAGACCAAGATAAGTAATTCTTGTTCCCCTTCAATACAGTATTGATGGGGCGAGGAAGAAAAACATCCTTTTTATCCATTTAGAAACACAATATGCAAAAACAGACTGCAAAAATGAAATCTACGCAAAAAACTGGGTAATGAGAACCTGGACTGTAAAAAGTCAACCCGTAGAAAAGTCAAGGTCAAAGTCAAACCTCAGTCAAAGTCAACGCCGGTCAACGATCAAAGTCAACGGCCAGTCAACGATGACGTCAGCTTGGTGGGTGACGTCAGCAGATGAGTGGATGATGACGTCAGCCCTAGGTGACGTGGCAGGATGATGACGTCACGGATGACGTCAACAGAATTGAAGGAGGTGCGGCTTCTTTAGGCGGCGCGTGAGAGTGCGTGCAGGCTCCGATGCTTGCGAGACTTCCACGAATGTGTAGATCGTGGCGAGACGATCACAGTGGTATGTGCAAAAACGTTATCGGAGGAAGATGCACGGCGGAGACGGTGATTGCAGTGGTTTATGTGGTGTAGGACTCCTCAACGACGGCAGCTGTAGTTCCAGAACCTGAGGACAACGGCTGAGAGACGTCGTAGGTTCAACGGTGAGTGGCTGCAGTGGTTGTTGTGACAGCGGAAGCGATAAGGGTGGAGTAACACCAAGAGAGACAAGACTGCTACAAGAGAGACAAGACTGCTACAAGAAAGGTCAGAGCAGTGGCTCTGATACCATGTTAGAAATACTGAATAACTGTATTGTATTTCTTAATGAAGGAATATACATGCGATGCTTTTATATAGGAGGCATATGTGTGCGGTACAAGTAAAGTATAGTACAAGTACAAGTACAAGTGTGCTATACAAGTAAACTAGCTGGGCCTAAAGCCCAATCATAATATACTTTAACATTGTAAAAACACTTCAAAGTTTTAATAGTTCCTTTTCATATCCACTAAGTTGATCCTCAAGACTTAGTTACATTAGCTTCTATGAACAAAAACATCAAATGATAATCACATGAACAGTGGTGTGAATTAGTTGGTGAATATTTTTAATGTAGTCACGTACTCACGTGATGTTTACATAGTTTTTCCTAAAAAACGAGCTAAAGAAACCTAGTCTCAGACTCTCTGGGGTCAATTTGACAACTAAAAAGAAATTGTTGACATTTTTTTTTTTTTTTTGGAATGAGTAGACTTTGTAACTAGCAAAGTCATTCCATATCTGGTTCCTTTTTGTTTTTCTTGTCTTATGTCTTTTCAGAACAATGTATGTTTGAAACTGGCAACTTTTATAGCTCATTGGCTAATTTGATTCTTGAATAATAAAAAACAACAACCTTGTGTTCTAATTTTCTTTCATTTATCTTAGTGTGTGGGGGTCATTTTTGAATTTGCCAAGTGTTTGAACTTGATTGGGCTTTTTCAATGACCCAATTTAGTTTAGGGAGCCAAATCCGCAATTCACTTCGGCACGAATGATGAGGAAGGCTAGCAATGCATCTTGACAATATACGACACTTAACAAAGCTGCAAAAGAAAGGAAAACTTGCAGCCAACTCTCTCAACTTTGGAGAATTGGGTGTTAGCTTCAAAGGCAAAAAAAAAAAAAAAAAAAAAAATGAGAGTAGTATGATGGAGAAAGTGGTATCTCTGTTTTGTGCGCTCTGTAAGTCATGGAAATGCTTGAAGCTTTCGTTTTGTGGATGAATGGTGGGCTTTGGATAGGAATTTCGTTTTCTGGTCCTTCGTTACTAGTTGTTATTGTTGAGACAAAAAAATAATTTCAAAAAAGTAATGTCAGCAATAGGTTCAAATTTAAATCAATAAACTAACTAATTACCTTTGGTTTGTTATGAAAATGTTGTGAATACGTTATGAATGTAACACTTTTTTTTTTTTTTTTTTTAGTTTGAAGCAACTATGGTTGACTAAAGCCCAAAGGCCACGGCCATGAGAAGTGCTTCTCTAAAAGGGAAATGGGCTGACTAATTTGCTGAATTTAAGGTTTCAAAACGATCAGCAATTTGCTAAGATTTACGTAGGGTATGCACACAGGTTCAACAGGTTTTAAACATTTCCATGAGCTACTGAATTTACAGACACAGTGCAGTTAGCATGGCCTCATTGGTTTCTCCCCTAGCCCATCGAAGAGACTTTGGATGAGCCCGATACTAGTCAGTAGTGTAAATGACCCTCCTACTCTCCAGACCACATCTCCTCATTATCCCCCATGTGCTGGTCTTTCTTTCTTGCATATGAGCTTGGTCCATAGTCTCAATTATCCATACAGCAAAAGGATGAGAAAAATAGCATAAAAGGCGAACCAGCCACATCTTTTTTTGGAGGATCGGCTTCGGGCTGTCTTTTGGGCTGAATTACTAGTTCCATTTTACCTTTTGACAAACATAAAACAAGTTTTCTTTCAAATGGGCTGCCGAGTGGGCCTTCAATCTTGTTATTTCTTTGCGTACTGATTTGTCCTGGTCTTTGTTGACAAATGGAGCTCATGGGCCTTGGGCTCACTTGACCTGTTGTGCCAAATATTCCCCTAACAGTTGGTAAGGCAAGTTTTATTTTTATTGTGTTCTCTAGTCTTATATTAGTTCTTCCAAGAAACTGAATAGTTTTTTACACCAGGGAGATGACAAAATCCAATAAAAAAAATGATGTTTGGAGCGATAGAAAATGATGGTCAACTGGAATACAATTTCCAGTTAATTGTAAAATAAAGGCACTTATGGTGGAAATTAGTTTATGTGTTCATTTTTATAAATCATTTTCCATTTTACCCAAAACTTATTAACTGAACTTCCACCCCAACCACACAAACATATACTATCTGCCACCTAATGACCATCCTCCACTAAAGTTGCCAGTCTCTGGTGGCCAATCACTGCCGTCGAGTGTCACCACCACTAGTCCTGATCACTATTTTTTATCTAAAATTTTTGTTTTTTTATTATATGTGTACTTGGGAGATAACAAAATTTGAGAAAGTATTAGAAATTATGTTTTCCACAATATTTTCATGAACGTAACCAAATACTGAAAAATATTTTCAGGAGTATTTTTAAGAAAATATGGGGGATTATTTGGTTGGGAGGGGGAGGGGAAGTGATTATGGTGGGGTACAACTGTACAAGTGTTTTCTTCTCAAACCTATCATTTTGATATGTTTTATTTTATTTCCGAATTGTTTTATCCATCTACCCCTCTCCTCTCTACTTAACATTGGGTTCTTTTTCCCGTTTTTTTTTTTTTTTGAACTTTTACTTTCAAGTTTTTTTTTTTTTTTTTTTAAACTTTTTTTTTCCATATAATAAGGGCATGAGAGTAAATTTATACAGAAATATGTTTTTGTTAGAAATAAAGTCTTATTGGAATGTGTTAACTTTGGGGAATGAAAAGTTTACTTGGGATGTGTAAATGGTGAAATGTATTAAGCCTATAGGGGAGATGTATATCCATAAGTGTACTCATTATTACAACCTTATCTCATAAACTCTACAAGCATTCTAAGGTCCTATATATATGTGGGATTACTTTACTGTTATTGTACACACATCTAAGAGAGATCAAAAGAATTGTGGATGACCACTTGAATATAAGAGTTTATCAATATATATTTTCTTGTTCCTTTTACTTTGTTTTATATATATTTCCATCATTTTACAACACGTTATCAGCACGAGTCTCTACCCAATTTCAAAAGGAAGTTGTAATCTCATTGTTCTTCAAACATCAAAGATTATTTGTGTAGTTCTCTCAACTCACTGTAAGTTTTCTTTTTAAGGAATTAGTAATTATCCTATTTGTTTGTCTTTACGTTTTATGCTCATAATTTTAGTGATTTTTAATTGATTAAAAATTTTATGAGATTCACATTATCCTATTGTTGTATATTGTTATGAGATTCATGTTATCCTATTGTTATATGTTGTTATGAGATTCACGTTTAATTGATTAAAAATATATTGTTAAAAATGGTTAGTGATAAAACAACTCAATCATACCTATAGCTATATGTAATGTGTTTTGATAAACTTTAAATATGCAAGTATTGTTTCATTACAATCAAATTTTGAATATGTATGTGTAGTATTGTTTCATTAAAATTGCGTAAAGAGAAAAAAAAAATTAGTTATTTAATTTCTTTTGTAATTATATATTTGATATAGATGTCAAACTTTACAATGTTTAAATTTCTTATGAAATTATGTAATTAATTTCTTTTGTAAATATATATTTTAGCCAGACATTTCTTATCATGGATCCTTGATACTAAGATTCATCTGGAAGCAATGAATCTTGATGAGATCTATGTTAATGTAATAAATCCTGAAGATATTATTATAGATGGCAACATAGTATCCTAGAAGGATCGTTCAAAAGCAATAATTTTTATTTGTTATTATTTACATAAAATTGAGTACTTTAATATAAAAGACCTCTTAGGAGAATTACAAGTTCTAGAAGAATTTGATCATCCTAAAAGCTCAGTATGATGTGCAACTAAAGTTGCAATAAACTAAAGGTGCAAGTGAGTTAATCTGGCACTTTAAAATTAGCCCACAATTAAAATTATATAATAGAAGACACATATATCATGTTTCGAATGTGCTCCTGCAGTAGCAATATCGAATGCATATGTTCATAAAGTGTTATGAACTAATGTTTTATCTTCTAGTGGCTGAACAAAATAATGAGCTGTTGCTGAAAACCATTAAAGGGCCATGAAATTAAGTGTTATAGGTGTGGTATGGAACATTGTTATTGATTCCGTCCCGTTCCGGCTGGAATGGCCGGAATTTTTCTTACCAGTATGCAAACCGGTACCGGAATACCCCATGTTCCACCTCAAGTCAAATTCCGGGCCATTCCGGCCAATTTCGGCCAAGATGCAAATTTCGGCCGGTACCGAATTTGGCCTATTATTAAAAAAAAAAAAAAAAAAAAAAAAAAAAAAAAAAAAAAAAAAAAAAAAGAAAAAAAGAGTAAAGGTCCAATGGGTGCTGGTAGTTCTTGGGAGTTCTTTTGATGATGAATTTGATCCTTCTCTCATGGATGATGATGAGGAGGAGGAGTAAATCTTGTATTTTTTGATATTTAGTTATTGTCTTGTAAATCTTCTTATTGTGTGATGTTAAATTGATGTTATATTGATGTTTAAGACTTAAGAGTTAAGACTAAATAATTTGTATTATTTGATATTTAGTTATTTATTTATTAGAATTGACAATTTTATGTTCAACAAGAATATATATAAATTATTTTTTAAGAACCTTGAAACACCCTAAAACGGTACGCCAAAATTGGCCGGTACCGAAATATTCCATTCTACTAGACAAACCGAAACGGGATCTGAAACGGTATTAATAACAATGGTATGGAAGGTCATTGGTCACGTACCTGTAGTACTCCTAAACATTTGGTAGATCTGTACCAAGCCTCCATAAAAGAAAAGGGAAAGGGAATTGAAACAAACTTTGTTAATCATAATGATCTTGAAGATCCCATGAATTATCTTGACCTTCCAAATGGAGTGGATATGACTCATCTTGATGTTTCTGATTTCTTTGAGGGTGTTGATGGAAAATTTGATAATTTGATTGGTGATGGAAATGTCCATACCAATTAATTATTTTCTTTTATTATATTATCATATTCTAATATGCATGATTGGTGATGGAAGTGTTTATACCAATTAATTATTTTTCTTTCATTATATTATGGCATTGTAATAAGTATTTTCATTTTGATATGTTTTATTTATGTTTAAAGTAATAAAGTTTAATTTATGTTTTGCATGCATGAAGATGCATGGGTCCTACTAATAAAATCAATTCCAAGATGAATAAAGAAGATTTTTGTCTAGCAGACAGTGCAACAACTCATACAATTCTTAAAGATAAAAAATATTTTAAAATTTTAAAATTATGCAAAGCCAATGTCAATACCATATCAGGTTCATCAAACTTGATTGAAGTCTCTGGAAGAGCGATTATAATGTTGCCAAAGGGCACAAAATTTTGTATTGATGATGCTTTGTATTCTTTTAAATCAAGCAGAAATTTACCCAGTTTTAAGGATATACATTATAATGGTTATCATATTGAAACCAATAACGAAGGCAATGAAGAATTTCTTTATATTACTTCAATAGTATCGAGCCAGAAGCTCATATTAGAAAAACTGCCTATTTTCTCTTCTGAGTTATATTATACTACAATGAGAACAATTGAAACAAATGTTGCAATACACCAGAAGTGTTTGAACCCAAAGGTTTTTATGCTTTGGCATGATCGTCTAGGTCATCCAGGATCAATAATGATGCGTTGAATTATTGAAAACTCCCACGGACATCCCTTAAAGAACCAGAAGATTCTTTTACCTAGTGATTGTAGTGCATGTTCTCAAGGTAAATTAATTATCAAACCATCACATTCAAAAATTGTTGTTGAGTGTCCCTCTTTCTTAGAAAGAATTTAGGGTGATATATGTGGACCAATACATCCACCTTGTGGTCCATTCAAGTATTTTATGGTTTTAATTGATACATCAACCAAATGGTCACATGTATGTTTACTTTATACTAGAAATGTTGCATTTACTAGGCTTCTTGCTCAAATAATTAGGTTGCGAGCACAATTTCTTGATTGTCCAATTAGGAAAATTCGTTTAGATAATGCTGGTGAATTCACATCTCAAGCTTTTGATGACTATTGCATGTCAATTGGAATTGATATTGAACATCCTGTTGCCCATACACATACTCAAAATGGTTTAGCTGAATCACTTATCAAGAGACTTCAAATTATTGCTCGACCTTTGCTTATGAAATCAAAATTACCAGTTTCTGCTTGGGGTCATGCTATTTTACATGCTGCATCATTAATTCATATTAGGCCAACTGTTTATCATAAATTTTCACCATTGCAACTTGTACTTGGCCAACAACCAAATATTTTTCATTTGCGCACATTTGGTTGTGCTGTATATGTACCTATTGTACCCCCACAACGCACTAAGATGGGTCTTCAACGTAGACTTGGAATTTATACGGGTTTTGATTCCCCATCTATCATTAGATATCTTGAACCTCTAACTAATGATGTTTTTAAGGCACGTTTTCAGGATTGTCATTTTAACGAAATAATCTTCCCACCATTAGGGGGAGAAAAGTCGTTGCCTGAAGCACGACGTGAGATTACTTGGAATGTTTCGATGCTATCGCATATTGATCCTCGTACAAATCAATGTGAACTGGAAGTTCAAAGGATTATTCATTTGCAAGGAATTGCAAATCAATTACCGGATGTATTCACCGACAATAAAAAAATAGTGAAATCTCACATTCCAGCTGCTAATACTCTAGCACGGATTGAAGTCCCTGTAGGACAATCAGTTAATACAACAACAAATGAATCAAAGTCACACTTGAAGTGTGGAAGACCTATCGATGTTAAAGATAAAATTCCCCAGAAGAGAAAAGTACAAGAAAAATAAGTTGCAGCCTATAAAGAGGCTATACCCAGGAAACAGATCACAAAAATAATTGATCTATCCAAAACTTATGAACAAAAATCTCCTGAAAATAAATATCTTGAAGAGTTATCCCCTAAAGAGGATCAGGTACTTGAAAATAACGAGATCTCGATACATTATGTACATACAGGAGAAACATGGGATAGAAATAAAATTGTTGTCGACAATATATTTTCATATAAAGTTGCCATTGATATTACCAGAAGTAATGATAATGAATATGAACCACAAACCGTTGATGAATGTCAACGTAGAAATGATTGGCCAATGTGGAAAGCAGTGATTCAAGCAGAATTAAATTCACTAAGTAAACGTGAAGTTTTTGGACCTGTAGTCCGAACACCTAAGGGTGTAATGCCTGTTGAATACAAATGGGTATTTGTACGTAAACGAAATGAGAAAAATGAAATTATAAGGTACAAAGTGCGACTTGTAGCACAAGGTTTCTCGCAGAGACCTGGTATTGATTATGAAGAAACATATGCTCCTGTAACGGACGCAATTACATTCAGATTTTTGATTAGTTTGGTAGCAAAAGAAAATTTGGATATACAATTAATGGATGTTAGTACAGCATATCTGTATGGATTATTAGATAATGATATCTACATGAAAATACCTGAAGGATATAAAATGCCTAAAACATATAATCCTACATCCCAAAGTATGTATTCTATCAAGCTACAAAGATCCTTATATGGGTTAAAGCAATCCGGACGCATGTGGTATAATCGCCTCAGTGAATATCTTTTGAAAGAAGGATTTGAGAATAATCCAATTTGTCCATGTGTTTTTATCAAAAAATCAGAATCCGGATTTGCTATTGTTGCAGTATATGTTGATGATTTAAATCTTGTAGGGACTCCAGAAGAGTTAACAAAAACAGCAAATTGTTTAAAGAATGAATTTGAGATGAAAGATCTTGGTAAGCCAAATTTTGTCTTGGCCTGCAAATTGAACATCTTCCAAATGGAATTCTTGTTCATCAATCAACGTACACAGAAAAAGTCCTGAAGCAATTTTACATGGATAAAGCTCATCCTTTGAGCACTCCAATGGTGGGTCGGTCACTTGATGTCAAGAAAGATCCGTTTCGACCACAAGAAGATGATGAAAAAACTCTTGGTCCTGAGGTACCATATCTTAGTGCAATCGGTGCTTTGATGTATCTTGCAAATTACACATGACTTGATATAGCATTTGCAGTTAACTTACTAGCAAGATATAGTTCTGCACCAACTCGAAGACATTGGAATGGAATTAAACATATTTTACGTTATCTTCGTGGGACTACTAATTTGGGATTATTTTATCCAAATGGATCAAAACCACAGTTAGTTGGATATGCTGATGCAGGTTATCTTTCTGATCCACATAAAGGCTGATCACAAACAAGATATTTATTTACTTATGGAAATACTGCTATTTCATGGAGATCTGTTAAGCAAACAATTTCTGTTACTTCCTCAAATCATGCAGAGATTATCGCAATTCATGAAGCAAGTCGTGAATGTATTTGGTTGAGATCGGTAATTCAACATATTCGTGAAAACTGTGGATTATCATCAATCATAAAAAGTCCAACGATATTATATGAAGATAATGCCGCTTGTATCACTCAAATTAGGGGAGGATATATCAAAGGTGATAGAAACAAGCATATTGCACCAAAATTCTTTTATACACATGAGCTCCAGAAGAGTTGCGATATTGATGTCAAGCAGATACGATCATGTGATAATTTGGCAGATATGTTCACTAAGCCATTACCAACTGCGAATTTTAAGAAGATGGTGCACAATATTGGTATGCGTCGACTTAAGGATATTCGATATACTCATGAGGGGGAGTAAAGTTTCTAAAGGATGTGTGCTGATTGTACTCTTTTTCCTTCGCTAAGGTTTTTTCCCACTGGGTTTTCCTTTGCAAGGTTTTAATGAGGCAATCCTAAGGCACTAGAAGATATACAAGAATATTGTACTCTTTTTCCTTAGCCAAATTTTTTTCCCACAGGGTTTTTATTTGGCAAGGTTTTAACGAGGCATATTCTTAGAAAGTGGTCATCCAAGGGGGAGTGTTAGAAATAAAGTCTTATTGGAATGTGTAAACTTTGGGGAATGAAAAGGTTACTTGGGATGTGTAAAGGGTGAAATGTATTAAGCCTATAGGGGAGATGTATATCCATAAGTGTACTCATTATTACAACCTTATCCCATAAACTTTACAAGCATTCTAAGGTCCTATATATATGTGGGATTACTTTACTGTTATTGTACACACATCTAAGAGAGATCAAAAGAATTGTGGATGACCACTTGAATATAAGAGTTTATCAATATATATTTTCTTGTTCCTTTTACTTTGTTTTATATATATTTCCATCATTTTACAACAGTTTTATCGTTTTATTTTTCTCCTCAATTAAATAAAAGAAATTTTCATCTCTCCACTCTCCCATCTCTCCAATCAAACAAAGCCTTAAATATCTATAAAACTCATGTTGAGTGCAATGTGCAAAGCTCAATCATTCATAGAAGAACCAATTTTTTTTTTTTTTTTGGTAGAAAGGAAATTTCATTAAACACTAAACAGCAATAAAACGGTCATAGGCCACCCCAGCAGAATCAAGACTCAAAAGCAAGGAAACATCTGCCGGGGGGTCTAAGAAAATTACAAAGTCTTGGGAGAGCATAGCTTCCCTACTAGCAAGCGCATCAACGCATTTATTTGCCTCGCGATAATAATGATTAATTTAGACTCTAGGAATATTTCCTAACTCAGTTTTACAATCACTTACAAGAGCATCAATGCAATTCTGGTGGCCATCTGATTTCTGCAGAAGGTCAACAATAAGCTCGGCATCCAATTCAACGATCACAGCAAGAAGCTTAAGTGCTATACATAATCTGAGCCCATCGCGTAAAACCCATAGTTCCGCAGCCACGCTAGTAAAAAACCCCACATTCCTAGCATAACCTTTCAGCCACTCTCCCTTATCATTCCGGATAAGTCCTCCACCACCCGCCTTTCCCAGATTATCAAGCAAAGAGCCATCCGAGTAAAGCTTTTGAACAAGGTAGGAGGAGGAAATTGCCAACTGATTCCAATCTGCCTTCGGGTTGAGGTCCGATTTGCATTGAGCCCAATATAGGCAAACTCCGTTGCTTTAGCAAGAACATCAGGCTTCAGATTTCGCTGCCTATTCTCTTGCCTAAATACCACACCTTTCCTATTCAGCCACAAAGTCCATCTGCCAAAAGAAAGAATGATTCCCCATCTAATGTCCGAAATAGGGGAAGTTTTAGAGACGCAACAATTTTGCTTAAGCCATTCTGAGGAGTTTAAACCAAAGAAAATAGACTCCGCCATTGGAGGAGATAAAGAAGTCCAAAGATTGCAAGCAACATGGCAGTTTTTAAGGACATGTAAAATGGACTCCGAACCTTCCCTACACAGCTAGCACACTAGAGAAACATCCATACCCCTTGTTGCAAGAACAGTGCTGACCATAATGCTCTTGTGTAAGCACTGCCACACAAAGCACTTTATTTTGGGATGGTGGAGGCCTTTCAAATCCAGTCCCCATCAAAGCAGCCTGTGTAATGTCCTTCCTCATCCAAACTTGCAAGTTTATAAGCTTCTTTCAATTCAAAAACACCACTCGGAGAAGAAGACCAAGTAATGCGGTCCGCATTACGAGCATAAAAAGAAATGGGGGTAGCCTTAATTTCTGAGATCAGTCTATCAGGGAAAGAGAACGAACATCCACTCCAAGTCCAAACCGAGAACCCAGTCACATCTTTTAAGGCAATCTGCTCTTCCCCACTATTAAGGGGGCCTGCTATTAAACTCTGCAGGGAACCTCTATCTAACCATTTATCAAACCAGAAAGATAGCTTGCTGTCCTTGCCAACTACCCATTTCGCTCCTTTTCTGAAAACTGGTTCACCCTTTCGGATAGCTGACCAAGTAGTTGAACAAGACTTGAATGATCGGGCATAGGACGACCTCCTCGAGGAGCAATACTTTTGGGAGAGGACTCTAGCCCAACGAGAAGAGGGCTCAATATGAAGTCTCCAATTTAGCTTGGCTAGATTGGCAACATTCTTAGCTTTGGCAGCTTGGATACCCAGACCCCCATCTTTCTTAGGCTTTGCAATTTTTTTCCAACTCACCAAATGAAGTATCTTCTTGCTCTCTGACGAACCCTAAAGAAAATTGCGACTAAGTCTATTAATGCTATTCAGAATCTTTGTGGGAAGAGCAACGCATTGCATGGCATAGTTAGGGATTGTGGTGGTCACTGCTTGGGTTAAAACAAGCCTACCAGTAAAAGAGAGTAGATTGGCTTTCCACTCAGCTAGTCTGCTTTGCACCCTTTTAATAATAAACTCGAAGTCTTGGGGAACAGCCGAGTGTTTAATAGGAAACCCCAGATATTTCCCTAATGAAGGAGTAGAGCGGAAGCCTAAAATGTCACTCAACTCAACCCTAACTTCAAAAGACACATTGGGTGAGAAGAAGACTCGAGATTTCTCATGACTCACCTTTTGGCCTGAAATACTAGAAAAGGAATCCAACACCTCCCTAATTGCCACACAATTCTTCTAGTCAACCCTTGCGAAGAGAACCAAATCACCTGCGAAAAATAAATTTAAGAACGTCAGACTGCTCCGAGAAGCCTTGATGGGATTCCAATGCTTGGAATTACACTTATTAGCAATGAAAGCTCCCAAAACTTCCATACACAGTATGAAAAAATAAGGAGAGAGGGGATCACCTTGTCTAATACCCCTTAATGGAAGGAAAGGCTCTAAGGCACCTCCATTAAACAAAATGGAAATAGACGAAGAGGAGACACAACTCATAATTAAAGAGATCAACTGGTTGGGACCTTGAAAAGAGTGAGAGTGTCTTTGATGAAGCTCCATTCAAGCCAATCATTGGCTTTTTCCAAGTCAATTTTGATTGCCATGCTTCCACCTTTACCCCTTTTCCTAGACATGGAGTGAATAATGTCCTGCACGATAATGGCATTATCAACCCCTCTTCCGCCCGCCACAAAAGCTGTTTGAAGAGGAGAAACAAGTCCAAGGAGCAATGGCCTAAGTCTAGCCACAATGATCTTTGTGACTATCTTATAAACCGTGTTACATAAACTGATAGGACGGTAATGGTTGAATGTTTCGGGTTTTGACATTTAGGAATAAGAGTGATTATAGCCTAATTGAGGTAGTTTGGGATCCTTCTCGAGGCAAATATACCCTTCACTTCCTCTCACACAATATCACCCACCAAAAGACAGAAGTGATGAAAAAACCCTACATGAAGGCCATCAGGACTGGGAGCTTTGAAAGCCATAAAAGACCATAAACCAGCAATTATCTCATCGTTTGATACAGGTCAGATAAGATTCTCTGCCTCAACCTTATTAAGACAATTGTTTCAAAAGGGAGGGTTACAATCATACCTAAAAGCACAACAATGGCCAGAAGTAAAAAGGTTCGAGTACTCTTTTCTAATATATTCAGCTATTTCTCTTTCCTCTTGAATCCAATTACCAACACTATCTTTCATGCAGGAAATATGGTTTCTCCTTCTACGAACCAATGCCGAGGTGTGATAAAAACTAGTATTCTTATCCCCTTCCACCAACCATGTTATCTGGGATTTCATGGCCCAAAACTCCTCTTCCATCTTGGCAATTTCATGATATTCAGCTTTCAAATTTCTCTCCAAATCCACCATAAAATTATTAGGATTGATCGACATGGCTGCCTGGACACCTCCAAGCCTGGCAAGTACTCTTTTCTTATGATGAAACAAATTTCCAAAAACATTTTTATTCCATTTCCTGGCTTTATCCACAAAAGTTGAAACAACTTTAGGGAGTCTAGTAGGGCTGGCCCAGGCCTCTCTCACAACTCCCAGGAAATCCGAGTGAGTCAGCCACATTGGCTGAAAACGAAAGGGACGCGGAAATTTGACATCTTGACTCCTATTCAGACACAACAACACAGGGCAGTGGTCAGAATGAGCTCTTTCAAGGTGCTGAATAGATGCTTCAGGATATAAACCATCCCATTCCGCGTTGACAAATACCCTATCAATTCCAGATAATTAAATTCATAATAACAAATCAAGAAAAGCAAACCAGAGTCTTAGGAGGATTTTGGCACCTCACCTCCTTCCTCACAATGCATGTCCGCCATAGGCACAGCTGAGGCCTCTAGCTGATCACGATGAAGCTTGCCTTCCACTCCTTCATTTATCTCATCCTTAGGCCCTTGCCCTGATCGGAGAGCCAGATCAATCTGCTTCAGGGAACAAGAAGAGAAACAAGCAACGGCGTGCTTTGAGGAATTTAGATTTTCCTGGTTTGCAATCTCCATCACAGGCGATCTAGCTGAAATAGACCTCAGGATGCTCTCCATCCCATCCTCACCGCCAGCTACTTCCATAAGCTCCACCACCTTCAGCTCTATTCGACCCTTACCCATATCAAAATCCTGCTCCTCCGCATGCGCACCTTCACCGATCGGTTTTATAGTAGGATCACATGAACCCCCGGCTTTGAACTCTCTAAATTCTATCCTCGAAACATCCGATAAGCCCATAGACCTCATCCCGTTGCCTACCGTCGTTGATTGAGTGAAAGGAGCAACACCAACCTCTTTCCAAACTGAAGACGATATTTTTGTCCATATATGAATATGTCCAACAGACCTTTTTTTTTCCCAATAAATGAGTCAATCAATATTTAATGATGGTTGTCATACCCTCAAATTTAGAAAACCAAGAAAGTCAATTTCCTTTTAGAGAAGCAATTTTCATGGCCTCTGGTTAACCAAAGCTTGAGGAAAATTAGTGTTAATCTTCTCTTTTTTAGTGTTCATTGCTCAAAGCAAGTGGATTCTAATGCCCAAACCATTCAGCAGGTTTTTCACTCATTTAGCACATTTTTTAGTGACTCTAAAAAAATTTGTAAAATGAAGGAGGACCTCAATGCGTAGGGGACCAAAGCTTAAAACACAGAAATTCAAAAAATTATAATTGCATATAGGTGCTTTCCTATGTTCACACAAAACTTTAAACACATTCATCAAATAGTTTAACACACTTCCATAAATTTAAGTGTTGAAATTATATTTACAAAAAAATAATTTTACTCTCAAATTCTAGTCAGGACAATTGAAATTGTATTTTGAAACCACGATTTTAATTGATAAAATCTGTTTTCTAAAACACAATTCTAAAAAAAATTAAATTCTCAAACAACATTAAAACTTAAAAAAATTTCAATTTAAATAATTAAAATTAAAAATATATTATTTTGCAAATTTTGTTGATGTTCCACACATTCTCTGCATCTTCATATTGTTGCATTGTAACTTGGTCCTAAAAAATATCTCATTTATCTATTGAGACGATCACATTCACTTGTCAATGTATTGATAATATGCTTAATGGCATTTTTCTTTTTCTTTT
Organism: Quercus aquifolioides; assembly: GCA_019022515.1. NCBI lineage: Eukaryota > Viridiplantae > Streptophyta > Magnoliopsida > Fagales > Fagaceae > Quercus > Quercus aquifolioides. Next base: position 49,985 of record JAFHAW010000275.1, on the reverse strand, counting down.
CGGAGTGAAGTATGCTTAATGACATGGATTTTTTATTCATGTCCAATCCTGGAGTCAATTTTGGAATCTAACCATTTTATGTTTTACGCATGACTTTTTCAGTTATTTGGCTTTTTGTCCGACACTTGGTTGTACTTGTACATTATCCATTAAGTTACTATATATGTGTTAATAATTTGTGGCAACCATTGGTTTGACTACTTTGTAATTGTCGATTAGACAAATGCATTGTTATTAAAATTGCAATTCGGATCGTGCAATCCTATTATCCCACTTCATCAAAATAACTAAGGTGACACCAATAAATTTGTTAGGCAAATTAGAGATGTTTACGATCACTTCAGATCAATCAAGATAGATAGAAACCATACAATCCTACACTAATCCTAACATACCAGAATTGTGTTCACAACATACATTTTTCTTCCATTTTAGGCTTAGGCCACTGTGTAGGTTATGGTTTTAACAACCTTGGACATGTATCAACCTTTAATTAATACAAGTTTCATATTTAAGATAATGTGGACCCATAAAACCCATAAAAGTATTTAAGAGAATATGATATATATATATATATATATAATTTTCCCCTAAAACTATTTTTTATTAATTTTTCATATTTTTTAACCAAAAAATAAATAAATAAATAAAAACTACACCTATTTTTGGATCACTAATGGTACATTTCTGATTGAGACTAATAGAAGGATTGAATTGAATAAAGAAAAACTTAAAAGACTGGATTAAACAAAAGTGAAATTACAAAATTAAATATAATTTTAAGCAAAGTTAGATATTGCAATTTATAACTTAGCCTAAGTGTAAAGTGGCTAATAGTAAAAATTAATCTTAACAGGATTTCAACCAAGTCATGCAAATAATTAGTTTTGGATGGCAGCATGATATACCAGCTCCAACAAATCATAGAAAATTGCCAGCATTTAAACTCAACTTTTTTTTTTTCCTTTTTTCTTTTTATAATTCAATAGTTGGGGAAATGAGAATTATACCATAAATATCTCCATTAGAAATACAATGAAGATTTGAACTCAACTTTCTTAGTTAAAACTATAAAAATAATTCCTAAAAGATTAAGAATTAAATAAAATATTAGGTTTTGAGTTTGTAATGTTGGCAAACCATGACAAAACATGACAAAAACTAAGTCTCATTAGTTTAGAATGGTCTACATTGAAGCCCAAGACAAAAAACTCAAGTTTGGGATAAAAACAAATGAGTTACAAGCTGTTTGGTTCGATTGATGCTAGTGATTTTCGATCGATCGAAAATCGCATATCAGCAAAATCAGCAAATGTAAAAAGGCCATAACTTATTCGTTTGAAGCCCAAATCAAGAGCCGTTTTTTCCAGTATTTAAAGGACATCATAAGCTAACCCTAGGTAGGGTTTTCAGAGATTTTTAGAGAGACTAAAGTGCCGTGTGAGCCTCTTTTTATTTTTAGGGTTTTGTGCCTAAAAGCTCTCTAAAGGCGGTTGCTCATATTGCTGTTTGTGTGAATCTCTTATGAGATTTGTGAGGAGCTTTCCTTCACATAAACTTTGGATTATCAAGGAGGAGATTTCTTCAAGAACTTGATGATCATTCAGTTGCTGCCATAGGAGCTTAAAGATACACAAGCGGGAATACTTGTACTTGTTGGAGAATCCAAGAAAGAAGGAGTCCGTGGTCTTGGAGCTTGCATGTGGTCGTGTCAGTAAGTTTCTACTGGTGGGTAGCAATAAGATGTTAGTAGTCTAAGTCTTATTGTAAAACTTCAATTCTTTCTATAGTAGATTCAAGTTTACCTTGAGGATAGCTAGGTTAAATCTTCTCCAGGTTTTTTACCGGTTTGGTTTCTTGGGTCATCATATCATTGTGTTATTTATATTTCCGCTGCTATACATGATATGATTATATGATTGTGTTAACCTAGAACTGCATAATTTGACTAAGTAATCACTTGGCTAATTAACTAGGTTAATCTAGTTGTGTTTTAAGGGGTTTAAAAACAAACAAGTGGTATCAGAGCAGGTAGCACTTTTGTTTTAGATCTTTTGATCTAAGAGCTGATCCTTGACCCTTGTTGTCATGGATAATTTGAAATGACTTTCTGATCATGTTTCTGCTAATGTTTCTGTTGATTTTATTGATGCCTGTGAAACTCTTCGTAAGTAATTATTAAAATCTATAAAAATTGCTAAGAAATTCAAGGAAGAGTTAAAATTGGCTAATCTTGAAAAGGAGGAATTGGTTGTTAGATTAGATGAATCAAATAAAAAGAATGAATTTTTGAGAAATCAAATTTCCTCTCAAGATGAGAAGATGAAAAACTTAGAACAAGAGATAGTTGAATTTAAAGCAAAAATTAAAAATTTGACTAGTACCAAGCCTACTGATGATAGCAGAAGTGTTTTTGTTTCTCTTAAGCCTAAAACTAAGAAAGTTTATATTCCTCCTTTCAAGAGGAATAATAAAGAAAAGACTTATTTTGCTAGGTTAGACAAAGGTAAAAATTCTAATGTAGACGCTGAAGTTTTTGAACCTATGTCTAAACCTACTGTTAGAGAGCATAATAAATTTGTTTTTGTGCCTACCTGTCACCTTTGTGGCGTTGTTGGTCATATTAGACCAAATTGTTCTTTGTTGAGGCAAAAACCAAAATCTGGGACTAGATTTGTTGTCAGGAATACTGATGTTCCTAAATTTGTTCTTGTTTGTCACTTTTGTGATGTCTCCGGTCACATTCGTCCTAATTTTCATAAATTGAAATTCAAAAATTCTATATTTCAATCTAGGATATGTGATGATATTTCTCCTGCCATATGTCCATATAAATTGTTTCATATTCTTTTGAAAAATTTGAGCTTGTTGGCTCGTGAAAGGAATTTGTAGGATTTCAGTCTCTCAGAAGATTGGTGTACTTCCTCAAATACACTCTATTTCACATGGATTTTCACCTACAAAGCCAAAGACTTGTGCTATATGGGTGAGAAAAGATTCTCTAAGGTGAGTGTTGTTTTACTTGTCCTTGATTTAATTCTTTCAATTAGTTGTGGACATGTTGTGTTTCTGTTTATGGTTGTTTTTGAAAAATTTCAAAAAGACAAAAATATTTTATCTTGTGTCTTGTTTTATTTGTTTTGAGGATTACATGAGTTATAATATCTCTCTCTTGATTTAGAACATGCTTGACATTGTGGAGAAACTTGAATAGTATGTATTATATAAGTGCTAAGCTATTTATGATTTTGTGAGAGTATGTACTAATTTGTACATGTACTCATGGGTTAATTAAAAAATTGATATTTCTTGTTTATGTACCTTCTATAGCTTAGTTAAGCACTGTCATGCATTGCATTTGCCTTGTTCATTTCACATAATGTGTGCTTTTTGTTTCTTGGTCATAAATTTTTTAAATCAAAAAGATTTTTGATCACTTTGTCTTGATCTTGAAGTCACATGTCTTTGACTGTCAGACTTAAACCTTTTGAGAAAAGCATAAATAACCATCTCACCACTGTTCACTAGTCAATCATGAACACCTTAGTGCATATCGTAAGATTTTGTGCTCAAGAATGTGTAGTACAAGCACAAAAAGAACATAAGGTGTAGTCTCAGTTTAAATGCTTAAAATTGGTGTGTACATTATCCTGGCTATTTTAATAAGTTTCTGCTCAATTAAAATTGGTGTGTATTATATGAGGCAAATCAAGAAATTTACATTATTGCAAATTTTTATTCTAGGAGACGTGAGAGTTATATGATGTAACTCTTTAGGTGATAGTCTCTTTCAAATTCTATGTGATGAATTTTGTAGACTTTGTGTTTGATTTCTATTCACATATCACCTCACATGTATCTCAAGCTTTTACTAGTTGCACACACTACAAAAGTTACTCTTTGCTAAACTTGGTATATTTTATTGTGTGTGATCTTGTTGTGGCCATTCAAGATTAAAAGTTCCTTGATCTTAATACAAAATGTGTTTAAAGTTTGAGAAATTGGAATTTCTGGAGCTTGAATGTACTCGAATTAGGGATTTTGTTCAAATTGGGTTTAATTGATGAAATTGGCTTGTTGATTTGATGTAATTGATCATTATTATCTGTCCTTTAACTTGTGTGATGATCAATTGGTTAATTTTTTATAAAAAACGAACAAGTGGTTTTTCAAATTTTGGGATTTTTGTTAGAAACTCTATGCTCAAGCAAATTTTGTGAAATTGAACTTATATTGAACTTAGTTTCACTGCATTAGAGCATGCATCATGACATATTTTTTCATGCATCATGTATGTTTAGGATTTACATGCGTTGCATTGTTTTCTGTATCTATCTTGCAGTTTTGCAGTCATATCTCTCATTGTTTTCACACATGCATACACTTTGCTAAATTGGGTACTCAACTTGATCTAAAAATTGATTGATTAATTTGTGAGTTATGTACTTTTTAGTATATGCTATTTTTGATGTGTGAACTACAAAAAATATTTTTCTTAAGAGATATGATGGATAATCAATGTGCAAATATTTTCTCTACTCATGCAACTGTTTATGGGTTACATAGTATCAAGTTTGCATTTATTGAAAGAGGGAATATTTTTCTTCATGTATATCCTCAACTTAGTTTTTGTTTGGTGTGCGTCTTTTTTTTTTCCCCACCTCCAAATTTTTCCCCAAAACTGTTTTTCCCAAAACTTGTTTTGTTTTTCCTATTTTTATAGGGGGGAAGCTTGTTTTTGATGTTTGTTGTTCATAGGAGGAGTTGTTGCTGTTCATAGGGGGAGTTGCCTCTATTTTTTATAGAGTTGAACTGTTTTTTGTTCCCTTGGTTCTCTTTTTTCTCTCATGTTTACTGTCACTCTACTCTTTGTTTGAGTTGTCTTTATCAATACATGCCAAAAAGGGGGAGAAATAAATGAAATGTGGGAATCTTGTTTGTTTCGTTTAGGGGGAGTTGAAATTATTTTTTGAAAGGGGGAGAATATAAAAACTTTTTGATGTATCTAACTTAGGGGGAGAGTTGATTTATTTTTGAAATTGTTTCATATTATTGTTTATATGTCTTTCTTTCCACACATACAGTGATGTGTTTGTTGAGTGTTTCAGGAAAGACAGGTACATTCTGATCAAGACCTTCTACCTCTTCTTGCAACTTCTAGGTTAGGAGTCTTAGATTGGGATGTGTTATGTATTTGGGCATTTTATTGTATATGGGCATTATGTTGTATGTGTGTTTTGTCACGGATAGTCAAAGGGGGAGATTGTTAGGTTTTTAGTTTGTAATGTTGGTAAATCGTGACAAAACATGACAAAAACTAAGTCTCATTAGTTTAAAATGGTCTACATTCAAGCCCAAGACAAAAAAACTCAAGTTCAGGATAAAAACAAATGAGTTACAAGCTATTTGGTTCGATTGATGCTAGTCATTTTCGATCGATCGAAAATCGTATATCAGCAAACGTAAAAAGGCCATAACTTATCTGTATGAAGCCCAAATCGTGAGTTGTTTTTTCCAGTATTTAAAGGACATCATAAGCTAACCTTAGGTAGGGTTTTTAGAGCTTTTTAGAGAGACTACAGTGTCATGTGTGCCTCTTTTTATTTTTAGGGTTTTGTACCTAAAGGCTCTCAAAAGGTGGTTGCTCCTATTGCTGTTTGTGTGAATCTCTTGTGAGATCTTTGAGGAGCTTTCCTTCGCACAAACTTAGGATTATCAAGGAGAAGATTTCTTCAAGAACTTGATGATCATTCAGTTGCTGTCATAAGAGCTTAAAGATACACAAGCGAGAGTGCTTGTACTTGCTGGAGAATCTAAGAAAGAAGGAGTACGTGGTCTCGGAGCTTGCACATGGTCATGTCAGTAAGTTTCTACTGGTGGGTAGCAATAAGATGTTAGTGGTCTAAGTCTTATTGTAAAAATTCAATTCTTTCTATAGTGGATTCAAGTTTACCTTGAGGATAGCTAGGTTAAATCCTCCTCAGGTTTTTTACCGGTTTGGTTTTCCTGAGTTATCATATCATTATGTTATTTATCTTTCCGCTGCTATACATGATATCATTATATGATTTTGTTAACCTAGATCTGAAATTTGGACTAAGTAATCACTTGGCTAATTTACCAGGTTAATCCGGTTGTGTTTTAAGGGGTCTAAAAACATACATAAAACATTTAAAAGAAAATAGGATCAATGAAACCACTCCTAAAAATTGTTGATAAAAAACAGACTTAAGCCTAAAAAAAAAAAAAAATTGGAAGCAATTTTTTTAAGTGCATTGAAATAAAAGTACACATTTTCATACATAATCGGTATTTACATACAGTTACACACTACTGATTTTACACAGCAATTTAAAATTTGATAGTGCTAGGACCCCAGCAATTGAAGTCCATGATTTTCCTCATGGACTAATCCTTTGAGCGTTTCTTCTTATCAGAGACTGTCGAGGAAGATTTAGCAGATAGTTCCTTAGCTTGATAACAAGATTTGACATTGTTTTTGGCACATTCTTGCAGTAATCTAAGGAGATAATACCTTGTACAACTACAAACACCTGCTTGGTCTTTCAAAGTTGAACTCATGATTGATTGTTGCGCTCTCTAGTAATTTAGACTAACGCAAATGAAGAGGTAATTTGATGGGTGTGAAATGAAAGATAGTCAGTGTGAGAAATTGGGGTTCCTTTTCTTATATAGGCAGTGCAGATTTTTTGTTTATTTATTTATTTTCTTAATGTAAAACCACTAAGTCACTAATCAACACTTCTCAACATTTTTTAGCGTGGGTGCATGTTTTAATGTTTATAGACTAGGAATCCTTATTTTCGGGTCATTTTTAGTCAGCTCCTTTGTCATTATAGGGAGATACTAGATAAATTCAAGCCGGGAATTTTCTTTTTATTTTTATTTTTTCTCTCTTACTTCACATATTCTCTTTGAGAATAAATTAAATTCGGACAGGTGCAAAATCTTATTTTTACAACCTCGAATAATGATGTGCCACATCTGATATTTACAGCTAACGTTATATTTGTTTCACTGTAAAACGTTTTATTCAAAAATATTTTTAATATCTTACTGTATTTATTCGTTGACCATAAAATATTTTATAAAAATACATATTGGCTCTCCCCCCATTTGGTGGTTGGGTTGCTACTCTAGTGATAGGTGCCACCAATTTTAATAGCTTGTGTTTAAAAATTGTACATGTCACACCAAACATTTGAAAATGTTTTGAAATGTAAAACTTTACAAAGAAACAAACATAATGAAATAGAATTCCATACCAAACCTTCTTCTTGTACATAGACACTGCCACTCCACCAAGCCGAGAAGCCTCTATCGATACTATTAGAGTCTAGAAATCTCGAAGTAGCCATGAGATGGCCACAAAGGGAAACATGAATTGGGATCACAAGATGGGTAATCAAGAATCACAAGAAACACACCCACAAGGTGATGGATATAAGCATGTACGCAGTGGAAAATTAACGGATCTACTTCATTCTTAATCTATAACATGCAATATGTAAATTTCAGAATTCGAGTACAAGAGAGTGTATCTTGGTGCAGTGAAATTCAAAATCGAAGATCAGAAGTCCTTGGGAGACTTTTAATCTTCACTGCAATTCCATATGATACCCAAGATGTGTGGTCTCTCAATCAGTTTCCAAGGAGAGAATTAAGGATGTTCAACACTCACATAAAGACCATTTCATTCCTTATGAGAACTCTCATGAAAAGACTTAATGAAAAGTCTCTTCAAAAAGCCTTAATGGAATTCTATATGTTTCTCTCCTTATATACAACTGATTATCTAATTGGGCTAGCCTTTTAGGCCATTCCAATTGGGCTCTAGTATGTGGCTTAGAGTGGGACCAAAAGGGACCAACAAGACACTAGCTCCAATGGGCCTTGGGCTTTTCTGTCAACTTTTGACAAGTCCAAAGTTACCGTTAACTATATTTAATACCATTATATAAATATAGTTGCACTCTAGGCTTTATCTATAAATTATATCCCAAAACTTTATTATATATGCAACTCCTTCATTAAAATATTTGTAGTAATACAAAGTCATGAATATTGACTGCCACTTTGTAGATTACTACATCTTAATCCTTGAGTACTCGGTTTAATCCTTTATGTTATTCAATATATATTTATGAAATCCAATTCCATAAATATATACTTTAGTAATTCCTTACTAAAGTGGCTGGGCAAAACACTCTGAATAACCAAACCCATTAAACTTATCTCAAGGGAATATTTCATATCTCCGTTAAGAGACTATGAATTCCATCTTGAAAATATATGTTCCATCAACATTAAATGCGGTTGCCCAGCATACTGAGGTTTTCACCGTTATTTATAGATCTCACTCCTGATATATCAAGGCAACCTACATCTCATGATCAAGTCCATTATTTTCTCAGGATTTAGAGTTGATATAAATAGAAGTCGTGAGTTTTATTATTCATTTGACAGTCACTAGGAGAATAATAAATCTTACAGCGGTTCAGTCCAATATGTCTTAACTCTTAAAATATATCAACATATCAACTAGAAGTCTCCACTTCCATGATCAAGACAAATCATCTTAGTTGATATGTTATAGTCTTCGCAGATGAAATGCTCAATTTCATCACCGACTATGAACTAAAATTTTGAGTTTACAAAGAACTTGTGATTTACATCTTCTGTGACTTTTCACATAAATCACATACTATGCATCTCATGGAGTAAGATAATGTCCCGTTAGTTCATAAATAGATAGTCTCATATAATTAAACAACTTAATTATTCATGACATGCAAACCAATTGAATTTTAGGGCATAAACCCCAACACAAGGACCACCACTATTTTTAAAATTCCCAATGATATGGATACCCATTTCAGCTTCTTATAATGTCTACACCTAGAGACGAAACCAGGAGTTTACCTTAGGTGGACAAAGTATAACTGTTTTTTTTTTTTTTTTTTAAATTAGTATTAATAAATTATTGACTAGAAAAATGATAAAATGCTACTAATTATAGAAAATATTCTGAAAGTAATTATTACATTGATTTGTTGTGAAAGTTTTGTTAAAATGTTACAGGCGTAGCACTTTTCATTTACAAATTGATATGGCAATGAATGTGCTTGATGTTACATCAACAATATAATAAATAAATGTCTTAATTACTTATTTGTTGTGTCTCAACAACTGACACATCAATTTGTTGCAAGCCGTCGTAATAAATTCCGAGCCAACAGGTTTATACAACAACAAAATCTCGTTGCAATAAATCCTAAATATTGCAACAAAAAAGTTGATGCAATAACTTTTTTATTATAACAAATAACTTTGTGGCAATATCTTATTGCTTCAAAGTTTTTGTTAAAAATGTCATAGGTTATCACAACAAACAACCTTGTTGCAATAGGTTGATTTTTTTTTTTTTTTTTTTTTTTTTAAAATTTGTCTATTACCCTATCTCGCAATATACACATTATAAGATAGTATAAAACATTATATTTAGGAATTACAATTTAAAGATACAAATTAAATAAATGCAAAAGTCAAAGTACTCCATCAAACTGATATGTCCAAGAACACAAATATATACATAACTTGTTTAGTTAATTACGATCAAACACATAGTTTCAAAAGTAAATATACACAAATATATACACAACTTGTAAGAAATGTTCCCTTTAGAAAGTGATATCCATGCATGCTTCACAACCAGTTACCACTTCATTGGCCTCCACCCTATACAATTGAAAAAAGAAAAAGAAAAAGAAATAAGTATAAATTGAGGACCAGATTTATAACACTCTATTACTGGTAATTTCTAAGCATAGAAATTATCACAAAAATTACATTTAAAACCATGACATGAGCTCCAGAAAATACCTAAAGGTACCAATAATGAGACAAATGTAAACACAAGAGTGATCATATACAACAACAACAACAACAAGCCTTAAATCCAATTTGAACAAGTAAAACAATTCAGTCCTTCCAACCTGAATAGATTAAACCCACATGCTTGCACAAAAGTAAGTTGCCAAGCAGTCAGACAATCAATTCAACAAAACAGTATTTTTAAGTCAATCAAAACATTCCAACCTGAACAGATTGATCCCACATGCTTGCAAAAAAATAAGTTGCCAAAAAGTTAGACAATCAACTCATCAAAATAGAATTTTTAATCAATCAAAAGAAACTATATGAAACTACATAACCATATATATATATATATATATATATATTGTCAACAACCACAATCAACAAAACGACCTACTTCCACAGCCCACCACCAACAAAACAACCCACCAAAAATTTATATAAGATAGGTGTACTTGAGATTGGTTAGCTAGTATTGCCAGAAATTCCTCACGTATAGTCTGTCAGAGTCTTTGAAATTGTACTTCCATTTCTGCATGTTTAGCCGCCCTTTTAGCACATTCTACTTCAAATTTTGCTTCCATTTCTGCACGTTCAGCTACCCTATCAGCGCGTTTTGCATCTAATTGACTCTTAATAGATTGAACTTCACTATTAAGTTCATTGCGTATACGCTCTGTAGAAGTTGGAAGCTTTGCCATGTATCCTCGACCAAGGACATATCTTGACTTGGAGCGTGACTTGGAGCTTGACATGGAGACAACTGATTGGAATATTGTATCCTGCTCACTACGGAATAATGTTCAATCTTCATTCACTTCCATTTCAGCAATTTTTTTCTTTTGCTTCCTCCTATTTACAAACACAAATTTATGTTTTTAGTCAAGTGAACAGAAATATAGTTAGTCTTTGAACTAAATACACACAAAAATAATATACTTACATATACATGTTTTGGAGTATCATGAGCGCATTGGCCCTTTGGACAGTAGGTCAATGCCCACATTTGAAGATTGTCAGGCTCCTTTTGTGTTTCTGGATCACACTAAGAAAAAAAAAATACAAGCATTAGCATTATATGTTTTGAGTATTGTTGTTATTTGATCTTACATTTTATACAAGCATTAGCATTATATGTTTTGAGTATTGTTGTTATTTGATCTTACATTTTCAAAGCTGATTTATGCAAATGATTCGCTACCAGTGCAGTGGTTGCTCTCTCGCTTGCTTCGATTTTCATTATTTCTATCACTTATTGTCTAAAATAAACATCTTTGTCACACACCTTATTAAGTAATTGTATAATAATACAATATATGATATCATATGCTAATAAAAACAAACCATATAATTAGATGAAAGTTTGGATCGTCTACCTTAAAATCATCTGACTCAAAATATGAGATCACATCATACCAAGCATCCATGTTGAGCTCCTGAGGCTTATTTCAGATGACAGCCTCCCTGTCATGTTTGTATGTCTTATATGTTGCTGATAAATTAGCTCTCCATCCCCTATACCTCTCTTTGGCAATCTTGAAACTTTTAGCTTGAGTATCGTCATCATCATCTAAAATATCATTAGATGATGATATAGTATGATTTATTCTAATATCATTATAATATGACATAAATTTACATTTGAAAATAAATAAATATATAATTATTCAAAGAGAAAAAAAATACTATTAAAAAATATATAAGTCTAGCTAATGCATAATTTTTATAAATACCAAAACTTTAGCCTTCAAAATGTTTTTATTCTCATTTGTTATTTCCTTCCAGTTCTTCAAATTAAGAGGCAAATGTTGTCTTACTGGAACAACCACTGAATCAACAAAAGTGCGACAATTGATGTTGATAGGTCCACCAAACTTCCTTGAAAAAGTAATTGACAATTTCCCATCACTAGTCTCACTAGCTATCTTAGCCACCCTTAATCCTTTAAGAGCTCCACGACCCTTTTTGGGCATATGTGTAGAATCTATATATCATTCAATAATTTCTAAATTAAAACAGATTTTTCAACCAAAAAAAAAAAATCTAAATTAAAACAAGAAAATCATTATAGACATGAATGTTATAAAATATAAATCAATATAATAACAAGATATCAAATGCTCAGTAATGTATGCTATGAAATAAAAGTGTGAAAGATCGTAAACATGAGACTCATTTGAAGTTTATATAATATTATGTGTTTATATTTAGTTATTAACTACTAGAATAGATTTGTAAAGCGATCAAAATTTCAAAATGGAGTATCACCAAACAGTGGGAATTACTCTATATATTGCCTTGAAATTCCTATTTATAATTTTCAATCAAGAGAAAAAAAAAAATTCACACCACCCAGATTAGCACTTATCCATCAAAACAGAATCTACATTTAGATGAAAAAAAAAAAAAAACATCACACCTCTGTTATTAATTGATTGATTAATTTAGCAAAACAATATTCAATGAAGCCAACAAGATACGAGTTATTACTTGGATGTGAATGTAATTAATTTTTGTATAATGAAGTTGTTGAGGGTCATTTCTTGAAATAGGCAGAAGGCAGCCCAACCCACAAAAATGGGCAGCGGACGAGCAGCAAGCTAAGAGAAAAAACCATTAGGTTCAAGCAGCAGGAATAATGGATCACAGGCCCGTAATATAAATAAACGGGTCTTGAAGGAGTAAGTGGGCCTAAAAGGCCCGGAAAGAGAGAAAACACCACCCATGGGCAGTATGTGGTATGGAAAAGTGAGAATGGGCCGCGGAAGGCCTAAAGTAATGAAAACAAAGAAAGTAGGGGATAATGGCAAGCCCATGAACCCCAAAGATGAGAATGAGGAAATTGGGCCGAGGAAGCCCAATTGAGTTAGTAAATGCCCATGGGATACAAAGTTAGTAAAATGGGCCAAGGAAGTCCAAAGGAAGTAAATGGGCCGGATAAGCCCAAGTGAAAAGAGAGGGACATTGGAGCCCACAAGGAAAAACACCAGCGGCCATATTAAGCCACTGGGGGAAAGAAAGGAACAACAGGCTTGAAAAGAGGCCTAGCAGGAACAAATCGCCACGGCAGGAAAGGCCAAATAACACGGTGGGAAAAGAATTGGGTTGAAAGGAACACAAGGGCCAGTACTCAGTAAAGCCCAGGCCCTATGGGGATAGGAAATCAGAGCAGTAGCTCGCGGGAAGCCAGGAAAGGACGACAGGCAATGCAAGCAACGTCCCCAGCCCACGGCAAATGCATGAATAGCAGGCAAACTTCAGACATAAACCACGCGCAAGGCCTAGGCACCACCAGCCTGTACCTAGCCAATACAGGACATGGTGGGGTCATGGGTCAAAGGTAAGAGGGCATGGTTTAGAAGTGGGGAGAAGGGGGGAACCTGTTTTGAGGTTCCTGCTCAAGCTCTTTTGGGGGATACGTCCTTCTGGGATGGCATATCACCCAAAAGAGGCAAGGCTGAGTGGGAACCAATAGGTGCATGCCATGAGGGATAGAGAGAGAGAAACATCACCGCGGCAGGACAAGGTGCCGCGGCAGAATAACAGACAAAACGTTGTTTGTGTCTGTGATAGAGGGACTCCCAGATAGAGCAGTAAGGGTCTGCGAGTGCGCCCAGACCAGACAAAAACGGTTAGGGGGTAGAATAGTAAAATCGGTCACGGTAGGCACTATAAAAGGACGCCTCTGCCGTGTGCAAAAAAAATTACAAGCATGAGAGCAATACAACACAACTCAAAAGAAAATACTCTGTAACTAACTTAGAAGAACAGAGGAGCATAAACACTAAAAAATAACCATTGTGGAAATCACTAAGAAAAGACTAAGAAAAGAAAGAGAGAAAAAAGAGAGCAAGTGATAGTGGCATGCACCGATAGGCTCCTTCCCTTCTCTCCCTCTCGAATCCCTGCTCTCTTCTATAATTATTTTGAGAATTGTCCATTTGGGTCCGCCTCCCTCAAACCCATTAACTTCCGCGGCAGGAACTTCGTTTTTTGTCCTTGGAGGTTAATCTCGTTGAGAAGTGGTGTTCTTCCTCTTTGGCCTTACTCCTGCGGACCGAACTGAATTTATTTACATAAGCTGTTGATTAAATCTTTATTGCCATTTATCCTTACCATTTATTTGTAAAATATTGTTAATGTTATTATAGTTCGGTCATTTCTTATTAAAAGAACTATCTGGTCATTCCAGAATATGTGATTTTGTTTTATCAATTCTATCTACCTGCCGCAAGCTTTTTTTTCTCTAAAAACAGCTCTGCCTGACGTAAGCCTTACTCTGAAACGGCTCAGTATGTGGTAGGCACTCCCCTGGCAGACAAGGCATAAGTTCGCGCACAAACCGGCCAAGTTGAGATCCAGTTGGCTCGGTCTCAAATCTTGCAACCCAGAACACTTGGGCCTACATTCACAAAGGGGTAGCCCAGCCCAGCATAGCAAAAAAAAGGCCCCCACATTAAAATGGCGACTTCGCTGGGGAGTTGAGAAATAGTTCAGGGATAAGAGCCCTCGCAAACAAATGCCTCCAAAGTCCAAAACTACGCGCAACATTAGTGTTGTACCCTCACAAGCAGAGTCCAGGCCTACAACGCCTCACCAACCACAGCCTAATCAGGCAGAAGGTGCTAACGAGATGGGGGCTGGACCCCAAACTCCTCCGAGGATCCCCGTAGACAATGCCAACACCTTCATTGAAGTATTGTAGGCCTTATAGTACTCACAACAGCAAATGATGGAAGAAATCTGTTAACTGAAGACGGATAGAACGAAAGAAAAAGGAAGCCAACATGATCTTGAACATGGGGCAGAAGAGACACTAGTAGGTGGTGTCCCACAGAATCCGGATCAACGTTTTATTACTATGGCAGAAGTAGCAATCCTCCTGGAGCAAGAGAGAGCCAGAGGGCCAAAGGAGAGATTCTATGCATGTAGACCCCCATACCCGCTAAGGGTGCTCAGCAAACCATACCTCGAGAGGTATGAACCGCGAGTATTCGTGCAATATGATGGCAGGAAGGGAAGTGCTGTTGAGCACGTAAGCGAGTTCATTGATACGCTTGGCCCTTATGCCGCAGATGAGGACTTGTGTCTTCGAGAATTCTCTAAGTCATTGTGTGACCGGGCATATACCTGGTACATTGGCTTAAAGCCAGGATCGATCCCAACATGGGATGATATGGTGGATGTATTTTGTACCAAGTACTTTCACAGAGAAGAAACGGTGACACTTGCAACATTGCAAGCGACTAAACAAAGGAATGGTGAAGACTTGATGGAATACATCAAGAGATTTAGGGACATAGCACTCGACTGCTATGACCATTGTGAGGAAAGGACGCTGGTGGAGATGTGCATGACAAATATGATAAGGGAATACAGGGCAGTCCTAGAAAACCTTGAAATCTCCCAGTTCGCACAGCTATTACAAAAGGCAAGAAAAATCGCCGAGTCCGTAAAGCCAAGCACGGACAAAAGAAGTGCCCTGCAAGTCATGGCGATATCCACCAGTGAACGGAGGAGGAAGATCGACGGGAAAGAATACGATACTCCCTCGCCAATACTATGCACCGCAAAGGAGCTAGACGTACTGTTAGAAAAATGGATAGCGGATGGCATTTTCAAACCTAACTAGGTTGCTAGGGAGCCCACCGAGGAAGAAAGGAGGGATCCACGTTTTTGTCATTTACACAACTATGTCCAACATGCCACCGCAGAATGTTGGGCATTCCGCAGACTAGTGCACCGCAGAATAAAGGAAGGGACTTTAGAATTTTCCCAGCAGGAAGTCCAGAGAAACCCACTCCCGAATCATAAAGGTAAGGGTGTAGCAGCAGTGGTCATTTGTGCTGACCCAAGAGAGGACGAAGAAGAAAACTTGGCTTTGCCTGCGGCAGCCATTACCACTCTACAACAGAGTTCCAAGTTCAGAAATTTGTTTGATCAACTGGGACTCTCAGCAAAGGAAAGAAAAGTAGCCACAGAGGCCTTGGTGAGCATCGCCTCTAGTGTAGGAGTAGAATGCCTATCGGCGGAAGTATCAGATGAAAGGGCTCTCTTGCAAGAGTCAACCGAAATCACATTCAGTGATGAAGATATGGAAGTGGGGTATCCAGACCACAGGAGACCCTTGTACTTGGCGACATCCATAAACCAAATCCCCATAAAGAGAGCTTTAGTAGATACAGGTGCTTCTGTGAATTTCATTCCATTGAGCACTCTGCAGGCAGCAGGAATTTTAGAGAGGAAGATCCAGGGATGTCCAATGGAAGTAACGGGGTTCAGTGGAAGGGGCGAGTACACAGTAGGCCACATTCAGCTGTGGTTGAAAGTGGGCCCCATAGCCTCTTTAGCACGGTTCCATGTGGTAAAAACTGAAGTATCCTACCACGTGCTTCTAGGGAGGCCATGGTTGCATAAACACAGGCTGGTCTCGTCCACCTATCACCAATGTGTGAAAGGAAGATTGAACGGTAGGATAATACGCATAGCCGCGAATCCCTCACCATTCGAGCAGGCAGAAGCTCACTTAGTAGAAACCATGTTCTACGATCAATGGGCGCCATCTGGGGAAAATTCAGTGTCAAGGCCACAAGGTACCTTCGTGCCTAAATAGAGAGACATCCAGGATGATCCTGAGCCTAACCTAAGGGAGTTACTGGCCAAAAAAAGGAAAAGGAAGGAAGCGCCAGCCGCAGACTCAGAGGATACACCTCACTGCGTCAGGATCCGAGGTCCTGACGGCAGGATTATGTACAAGTTATGAAGGGGTGCGGGGCCCACGAGTGAAATACAAAAGGGCCCCACCCATGAATGGCAGCACGAGGACTTGGGGTGTTGCATGGTTCAAGAAAAGTCAGAAGAAGAAAGCAGTGAAAAAGAGAATGAGAAAGTTACGACAGAAAAAGAAGCACAGGTTGCGGCAGAAGAAGAAATGGAAGAGGTTGACTTGGGATCTGTTTCACAGGGACTAAAACCTATCTTAATTAGTGCAAGCCTGACAGAGAAGGAAAAGACAGAGCTGATGTTGCTCTTGAAAGAATTCAAGGATGTCTTCGCATGGGAATACAACAAAATGCCGAGGTTAAACCCTGGGCTAGTTGCACACATGTTGAATGTAGACCCAGAGGCCAAGCCAATAGCCCAGCCTGCCAGGACATTCCACACGGAAATAGAAGGGCAAATAATCAAAGAAGTGCAGAAATTGCTTGCCGCAGGATTCATCAAACCTATCCAACACCCCCGATGGCTGTCCAACATCGTGCCCGTGAAGAAGAAGAATGGCCAAATAAGGTGTTGTGTAGATTTCAGAAATCTCAACAAGGCTTGTCCAAAGGATGAATTTCCTTTGCCAAACATGGACTTACTTATAGATTCTGCGGCAGGCAGTGCCATGTTTTCGTTTATGAATGGTTTCAGCGGGTGTAACCAAATTAGGATGGCGCCAAAAGATGCAGAGAAAACTGCTTCCAAAACACCCATGGGCAATTTTTATTACACTGTAATGCCCTTCGGGTTGAAAAATGCGGGTGCCACTTATCAGAGGGCAATGACGGCCATATTTCACGACATGATGCATTGTGAGCTGGAGGATTACGTGGACGACATAGTAGTAAAGTCAAGGAAAAGAGAAGAACACTTCCAAGTGTTGAAAAGAGTATTCGAGAGGTGCAGAGCCTTCAAACTGAGAATGAACCCTCTCAAATGCGCATTCGGAGTGTCCTCTAGGAAGTTCCTAGGCTTCTTAGTTCATAGCAGGGGAATAGATGTGGACCCAGCCAAAGCTACGGCCATAGTGACTATGAAACCTCCAAGTACGGTAAAGGAGTTAAAGAGCTTCTTAGGGAAAGTCTCGTACATTCGAAGATTTATCCCCGGGTTAGCATCGATCACCTCTGCTTTCACCAAGCTGCTCAGAAAAGGGTAGGATTTCGAGTGGGGGGAATTATAGCAGGCAGCCTTCAAAAGGCTACAGCAGATCATGATGAACCTCCCCACAGTACAGGCCCCAATTCACAAGAAACCACTATTGCTCTACTTGGCTAACAATTCATATGCCATTGGTGCGTTGATCACCCAAGAGGACAGAGGTGGCACTGAGCAGCCAATATACTATATCAGCCGCGCCTTGAAAGATGCAAAAACTCGTTACCCAAGGGCAGAGAGGGCATGCTTAGCCATTGTATTTGCTTTGCAGAGGTTGCATCATTATTTCTTGGCCTACGAAGTGTGGCTGATCACCAAATCCCATGCCATTAAAGCTTTGGTGCAGCAACCGATCCTCTCTGGCAGGATATCCCAATGGTTGCTATAATTGTCGCAATATGATTTAAGAATGGGGACACCTAGGGCAGTAAAAAGCCAGGCCATAGCGGACTTATTGGCATAATTTCCAGGCGAGGAGGACTTCCCGCTGGATGATGAGGTTCCGGGGGAAGTAGCCATGGCAGAGGAAGTCGGAGAGCAATGGGTGATGAAATTCGATGGGTCTTCTACCGCTCAATTTGGAGGGGTAGGAGTAGTTTTATACCACGAAGAAGATAAAGCAGTAGCACTGTCATTCAAGCTGGAATTCCCCTGTTCAAACAACACCGTGGAATACGAAGCCTATCTAACCGGGCTGGCCACGGCTCTCGAAATGGGAGTCAAACACTTGAGGGTATTAGGCGATTCGAATTTGGTGGTCTGCCAGGCCAATGGGAGCTTCTCCTTGAAAGAGCCTAGCCTAGCCCCGTACAGAGCAATGGCCCAGAAAATGGAGGAAAAATTCTCAACTTTTGAAATAGAGCATGCTCCCAGGAATGAAAATTGATTTGCAGACGCGTTGGCCGCACTAGGCTCTCAGATAATGTTCGAAGGAGAGGGTACCAAGGTAGAGGTCAACAAAAGAAGAGAATCGATAATTGATACGATGAGGGAGAAATTCCAAGACGAACGGTGCGACGAAGACTGGCGGATTCCCATAAAGAAAACCTTGATGAATGAAGATGACTCCGCAGGACTAAAGGTGCTAAAAGACTACGCACTAGTAAAGGGGGAATTGTACCGCCGGATGCCAGGTGGGGTCCTGGCCAGATGTGTGAGACCAGAGGAGGCCCAGAGAAAGTTGAAAGAAGTACACGACAAGACTTGCGGATCCTGCGGAGAGGTCAGCCTTTACCGCAGACTCTAAAGGGCAGGCTTTTATTGGCCAAACATGGGCAAAGATGCAGATCAAGCCCAAACTCAGTGTGGGGCTTGCCAGCTTGCGGCAGACAGAGAAGAAAGTTATGTTGTATCCACCTACGGAGACTGGAGAAGCCCATTTATCCAGTACCTGACAGAAGGCATCCTGCTGCAGAAGCACAGTGAAAAATATAAGCTCAAGAGGTTGGCAACACGCTACTTCATGCACAATATGGTCCTCTTTAAAAAGGGGTATGATGGGGACCCCTTAAGGTGCTTGGGTCCTGAAGAAGCAGAAAAAATGGTGAAAGAAGTGCACTCAGGAGAATGCGGAGAACGGAAGAAAAGACTTTACAGGTGCCTGCTGCAAATGGGTTACTACTGGCCTGCCATGAAGAAGGATACGGCAGAATTCGTAAAGAAGTGTCACAGTTGCCAAGTGCAAGCCAACTTAATTCACACCCATCCGCAGAATTTGCACAGCATGGTAACCCCATGGCCCTTCCATACTTGGGGGCTTGATTTGGTAGGACCAGTTAACCCACCGTCACGAGGATACATATGGATATTGGTGGCTACGGAATATTTTACTAAATGGGCAGAGGCAGTACCGCTTCGCAAAGCCACCGGAGGAGCGGTGGCAAACTTTATCAAAGTAAACATAATCGTGAGGTTTGGGGTACCCCACAGAATCATCAGTGACAATGGCACACCTTTTGTCAACAGTGAAGTAAGGAAGATGTTAGAATTCTACCAAGTCAAGCATCACCGGTCATCACCTTACTACCCTCAAGGGAATGGGCAAGCGGAGGCAACGAACAAAACACTTATAAAGATTATAAGTAAAATGAGTCAGGAGTATACGGGAGGATGGGCGATGCACCTGCCAGACGCCCTTTGGGCTTACAGAAATTCGCCTAAGTCAGCCACGGGTTTTTCACCTTTTTCCTTGGTCTATGGGACCGAAGTGGTAAGCCCAGCGGAGATAATGACCCCATCCCTAAGGGTCATGAAGATGCAAGAGAAAGGAAGAGAAGAAGAAGTCTTTGCGGAAAAAAGGTATGAAGACCTAGAGGGACTTGACGAAAAAAGAGAACAGGCCCAAGAACGCAGCCGGAGATACAGGCAAAAGATGACTGAAGCCTACGGCAGGATGACTAGAGAAAGAGTGTTCGCGGAAGGATAGCTTGTTCTAAAAGTGGCCGACTATGTTAAAAGAGGCCTGGCAGGACCGTCCAAATTTGCACCAAAGTGGGAAGGACCCCTTGTGATAAGGGAAACACACCCAAGCGGATACTACCGTTTGACTCAGATGGATGGCAACGACTTAATGGATCCCATCAATGGGAAATGGTTGAAGCAATATTATGCCTGAGGAGAAAACTTATATGATTTGTCTCTTTTCCTTCCTTTTTTTTGTTTAAAAGAAAAAAAGAAAATAAAAACCTCTATGTTTCTTTTTCCTTACCATTTTCCAAGTGACTGTGTCACAACATGAAATTGTAACTTGCTTTAGGCAGGATGTAATGAAAAGCACTAAGTATTATCATCATATGTCATAGCAAAACGTAAAGTGTAGCATCACAAAGTTAAGTTACAAACCCAAGTCATGGCAAACCAGCCCAAATAGGTACTACAAGAAAACATAACGTACTAAATAGAGTCATAAGGAAAAAGGGAATGACAAAACAAGGAAGAAACTGCATCAACGGAGCCCAGAAATAAGAGATTGGTCTCCAAAGCAATCGGACCCACCAATACTGGAAAGAAGACGCTCACGATGGCCTTCCAAGTCTGCCACCTCCTTTCTCAGGATCTCAAGACGCGAGTCGATAGCATCAACAGTGGGCCCGACTCTCCTCATGAAAACAGCACGGGCAATCTCGCGGAGGTAATCCAGAATAAACTCCATAGCAAAACCTACGCTGATAAGCTCCTGCACCACAGCCCTCCACTACAGGATCCTCTCGGTAGAAACAGTGTCAACAAAGCTATGCTCCATGTCATTCAACACACTCCCCAACATCTTCAGAAAATGCTCTCTAACGGATCGGCCGAGTCGAAAGCCCTGCATGAAGTCACCATGGCTGTTATAGATCATCCCCAAATGAGCAACATAGTCCTCAGGGACTCTAAAGCCATGAAAGTCCACGTAAGGAGGCCCGGAGCCCCAGAAAGCTGCAGGATCGAGGTCATTGACTTCAGGTTGGTCAAAACGAGTAAAAAAGGCAACAGTCTCACTCACAGGACCTGGAAGGGAAGCGGAATTGCTACCCGCTTCAAACAGAGGTGGGGCTATGGGAAGAGGTCCTGCCAAGGGAAGCACAAGGCATGAGATGAGAAACTAAAAGAGAAAAGAGGAAGGAAACAAACCCACAGGGAGAAAACGAAAATAGACAAGGGGAAAGAAAGCCTACCAGAACTGGCAACACTGGGGGCTGCAGGAAGAACCAAAGCAGGCATCGAAGGAATGGCAAAAAATCGATGTTGTAGATATAGCAGAAGCTGGCGCAGAAAATACAACAGGAATGGATACTGTGGGTGTGGCAAGAGTGGTTACAGCAGGCACACCTACACTTGGTGCAATGCCTAGCCCTTCAAAGGTCTTTGCAAAACAGACATGCAAAAAGAGTGGGCCCAGTAGAGATAAGGAAGGAAAAAGTGGGCTCAATTAAAAAAAAAAAAAAGGAGAAAGGAAATACCCGTGAACCCAGCCTTGGGTGGAGCACCCTCTTCTTCCTCGGACTCAGAAACCCTCCTCCCCAGGACGAGCTCATCATCAAGATCCTCAAGAATATCCTCGGACTCCTCAGAAGACAAATCAACATCGAGCCTGCGAGTGGCCGAACTGGGAATAGAAGAAGGTGTAACCACTAGGGAAGAGCTTTCCTTCGCAGCCTGAAATAGAGTCGCAAAAGGATCACTGGTAGAAAGGATGAGAGGAGCAATGGGTAAAACAACCTCGAGCTGAGCTGTGGCAGGAGGAGCAGCTTCCTTTGGAATGGGCATCTCGGCCGAAGATGGAGTGGATTCTCTAACCCCCTCAGTGTGAGTACCCTCTTCTCTAGGTACCGATCCGGTGGGAGGGCTAGAAAACTCCGCAAGAATCCCATGCGCAGCAATAGGAGTGGTGGGCGTCTGAAAAGCTTCACCAGCCCCATCAAAAGAACCTGCCACGAGTATGCCCATGGAAGCAGACATCTCCTCGACCGTGGGATGATAGATGGAAAGGGGCTCGGGCTGACCCTGGAAGGAAAAAGAAAAGGGAAATACATATATGTACACGTGGAAAGGAATAAAAGGACCTACGGCTGATCAAGACAAATGAAGAACACGTGGCAGGTGAAATATGTGCAGAAAAGAAAAAAAAGAGAGAGGAAGGAAGATAATGGAAATTACCTAAAAAACAGGCTCTCCAAGATCGATAGGATGAGCGGCTGACGCATCCTCCTTATACTTAGACTGCAAAGAAAACAGTAGTCACGGCATGGGTTAAGCAGTTAAAGCCAAAACACAGGAGATAATGAAAATTTTCCTAACAAAACATACTCTTCGCTCTGTGACAGACATAGGATGGGGAGTTGTTTTCCTCTTGCTGCCCCGTGTCTTGTTAGAAGGGGGAGCACCTGTGGCTGGCTGCGCAGTAGACTTGGGCTTGATTGCGGACTTATGCTTGGCAGGAGTCTTCTTGATTGCCAAAGGAATATTAGTTACTTTAACTTTCTTCTCCCAATCAGGGGGAAATCACCCGTGAGCCAACATCACCCTTTTTGCCCATCGTCCCACTCGAAGATGGCAGAACGGCTCTGTTTTCTGGCATAAGCTAACACTGATTTGGAAGGCAGAAGCAACCGAGGGTTAGGGGAGGCAAGCATGCTCAGCCCTTTAGGAGGGATAAGGGAAAAGCCACGACTACCTGCCAACTCCTGCCCGAACGAAGTCATCACTGCCTGCCAATATCCATGCATGGCAGGAGTGCAAAGGCCTTCTCTCGATGAGCCAGGAACAGTAACCGCGCTAAAGCGCTGTCTTCATGAGTCAAAAGCAATCTGCCGCAGGAAAGGCCGAACTGAAGTAGGGCACTCCCTGAGGTAGGAAAGGTCATTAGGGATGTCCTGGTCCAGCCCAAACTGCCTCCTCACTCGGTTGGCAGGGTAGTGGACAAATCTGACGCCCTCATCAGCCAAGTATGGCAACCATCCAACATTGGTAGCCGCCAGATAAGTGATCCCCACCTCATCAAAACCAGCCAAAGGGGTAGTAGTCCCAACGGTATCAGTAAACGGACCCATGACAGAATCAACACATGTATAACCATTACCTAAGTTTTTATAAGCTCTCCAAGAAAAATCAACACCACTATCAAAAGACTCAACAACCAAGTGACCAAGGGGCTTCAGACCAGACCAACGAAAAGCCAAAGGGAAATTAGATTCAAACCTGCCGCAGAAGTCAGTGATCACTTGCGGACATGATTGGTACTTCTCCTTCGCGAAACGAACAGGCCTACATTTCGCTAAGTATTGGGCACTGCGCTCGAACAACAATTGCTGCAGGATGGTGTTGTGAACAGAGGAAGTAACAATGTGGCAGGAGCCCGCCTGACTCTCGTCACTCCGCAGGATGTCCAGTTGAACATACAAATGCCCTAAGAACATGGGGGCCAGCGGCAGGCTCACTCCAGCGGCTATTTTGATAGCCAAGCGAAAATACAAAGGCTTGTCGGCGTAATGAGGGTGCGAACCAAAAACGAACTTGCAAAGCCAAAAAGCGACAAAGGCCGCACGGTGGGCGGCGGCAGAAAACTTAGAGGAAGAACTAACCCAGTATGATAGTTTGGCATTCCCAGCTATCCTCTTCCTCAACTCGGCCTCAATGGCTTCTTCCTCCGAAGAAAGCTCTATAGTGGCAGGATCGGTGTCACCTAGGATCGGCAGGAGTAGTTGGTTGGCCACATCTTCAAGAGTCACGGTTAGTTCGCCGCAGGAGAAGAGGAATGTATGGGTGGTGGCGCACCACCGGCGAACCAAGTGACGAAGGTTGTAAAGGTCTCGAAAATTGGAAAGACTCCGAGATAATACGATGGCCTTCAAAATGCCGACCCGCTGTAGCAAACCCATAAAAGCCGTATCGAATAGTTCTCGGTCAATCCATTCCTTCCAACCCAAGGCCGTGCCTGACCCAAACTCAAAATGAATCGGTACAGGAAGAGCGCTCCCCTGACAGATGACCAAATCAAAAATAGAAGAAGACACCGGAGCCCAAGAGATATTGGGGTTCCGTCTACACATGGTGATCTAGACACGGCCTGGCGGCGGCGCCGGGAACTTCAGGGAAGTGTGGGTAGGCGTTATACCAGGGATCGATCAAAGGGGTGACCTCACTGTCTGGGTCGCGCGGTGCATCTTCTTTGTTGGAATGATCGGACTCGGAGTACATGGCTTCCTCGCCGACTTCTTGTCCGGCGGGAGGATCAGGAACCTTCTCTTTCCCTTTGTGGCGGGAAGAACTCTGACTTTTCACCGGTGCCATTATACGATGGTTTGAACAGAGTAAAAGGGGTATGGGTGCGCGAAGAAGAGAAGACGGTAAAGGAAGAGGAATGGACACGATGTTTTGGAAAAGGAGGTGTTGATGTTTAATTTTCGAAGAGACTCTCTTCTTAAATACTTGAGTCGTTAATACCGGTCTGCAGGAAGGCGACGGGTCAGCCATCGAAAGGAGAATGAAATTAATGAAGCAGCAGTTGTGTTTTTTGGATAACTGCCATTCTGGGAAAATCGAAGAGTCACCACTGTTCACGGCAGGAAAAGAAATATGTCTGTATGAAGGGACCCACAGTTTTAAAAAGCCCGTGAAGGAAAAGAAAGAAGGGAAACAAAGAAAGGGGACAGAAGGGTATTCTATTCATATACGGATCGCAGGCACGCTTCATATGTTCAGAGGGCTAAATGTTGAGGGTCATTTCTTGAAATAGGCAGAAGGCAGCCCAACCCACAAAAATGGGCAGCGGACGAGCAGCAAGCTAAGAGAAAAAACCATTAGGCTTAAGCAACAGGAATAATGGATCACAGGCCCGTAATATAAATAAACGGGTCTTAAAGGAGTAAGTGGGCCTAAAAGGCCCAGAAAGAGAGAAAACACCACCCATGGGCAATATGTGGTATGGAAAAGTGAGAATGGGCCGCGGAAGGCCCAAAGTAATGAAAACAAAGAAAGTAGGGGATAATGGCAAGCCCATGAACCCTAAATATGAGAATGAGGAAATTGGGCCGAGAAAGCCCAATTGAGTTAGTAAATGCCCATGGGATACAAAGTTAGTAAAACGGGCCAAGGAAGTCCAAAGGAAGTAAATGGGCCGAATAAGCCCAAGTGAAAAGAGAGGGACATTGGAGCCCACGAACAAGAACACCAGCGGCCATATTAAGCCACTGGGGGAAAGAAAGGAACGGCAGGCCTGAAAAGAGGCATAGCAAGAACAAATCACCACGGCAGGAAAGGCCAAATAACATGGTGGGAAAAGAATTGGGTTGAAAGGAACACAAGGGCCAGTACTTAGTAAAGCCCAGGCCCTATGGGGACAGGAAATCAGAGCAGCAGCTCGTGGGAAGCCAGGAAAGGACGGCAGGTAATGCAAGCAACGTCCCCAGCCCACGGCAGATGCATGAACAGCAGGCAAACTTCAAACATAAACCACACGTAAGGCCCAAGCACCACCAGCCTGTACCCAGCCAATATAGGACATGGTGGGGTTATGGGTCAGAGGTAAGAGGGCATGGTTTGGAGGTGGGGAGAAGGGGGGACCTGTTTTGGGATTCCTGCTCAAGCTCTTTTGGGGTTACGTCCTGCTAGGATGTCATACCACCCAAAAGAGGCAAGGCTGAGTGGGAACTAATAGGTGCATGCCATGAGGGATAGAGAGAGAAAGAAACATCACCGCGGCAGGACAAGGTGTCGCGGCAGAATAACAGACGAAACGTTGTCTGTGTCTGTGGCAAAGGGACTCGCAGACAGAGCAGTAAGGGTCTGCAAGTGCGCCCATACCAAACGAAAACGGTTAGAGGGTAGAATAGTAAAATCGATCACAGCAGGCACTATAAAAGGACGCCTCTGCCGTGTGCAAAAAACAACAAGCACAAGAGCAGTACAACACAACTCAAAAGAAAATACTCTGTAACTAACTTAGAAGAACAGAGGAGCATAAACACTAAAAAATAACCATTGTGGAAATCAGTAAGAAAAGACTAAGAAAAGAAAGAGAGAAAAAAAGAAAGCAAGTGATAGTGGCATGCACCGATAGGCCCCTTCCCTTCTCTCCCTCTCGAATCCCTGCTCTCTTTTATAATTATTTTGAGAATTGTCCATTCGGGTCTGCCTCCTTCAAACCCATTAACTTCCACGGCAGGAACCTCATTTTTTGTCCTCGGAGGTTAATCACGTTGAGAAGTGGTGTTCTTCCTCTTTGACCTTACTCCTGCGGACCGAACTGAATTTATTTACATAAGCTGTCGATTAAATCTTTATTGTCATTTATCCTTACCATTTATTTGTAAAAGATTGTTAATGTTATTATAGTTCAGTCATTTCTTATTAAAAGAACTATCTGGTCATTCCAGAATATGCGATTTTGTTTTATTAATTCTATCTACCTGTCGCAAGCTTTTTTTTTCTCTAAAAACAGCTCTACCTGCCGTAAGCCTTACTCTGAAACGGCTCAGTCTGCGGTAGGCACTCCCCTGGTAGACGAGGCATAAGTTCGTGCACAAACCGGCCAAGTTGAGTTCCAGTTGGCCCGGTCTCAACTCCTGCAACCCAGAACACTTGGGCCTACATTCACAAAGGGGCAGCCCAGCCCAACATAGCAAAAAAAGGCCCCCACAGAAGTATCTGTTGGTAATTTCATAATTAATCAGCTAAACTAATCCAATTCTGTATAATGAATCTTTTATGAAAGTTTCTGCATAATAAAGTTAGCACAAGAACAATAACATTCAAAATTTCAAGTCTTTATTCTTCATTGTCAGGTTCCTAATAAATTGAACTATAATTATACCAAAAAGTGTAGAAAAAACTAAAATCAGTGGCAATGACTAAACAAGGAGTGATAATGTTTTTAAACATGTTTGATACTACATTGATATAGAACATAAAAAGAAAATTGCAATGCTTGATTTTTTTTCTATGAACAATGTAGAGAAAAAAGCACACACATGTATAATATGAAATAAAAATGTGAGAGATAGTTTGAAAGTTCAAATAGCGTTGAAAACATTATGAACATTTAGACCCCCAAAAAACAAAATACCAATTCAAGCTTTATATCAAACAATGTATGTGCGAAAAATGATAACATGCTTATATCAGAATTGATAAACAATCTAAACCAATTAAAATCACATCCACAACATAAATTAAATGGTTAAGAGTAAGGGAAGAGAGATGCAAACACAAGGACAAAATAACGATGTGTTATCGAAGAGGAAACCGAAGCTCTTGGCGTAAAACCTCTCCGCCGCCCTCCTAGCGGTCAATAATCTACTAGAAAATGAAGTTGGGATACATGAACAACAATAGACCCTCCAAGCCTAATCTACCTAGGTACCTAAGCCCTCTAAACTTTTTGCTTCAATGAGGTTACGCCGAACCTTTGTCTTTTCTAGCTTGCCAAATTCTGCTATAAACCATAGCATCAACCAATAACTATTGGTCCCTTCCAAACTGCTTCTCTTAGCACCAAAAGACCTTCTCACAGACGTGGGTATGGTCTGAAAAGGATTTGGTCAAGAACCTCTCAAGGATTTGTTAATGGAAAGGGTGAGAGTAGAGGAATTTGAAGAGTCTTTTTGTGAAGATTATGGATGAGACAATCTTGTTTTTCTCTAGAGTTTCTCTCTCAAAATTCTCTTTGGAAGCTCTCTACATTTCGTGGGTATAAGGGGTATTTATACTAGGGTGAGATAGGAATGCAAAGAGTCAGGTTTTTCAAAACAGAGTTGGTTGGCGGCTTGGCCTTGCGACTTAGCTGAGTCACGAGTTCAAGCCGCGAGATAATAGAATGGCTAGGTTGGACTTTTTGTCCTGTAGTGCTCCAACTGGCGCAACTATTCATCTTCTCGCACGCTTCACTCGTGTGCTGCATTTGGCGGCTTGCCAGTCGTGAGTCACCTGCGAGTCCCAGCCACGAAGACTTGCATCCTTGCACAATCTTAAGCATTTCTTCACACTCTCTCACTCACTGTCCTTATATGAATCCCATCTAAATACAGGGTTTCTAAGTGTTGAAATACAAGCAAATTGGCACAGAATAAAGCCAACAAGATGGTTGATTAAATTCAACCTTACATAGTTCATCATATAAATAATGATATAACCTGATGTCACGGGATGTGGACAACGAGCATGTGAGTAAAATTTTTGTGAAGGTGGTAATGTGGATGGGTCATCTAATAGTTGAGATAAGGATGCCTCATTCGGTATTTGCATTTAGACTTCAGTAGATGGTTGCAGCAGTTGTGGTAATGGTGTAGATGGCTGTAAAGATACCATTTGTGGATGATGCCGTTGTGATGCTGATGGTGGAGCCATCCAAAATATAAATACCTAAACTGATTAACACAAGAATGGGAATGAGAGCACATCCAAAGTATGTACATTGACCTTAAGATAACACTAGGAAAATGTAACATAAAGAAATTACATTCATTACTTGACAACTAATTACATAATATATATTTCAAATGGAATCTGAAAGCTCAAAAATGTGTTGAAAACACAAGAGCTGTTTGGACCCCCTATTAAAAGTTACAGCTCAATTGATTTTACACTAACTTAATACTAAGTGTGGAATAGTGTAAAAGCAAGCGAATAAATAAACAAGCTACTTTAATCCATAATTAAAGCAACACAGAAGTAAAATGGAAAGTAACAGAGTAGGGAAGAAAGATGCAAACACAAGATAACACGCCAATGTGTTATCGAAGAGGAATCCGAAGAACTCAGAGAAAAACCTCTCTGCCGCCCTCCAAGCGGTAATCTATCCACTAGACAATCAGTTGGGATACATGGGTTAGCAAGAAACCCTCCAAGCCTAATCTACCCAATGTACCTAAGCCCTCCAAGCTCCTACTCCAACAAGGCTTCTTGGAACCGTGTCTTGTCTAGCTCTACAGATCCCGCAACAAGCTCCATGTTGCATTTACCATCCTTGGCTTCTTCCAATGTTTCCCAGCAGCACCAAAACTTCACTTGACACTTTAAAAGGGTGTGGTAAGTGTTTGGGCTATCAACCTCTCAATGGTATGGAAATAGAGAGGTAGGAGTTGAGGAAATTCACAAGCAAATGTGTAGAGGAATTTGGGTATAATAATTGCTAACTCTCAAGGTGTTTGGCTAGGGTTTTCTCTCAGAAGCACTCCTCAACATTTATGGGTAATGTGGGTATAAATAATGTAGGCACAAAAAGTGTGTATCATAATGTACAGGCTGGCAGAACAGAATGTCTCGCGGGTGTCTCGTAGGAAGGCCTTACCCGCTAGATAATCGCGAGACACAGCTGTCTCCATCCTGGCCTGAGTCTTCGCATTCCAGCATGTGCAAGGCACATGAGTCACTTCGCGGGATGCTTAGTCACGAGATACCCACGAGAACACTTCAATCTTCAATTGCTTGAGTCTTCACACTCTCTCTCTATCACACAACGCTTACAATCAAATTCCACAATAAATGCAGGGTACAAAAGATTGAACAATAATTGTGGTCAAATTTGTCACGGAATAAAAGCCAACAAAAACATATAGTTGTAAATAACAACTTTATAGAATCAAATATCCAAATTATATACAGGCTATTAAAAAAAAAAAAAAAAACATAACATAAAGGCATTATATTGCATACGTTGGAAAAAATATATAAAATAATAAGAAAAAACAAGTTAAGACAACTGATTTGTTATTACCATCATCGTCTTCTTCAATATCAGTCTCATTATTGTTAGACAAAATGTCATCTTCCAAGTGAATATTTTCATCAACACTTACTTCAATACCCAATCCCTCCATATCACTTCTACACCAGCTAGTCATGTCTTCAGAACTTTCTTCGCTACCACCCATATCATGTTGACTTCTTAGAACTTCATTCAGTTCGTAAGGCTCATAATTAGAATTATCATTCTCATCATCTACTTCTTGCTCCCTATTTGGCATAGAAAAGAGGTTTCTTGGTCTCAACTTTATCACAGAACACCAATTTGGATTTTCAACATCCTTGGCATAACAAACTTGTTCTGCTTGAATTCCTAAGATAAAAGGATCATCTTTGTAGCGAAGACATGTTATGTCAACATTGATAAATCCATATGCATCCTTCTTATACCCTCTACTTTGGTGTCTACCTTGAGGTGACACTTCATCACCTTTCACAACCACACCACTATTTTGGGTTTTTAACATCTGCTCACTTTCCTTTGTACGAAATAAGAAACCATTAATAGTGTATCGAGAATAAACTCATGCACAAGAATCTGGCCCTCGAGCTAATGATAAAATTTTTTCATTTATCCGTTCATCTTGATTGTCGTAAAGTTTTTGAATATATATTTACACAATTACAATCACAATCAGTTGATTGCAAATTTTTGAAATGGACACATGAATGTTAGTATAAAATTAATCCACTTACTTGAGGCTTAAACCACTTTGAAAATTGTTCTTTGTGTCTTTGTTCTACATTTCGAGGGTTTATTGATGTAAGCTCCCTAATATGTTCGCTACATACATATAAAGGCAATATTAATAAAAAAATTTATCAACAAATACAAATTTTAAAAAAATTTCTTCATATGAATATAAAATTACTTAAGGTCCGTTTGGATAGAACTTATTTTGTTGAAATTGAAAACTTAAAATTGAAAACAATGTAACAAAATAATTTTTAAATGTGTAAATAGTATCGTGGGACCCATTTTTAATGTAAAAGTTGTTGAAAAGTGATATTTGTGAGTTCGTGAACAGTGCACGGGTGCATTGTTCGTGGTTGAAAGGTCAACGTTTGCGGTTGAAAGAAAAAAAAAACTGAAAACGTTTATGGCGTCTACTGTGTAGCGTGGGTCCTAGCAAATTTCCAAACGCAAACGTGAAACGCAGGAGTAAACGTGGATCCAAACCTACACTTACTCAACCTATGGAGAAGCTTCTTCACAATTGGTTAAAATGTATTGATGTGCCATTTGGAGCTCTGAATTACAAAGAGCTTCAAACATGCAGTTTTACCTATCATGGTTAACCAATGTAAATACAACCAGATGCTGCTTCACTTGGACAAGTGTCAACATTCCTTTCTAGTTGATTAAGTTTTGTATCCATATTATCAAAATACCAAGAGCAAAATGTCATACATTCCTCTGAAATATACCTTTCAGCAATTGATCTTTCTGGATGAGCTTTGTTACGCACCTACCCTTTTAACCTGCGTAAATATCTCTCAATTGGATACATCCACCTATATTGCACAAGTCCTGCCACCTTAGCTTCATATGCAAGGTGAATTGGTAAGTGCATCATAACATCAAAGAACAAAGGTGGAAATACTTGTTCCAATCTACAAAGGGTTTTTGCAATTTGATGATCTATTTGGTCCAATGCTTCAACAGTTAATTCTTTTAAACATATTTCCACAAAGAAATGACTTAAAGCAATTAAAGCTTCACAAACTTTCTTCGGTAATAAACCTCATATCACAAGTGGAAGTAAATGTTGAAATATAACATGACAATCATGTGTTTTCAACCCAACCACGTTGTTGTCTTTCATCTTTACACATCACCCTATATTTGACGCATAAGCATCAGGCAATTTCACATCTTTTAAAAACTGGCACAACATTTGTTTTTCATCTTTTGTTAGTGTGTAACATGCAAAAGGAAGAATATACTTATCACCTTTACGTTTTGGATGTAGATTTTTTTGAATTCCCATTACTTTAAATTGGATAACCGATGAAACACATTTACAATTAAGTGACTCTGCTGGGCTGTTTGAAATCCATGGGGAACAGATGGAGTCCCAGTTGATTGGACAGGAGTAACTGTAGCATGAGCAGATGGAGATGCATGTATGGATGGCTCAGTCTTAGGTTTCTTGAAGGGGTGACTCTTGCTTGCTTGAAGAGTGTACACGGATATTGGTCGAGGACGAGTCACAATTTTCTCATTTGATGAAGGACTAACACCTTCACGAAGTATAATCTTCATTATTAAACTACAAAACGAAAGAATTGTTCGTGTTGCTTATCGAGCCGCAGTTTTCCCAATGATCTGAAATATGTGAGCACAGATGTCAATTGGTACACCAGAAATGAGGTCACACAAGAATTTAGCCCTTCCAAAATTGATGAAGGCAGTGTTTGACAGTGGGTAGAGATTGGAGAACATGATCAGCTTTAGAGTTGTCAGTTCAGGCGAAAACAATGCAGTGCCTATAGATGATCCTGTGCTTCCCACTTCATGGTCATCACCAAGAACTTGAAGGATGTCTTGTGCCTGAATTACTCTATCATCATATGGAGTTCGATCCACATTTTCTGGTCTGGTGATGCGAAGAACCTTAGCAATATAGTCTACATTAATGGAAAATTCAGTTCCTCGGACCTAGCATTTCAACTCTACACCTATGAATCTGGCATTAGAGTAGAATTCCTTAACCAGTTCTTCAATTGGATCCTCAAAATTCCCAAAAAGGTCAGCCCAATCTTTCTCTTCAAAAATTTTAGGGATAAACGTTGTCCCTAAGGTATCAAACTTGACAATTCGTTCCACAATGAGAGAAGACTCTTTGAAGATGTCTGTGTAGGTCTTTGAGTCAGTAGAAGTCCTGAATCTCTCAATGGTAGAGTCCCTGGAAGACTTAGACGATAGTCGTGTCCGTTTACCAACCGAGGTTGACGGATCATCAGTTACAATGTCTTTGCCTCTAGCCGAACAACGAGTTATCTGCAATAGAACAAACACACAACAAAGTACCAAATACAATACCACAAGAAACAAACATTAGTTTGATTAGTTTCAGTTATGAAACAGTGAAAAAACACAAGTAAATAGAAAAGAGCAAATGTCAATGAAACATGACAAAATGAGTATGAAAAGTGCAACACACACAAGGTAATATGAGTAAAAGAAAAAGAACAAGACAATGCTTGCCACTCACTTCAAAAACTCATACAACCAGATAAAACTAAACCACAGTCAGAGTGAAACACTAAAAACCCCAAACCCATATGCTCAAAGAGTGAAGACTCTAACAGATATCAATGCACATAACAGGGACAATCAACCAGATGTAGGAACAAGATACTCATTAGACTCAGTAATAGAGTAAACAAACCCCAACAATCAAACCCAACATTTTAGGCAAACCCATGTTTGAACACAAAAAATCGCAGAACACATTTGCAACATACACATCATGAAACTAAAGAACAAAACAGTAAGACTGAAGTAAAGGAAGGAAAACCCATACCTTTTGCTTGGTGTTTGATGAAGACATGATGCAAAAAATGTAAGCTTTTTCAACAAAGACACTGAGTGTTTGAGAGAGAAATTTGGGAAGATAATGAACAGTCACTGAAGTTCGAGGGAAAACTGAAAAACAATTTTAAAAACTGTCTTTAAAATGCAAAACACGCGTTTTTCGTGACTGGGTCAAGTCGCCAGTAAGTCGCCAGGTAAGCCGCGAAACACATATAGGTAAGAAACTTGAAAAATTTCTTTAAGTGTTTTTCGTGACTGGAAGGTCTACCTGTGAAGCAGTCGCCAGGGGAGCCGCAAAAATCTCTGTGTACCCCTCACGACTGGACCTTCCACCCGCGAACAAGTCGCCACACTGAGCAGCGAAAATCACAAAAACTCAAGTTTTGAAAATTTTTCTAAGTATTTTTTGTGACTACAACCTTGACTCGCCAGTGAGCCGCGAAAAATCTCTGAGTGAGCTTGCGATTGGGGCATGCGACTGGACCTACTCGTGACTGAGTCGCCAAAACAGGGCAACACTGTTTAAGAAAATTTTGACATTTTTTGTAAAAACAAAAGACTTTCCAAAAACAAACTAAAATACTCAAAGATATTTTTGTGTTTGATCAACAAAGATTGAGCTTGTGAAAACACATTTAAATAAGTACAATCACACAAATGAATATGGCATTCATTGAACATAGACTTGTGTGTTGTGTGTGGATATAAAAAATGAGATAGTCCTTAGTCTCATGTGAAGCTTCAATGATCAATTCAATCAAGGCATACACAACTAGCACTAGATAATGTGACCCATCTCAATTATAGAAATGTGCATATATGACCTCCCACATAGACTTGAGGACATTTCTTTGAAGCTTTTCATTTGGCTCCATATACATCAACATTTGATCATTTTGAATCAATATATCTCATTTTGAGATCGATGCCTGAAATTTTCAATATTTCAATATGATGATTTAGCCTTTGGCTTTTTGGGCATCATAAATTTTATTTTGGTCGCTTTCCCTTTTTCCTAGTCAAATACTAGTATGTGCGACAGGCTTTTGCAACTCAATATCTCTTTTCATTTGGAGATTTACATTTGATGAGCTCTTTAATTGAAAGCGATAAAAATAAAAGTGGGAAGATATATAGGCACAAGTCTATGTATGTCTCAAGATCAACAAAACCATTCACTAATTATTCGTGACAAGGTTGAAGATCTATTTACAACAATCACAAAGATATTAGAATTTCTTCCACAAAGATATGAGTGCATAAGAGCCAAGTTAAGCTCGTTAAATGCACAAAGCCATTTGTACAAGGGTACAAGGCAAAACATGCTTTGAGACAACACTCAACACAGTTAATCAAACTTTTGGATTTTCTACTTTTTATGTGTTTTTGGGTTTTTGACATAAAAGTAATAAAGATTGATCAAAGACAATGTAAAGACATTTTAAAATGAAACAAATAAACAAGCAACAAAACAAATCAAACAGAAGCGTAAAACAAGCAACCAAACATATTCACAAGGCATAGGAAGAATTGATGCATGGACATGTTATGATGCTTATGCATGAGTACCCTTCGTCACCCACACGTCACGTGCGTTTGGGGTGATACCTTGACGGATTGGGTATGAAAATTAGGACTGTCAAACCTCTTTGTGAAGCTTTCCAAGCAATTTGTGAAGGCACCAATCATCTTCATCATGTCCATCATTCCTGGATCACGGTTTTGACTTCTTGGTTGCTCACCACCCCAAGACCTCTCGTCATTTCTCCTTCCTCGTGATCGAGGAGCGCTTGCATTGTTCAATGCTCTCAGCTTATGGCAGTTTGGTCTAGTATGTCCTTGCACTCCGCAATAGTGACAGAGATAGTTCGTTCTATGACCCTGTTGTGATCTTGGAAGTGATCTTCCTCTAGCTCCATATCTGGATTCTGATTGATTACGAGACTTATTTAACACCCGTTGATCAGCCACATTATTCTTCTTCTCAGCCTTAATTTTCTCAGGAATGGACCTATCCACAGTCGTCTCTTTAGCCTTCACAAACTTCACTTCTTTAATGACCTTAGCTGACGAGCTACTCCCTTCGGTGTATCCCAACCCGGACTTGTCTGAGGAAGGTTTTTGAGATGAAATAACATCTTCTAACTTCTTGGAGGAGACTCTCTCTATCTTGGCATGAGCTTGCACTACCTCTTGCTCAAGAAATCTCACTTTTGTGTAAGCTTCTGATAGCTCACCATTTAGTGTTTCAATCTCACACTTCGCCTCCTTGTATCGTGCCATAAGACTTTTGTAATCTTCCTCAGCCCTCTTCATCTTCTTAATGGCTGCATTAGCCACCTTAGCATATTCACCTGTCTTCTTAAGAAGTGAGTTGTAAGTCTTTTACAGTCCCCTGCTTCTCCAACTTCCTCATCTTCAGACTCCTCAACTATTCCAATAGACTCCAAATCTGAATGTACACCAAGCTCCTTAACAAGTGTACCCAAATCATCTAAGGACTCCACATGTGCAATGGTCATGAATGCGGAGTAGTTTCCTTCTCCGTCACAACTCTCTTCAGAATCAAAACTTGAAGACTCCGAATCACTCAGCGTTGTGGCATATGCCTTGTCTTTCCCTCTTAAGAAATTGGGAAACCCCTTCTTGAGATGTCCATGGACATTGCATTCATAACACACAATGTTCGAAGGAGATTGAGAATCCTTCCCTTCTTTTCTCTTAAACTCTTTTCTATCACCTCTTGAAGATGAAAACTTCCCTCTATTGAATGGTTTCCCACTGTTCTTCATCTTCAAAAATTTGCGGAAGTTTTTCGCAAGATATGCAACTTCCTTCTCCACTCCATCTTCTTCGGAGAAATCATCCATTCTTTCAGTGATGGTTTTGAGAGCAAGCGATTTATTGGTCTTGTGGGAAGGAAGTCTCAGTTCATATGTTTGGAGAGACCCAATTAGCTCTTGAATTTTGATCTCATCCAAGTCTTTACTCTCTTCCATGGCTATGACTTTTGCTCTAAAGCTTTCAGGCAAGGACCTCAAGATTTTTCTCACCACCTTAGTATCTTCAATCTTCTCACCAAGATTGAGCTTAGCGATGAAAATTTCGTTGAGCTTCCTATATAACGAATCAAAAGATTCATCTTCACCCATCTTGAGCTATTCAAATTTGGTGGTAAGCATTTGGAGCTTTGTGTCCTTCACCTTCTTAGTCCCCTCATAAGTTGTCTCCAAAATCTCCCAAGCTTCCTTGGCAACTGTCATGTGAGATATCCTGTGGAATTCATCTGGAAACACACCATAGAATATAGCATTTAAAGCTTTACTATTAGCATTGACTGTCGCAAGAGCTGCCTTATCCCAAGTGTATTTAGCAGCCTTCGGCCTAGTCCACCCTACTTCAACTGCATCCCACACAGTGTCATCAATAGAGCATAAGAATGCCCTCATTCTGACTTTCCAGAAAGCATAATTGTTACCATCAAAAAATGGTAGAACATTTAAGGATTGAGACCTATCCATCTCAAAAAAGGGTCAAGGATCACACTCAGGTATTTAAACCACAAAGAGTGTACTCGCGTTGATACCAATTGAATGTTTAATATGTGTGTAAAACACCATTGAACGGTTAGACCCCAAAATACAAAAAATCTATTCAAGCTTATTGTCAAACAATTAATGTACGAAATATGAACATAAGCCAAACACAGAATTGATAACCAATCTAAACCAAATATAATCACATTCACAGCATAAAATCCACGCACATTCTTACTTTTTCGTCCTTCTTTGGTTAGGGCATAACATTGGCTATCTATTCAACTTGGTGCATAGGTTTGATTAACCTTACTTTCAATTGCTTTGTGTCCTCTCCTTTGATCTTTAGAAGCCATTCAGTTCTTATACACCTCAACTTGTACTTAACGAGTACCATGTGAATGTGGGTATCAATGTGGTGTTGAGTTATCTTGGGATTGATACTACGCATATCTTCATAAGACCATGCAAACACTTCTTGAAATTCTATGAGAAGCACTTTGAGATCCTTTCTTTCTTTTTTATTTAGGGTTGAGCCAATTTTAATTAAGAGTGGATTCTCATCATTGCCCAAATTAAGAGTTTCAAAATTTGGTTCCCTAGGTTCAATTTTCTTTTCTAATTGTTTATTAATTTTATTTTCAAATTCATTAGAATTATTCAAGTGTAGAATTTCAAAATTATGGGACACATCAAAATAAGTCAAATCAAAACTCATCTTATTGAAAATGTTGAAAAGTACATCAGAACTTGCATTACAAATTTTATTTCTCATATTGTTAGAAAACCCAACCATTTCTATGAAACGGCCAAAGTGTGGGGTGGACTTCAAAACTTCACCACCACTGACTTTGCTAAGGGTCCTCGAATCTTTATTATGGTGATGGTCTTTGTTCTTACTCCATGGTCACATTATAACACTATCACTGAGCCTTGTGCTTATTTTCTTTTCTCTCGCTTGGAAGGTCTTTCTATAGACTTTCTCTCACATATGATAGTATCTATAATAGATATCTATCAAGACATAGCTACACGTGATAAGCTAATTTTTTCTTCACCACATGCATTCTCACACACCTACACGTCACTATCCCTTCTACTCTTTTCTTTCTGATCATGGTTGCCATTACTCAGGGATCTTTATCGAAGAGTGATGCATAGCTGGCCTCTAAGGCCAAATGGCCTTGTGATGAGTCCACCCCCACTCAGTAGGAGGAGGCTGCCTTCCATGCTACTAAGGATGCTGCCTACGCTACTCAACCCTCTTCTTCATCTGCTCCATCCACATCTTCTGGAGTGGAGGCTTCGCTTGCTGCCATCTTGGATTTGCTTCAGCACATGCATGCTAATTTTGGTAGTTGTCTTGACCATCTTTCTGATGAGATGTGTCAGATGAACACTAGGATTGGTTGCATCACTTGCCATTAGTCTCATCTTGGCGGATTTGCTCCTTCTCCTTCACCTGAGCCTACTGAGGATTCTTCTAATGGTAGTGATGATGGTGACGATGCTTCTGGCTCTTCTAGTGATGATGAGATGACTGCTTCTCAGTGATTCACCATTTGTCACTCATGACAAAAAGGGGGAGTAGTTTTGGTTATGAGAGAGTAGTCATGTTGTTAGGGGGAGAGCTAGCATAGAGATAGATTAGTTAGGCGGAGAGTGCTTTGAAAGATGTAATGAGGTTTTGTAACCACTTTACATACATTGTACTCATTTTCTCTCTCTCTCTCTCTCTTTATATATATATATATATATATATATCTATATATATATGATGATGATGATAATGATAATGATGATGATGTCTGTTTCTTCACCTTTATCTTACATGTGTTGTTTCTTTTCTCTCTTTATACACATGTTTCTTCTTTTATACAACTTGTCTATGTTTCACACTTGATGCCTTGATGAATCTTGTTTAAGTGTTTCAAATAAGACAGGTTGCAAGTCCTTTATGCCATGATCTCTTTTCTTAAAACGTTTTTCAAGAGTTCATTGTATTAGTTAGGCTTATGTAATTCTATGTGTAATAGTTATGGAGATTGTTGGTTATACTTCTCTCATAATTATGCTTGTGGTTTTGTCATGGATTGCCAAAGGGGGAGATTGTTAAGGTTATATTTTCTATGTAATTGGCTAATCTTTTGACAAAACGTACTTTACTTGTAAATTGGGTAGATCTAAGTTGCGTTTGATACACATCATGTGGTTGTATTAAAGACATGAAGATTGATCCAAGAAACAAGTGAAGAGAAGCTGTTTTATTGAAGCTCGACAGAAAGCTGCTACAAGATTTAATGGCAGCTTGACACAAGCTCGATCTATTGAGCTTTACGAATTCAGAATTTCCAAATTTGAATTTTAGCCCATGTTGATGTATTTGTTTAGGGTTTCTTTTCTCATAACCCTAGACATATATAAGGCTTTTTTTTAGAGCCGTCACACACAAATACAAAGACCAAGAATTTATTTTTCTCTATGAGAAGATACTGCATTTGTACACCATAGGGTTTTGTAACCAAGTGATTCCTAATCTTCAATGTTGATGAAGTGAAAAACTTTGCAACCAACAACAACCATTCAAGTTGTTGGAGTTAGTCACGTATTGGGATCTGTGCAAAGAAGTTAGTCACAAATTGGAGATTTGTGCAACAAATAAAAGAAGGCTATTACAAGATCAAGTCCAATTGGGTATTGGAGTAAAGGTTCAACTATCGGTTGGTATTTCGAGATAGGCTAGGGTAGTGGTAAGATTCCTTATACTTGTAACCGCTTGATTGTTGATTAGTGGATTCTTGGGAGTGGTGACTTTAAAATCACCCAATGGGAGTTTTTGCCTTGCGAGAGGTTTTTGTCATTTGTCAACAAATCACCTTGCCAATTTAATTTCTGCTGCATTTAGTTTATTTGGTGATTTGTTGGTGCATCTACGATTTGCATTAAATTTAGCCTAATTAATCAACTTGGGTAATTAACTTAATTAATTGGAGTCAAGCTATCTTAACTCAATAGAGGAGTCTTTTGCAACCTTTGATCATTTGATTACTGTTATCAAGCCTACCATTGTTGCCTCTAATTATATTTCTTTTTCACATACTTGTAGATTAAGTAATGTTATAGCTCATAACCTAGTTAGACATGCTAAGCATGTTAGTGGTTATTTAGTGTGGATAAATGTGCCACCACATCTTTATAATGTACTCATAGCTGACTAATGGCTAACTTTTTTTAATGAAAATTCTAGGTATTCCTTCTAAAAAAATAAGATATGGACTGACGGGCTTGATTGACTTACAAAATAAGGAACTAAATGAACAAAAAATTAACCTTAAAATACTAATTTGAGAATTGAAGTAAAAGTTAGGGGACAATATTGATTTTGAGCCAAAAAATAAATAGATAGTACCTTCATCGTCCCTGATTACTGCGGCATACATAGTGGCGGGGCCATTCAGAGTCCAGGGTGTTCCCAGGAACACCCTGACTTGAAATTACCCTTAAAAAAGAAAAAAGAAATACCCTCAAAATTTTTATGCCAAACAAATTTTGAACAAAAATCTAAAAATCGAAAATCTAAAAAAAAAAAAAAAAAAAAAAATTTTAACGAAGAATCTAAAAAAAAAAAAAAAGAAAGGTTGTAACAGAGCAAGCCCAACATCAATCCTAATCAAATACCTAACAGGCCCAAACCAAATGTATTCTCCAAAAAAAAAAAAAAAAAAAAAAAAAAAAACCATCCAAAACCCAATACAAATACATGCCCGTCTCAGTCATCAAATGGTAAAAGCAAAACCTAAAATCAAAAACTTTACTGAACCTAAAGAAGAAAACCTCATCTGATGTGGCTCATCAACGACAACGCCTTACTCCTCCACCTGAAACCTCATCATCCATCATCAAGCACATAGGTGCGACATGGCGATGATGCCTCCGCCTGAAACTCGAGCAACAGAGCTTGGATCGGGCATCAAAGATAGAAGATTGGTCCAATCGGATTAGAGCTTACGACGCCAATGCTTAGCCTCGAATCCTTCAGCGCCGCCCCTCAGGCCTCCCTTAAGGCATTTTACACTTTACTTCTCTCTCTATTTTTCTCTTAATCTTTGGGTTTTTTTTTTTTGTGGAATGTGGACTATTCTATTCTGAGAGAGAGAGCTCTCATTCTTTTTGAACTAATTCTCTCTCTTTATGTTAGGACATATGTGAATCATATTAGGAACATATGTCAATATTTTATGTAGTTGGCTAATCCTTTGACAAAATGCAATTTACTTGTAATTTGGTAAATCTAGGATGTGTTTAATACTTCAAGAAACACGTTGTTCAAGTCTAGTATTAAAGCTATGAAGATAGGAGCAAGAAACAAGTGAAGAAAAGCTGTTCAATAAAGCTGGACAGATAGCTCGACACCTGTGGATAAATAGCTCGATAGCTGCTTGACACCTCTCGACAGCTAGGCTATCTATCAAGATTTTCAACTTCTTCTTATCGCAATCTTGATTGCTTCTCGACACCTGTGGATAAATAGCTCGATAGCTGCTTGACACCTCTCGACAGCTAGGCTATCTATCAAGATTTTCAACTTCTTCTTATCGCAATCTTGATTGCTTCTCGACACCTGGTGGATCAATCAAGAAATCTTCTGTCCCCTCAATAGCTCCTCGACAACTTCTCGATTGCTGTATTTGTCGAAGTTTAAAGCTCGACACCTCCCGATCGATCGAGGTTACAGGAATTCAGATTTTCGGATCTGATTTTCGAACCATGCTAACATGTATGTGTAGGGTTTCTTTTCTCACAACCCTAGACCTATATAAAGCTTATTTTAGAGCCGTCACATAAGAGAATACA
This sequence comes from Quercus aquifolioides, assembly GCA_019022515.1. NCBI lineage: Eukaryota > Viridiplantae > Streptophyta > Magnoliopsida > Fagales > Fagaceae > Quercus > Quercus aquifolioides. The sequence goes on along the minus strand of JAFHAW010000275.1, from coordinate 8,012 downwards.
AGGAGAACATATGCAAAAGGTGACCAATGCCTTATTCTCTCTGAAAGAAGCTACTGCGTCTTTACGCCTTAGGGTTTTGTAACCAAGTGCTTCTTGATCTTCATTATTGATGAAGTGAAGAACTTTGTAGCCAACAATCTTCTTCTAGTTGGTGATTAAAGTTGTGTACTGGGATTCGCGCAATTGGTTAGTCATGTACTGGGATTCGTGCATCATCAAAGGGTGGCGTTCATATATTGAAGAGTTCAGAGGTTCTGAAGCGGTAAAAGGTTTCTGCTGTAAGTTCATCTATGGGGATTGTAAAGTCCAGGGACAAAAGTTTTGTACTAGATCTGAAACTTCTCTTTACTATAGTGGATTGCTTTTTGGGAAGGTTTCCCCCTAGATTTTTTATTGTGAAATTAGTTTGTTTCATTGGTTTTCCTAGGCATCATATCTTGTCTTATTTACTTTTCCACTGCATTCATTATTGACATGATATTGATGTTTGTTTGTTTTAACAAGTTTTATTTATAATAAATCTAATTAATAACTTGGATTTAAAACTTGTTAATTCTATCAACCGGGGTCTAAATTTCCCAACAAGTGGTATCAGGGCGGGTACACTTTGATTGGATATAATTTTCTGAGTGTGATCCTTGACCCCTATTGTCATGGAATCTCTTGATTTTTTTTATGTGCATGATCTTGTGTTCAATGATGATGATGATATTCAAGATACCTATTGCAAGCTTTATAATTTTTGTATGAAATCTCTTGAATATTCTACAAAATTAAAAGCTAAATTTAAAAAGGTAAAGCTTGAAAAAGATGATTTGATTGCAAAATTGGATGAAGCCAATAATTCGAATGATAATTTTAAAAATCAAATTTCATCTCAGGTGGACAAAATTAGAAGTTTGGAAGAGCAACTAGTTGAATCTAAAACTGAAGTTGAAAAATTAACTAGTGCCAAACTTGTTGTTGAGCCTAACTCAAAAGAAAAGGATTTTTATATTCCTTCATTTAAAAGGAATAATCAAGAGTTGAAGGCTAATATTGCTAGGATAGACAAAGGTAAACAATCTGATGTTAATGCTGAAGTTTCTAAACCTATGTCTAAAACTCCTCCTAGGTTGAATGATAGATTTGAATTTGTCCCCATTTGTCATCATTGTCATATTGTTGGTCATATTAGGCCATATTGTCCTAAATTGAGGTCTCTGTCAACCTCTAAGGTTAGACCTCCTTTTAAGAAGCTGAGTAGCTCTAAAATTGCTCGTTTGTCACCATTGTGGTGTTTCTGTACACACTCGTCCTAATTGCTTTAAGTTGTATCCTCATAAGCAATTTTCCAAACAGTCACAGGTTTCCTTTAAAGGACCTACACCTTTGTTTGGAGAGTTATTAAAAGCTTTGAGCTTTTTAACTAAATTTCAGGAAAATTCTAATTCTTTTATGTCCTTTAGTAGACATACTTGGACACGTGTATTTTCATCTTCATGGCCAAAGACTCGTGCTGTGTGGTTGAGAAAGGAGCCTAAGACTTAATTGTCTTTTCTGTTTGTCCTCTGCTTTAATTCTTTCTATCTAAAGTAGGACTCTTTTTACTTGATTTTTTATCTGTTTTTGGAATCATGCTTTCATGCATCTACACATTTCTATCATGCCTTCATGCATCTTGCTTTCTGCTTTCATGTTGTTTGTCTATTTTCGTTTAGTTGTTTAGTTTTTATTTTGTTTTGTTTTCAAAAAAAAAAAATTAAAAAGAAAAATACAAAAACAATGTGTGTTTGTGTACATTGGTACTTGTGTTCCTTGGATGGCCATTGAAACAAAGTTTTCTAAACTTTGTATCTTTTGTAGCTTAGATGAGCATCTCTATGCACAACTAAGCAAGTGAGCTTTATGGCTTTTGTTTGTGATGAGTAAGATTAAGTAATCTCTTGTACTTAACACTCATATCACTCTTTTTGACGGGTAGGACTAAAAAATCCTAAGAGAAAGGCATAAATAACCATCTCAACAGCGTTGCTCGCCAATCATGAATGACATCTATATGCTTCGACATAGTAAAAGTGTAATGTCAATGACATTTGTGCGCTTTGGCATAGCAAAATTGGAATGTCAAATATCATTGGGTATTTCTTTTCTTTTTCTCATATGCCCATGCATGATATGCTCAATAAAAGAAAAATATTCAAAGAAAAATAAAAAGAAAAATGATTAAAAATGATTTAAATATGATTGCAAGCGTGTATTCTAGGAGATATGGGAGTTATAGGATGTACCTCGAAAGTGATAGTCCACATCAAATGGTTATAATTGTGTGTGAGTTAAAGTGATTTTCTCATATCTAAAATCGTCATAACATGTATACACTTATGCAATCTTGTGATGTTTTTCACTCATAACACGCAATATTCTTTGCTACTCTTGATACATGTACAGGTACAATGTGATTTGGCCATCACAAGGTTTTACATGTGTTAATGTATGCTCACTAAACTGTCTTGACTTATTTTAAAATAAAATTGGTTAGACTTGTTTAGTGTGTGTGTGTGTTTTGGGATCTATGTACTTAACATTTTTCTTGTTGAGAGATTTGTCTTTCACATGTTTTGCATCCTTCTATTATCTTGTCATCCAAAGCATCTTGTTTCATTACATTCATGCATTTATATGGATTCTTTGTACCTCCTAGATCATTCTTGATCATCATTATGTTTCTTGGGTGAAGCTTTATAGCTTCTTGTACCCTTTGTCAATCATGACAAAAAGGAGGAGAAATTGTGGAGAATATGTGGTTTCTTTTAGAAGATTCTATATGTTAGGGGGAGAAATACATGCCTCTGTAAGGGGGAGTTGTGTTTCATCTTGTTAGGGGGAGTGCTTACTTCCTTCTTCTTGTGCCTTAGCTCCTGTGACCATGTTTACATATATTGTGCTTATCTTTGATATATTTATACACTGATGTATGTTTTCTTCACCTACCTCTACATGTGTTGTTTCTAGTCTTTCTTTATACACATGGTTCTTATTGCATGTATGCAATCTATTATTTTTGTTTCACACAAAGATGCCTTGATGAGTTTTGTTTAAAGTGTTATAAAAATACAGGTTGTCAAAGTCTTTTTTGCCATGAAATCTCTTCTTGCAAAGTTTTTCAAGAGTTTGTGTTAGGATAGATTTATTGTATTCAACAAGTGAATATGAGTTGAGTGATTTATGACTTCTCTCATATGTTCATTTGTTTGTTGTGGTTTTGTCACGGATTGCCAAAGGGGAGATTGTTAGGACATATGTGGATCATGTAACATATGTCAATATTTTATGTAGTTGGCTAATCTTTTGACAAAACGCACTTTACTTGTAATTGGGTAAATCTAGGATGTGTTTAATACTTCAAGAAACATGTTGTTCAAGTCTAGTATTAAAGCCATGAAGATTAGACCAAGAAACAAGTGAAGAAAATATGTTCAATAAAGCTGGACAGATACCTCGACACCTATGGACAAATAGCTCGATAGCTGCTTGACACCTTTCAACAGCTAGGCTATCTATCAAGATTTTCAACTTCTTCTTATCGCAATCTCGATAGCTTCTCGACACCTGGTGGATCGATCGAGAAATCTTCTGTCCCTTGATAGCTCCTTGACAACTTCTCGATAGCTGTATCTGTCGAAATTTAAAGCTCAACACCTCCCGATCGATTGAGGTTACAGGAATTTAAATTTTCAAATATGATTTTTGGCCCATGCGAACATGTATGTGTAGGGTTTCTTTTCTCACAACCCTAGACCTATATAAAGCTTATTTTAGAGGCCGTCACATAAAATAAAAGGTATTAATGGTGTGATGCAATTAATGCATTAATAAAAGGTATTAATGGTGTGATGCATCAATTAATCCAAATAAGTAAGAATCCTTATTTGGATCAATTAATGCATCACACCATTTAATGCATTAAATTAAAATTATTTAAACCATTTTCCAAATTAATTAACCCAAATAAGAAAGAATCCTTATCAAATTTATTGGCCTTTAATGGTGTAAATTAAAAGTAGTGTGAAAACCTTTAATGGTGTAAATTAAAATTATTTAAACCATTTTCCAAATTAATTAAAATAACCGAAGGATTTATTTCCAAGGATAGAGGATATTTGTATACTCTTATAGTCATATGAGTGTAATAATTTTAGCTTTATTCCTAAATGAGATGTGACCTACCATATAAATATGAATGCAAATCCTCTGTACCACTTTTTTTGTATCACTCTATGTTCCACCAAACACTATTTACCATGTGTATGATTGCTTTCCATTTTAAACTTCAATTATTCTATATGAAAATAAAATCAAAGCACGACAAGTAGTGGTTGGTAGAACATAAAGTAGTACACAAAAAGTGTTATAGAATATTTGGACTCTATAAATATTGCCTATGGGGGGATCCCATTCTATAGAGCAAAGCAAAGTCGCTAGAAATCAAGGTTGTCTTGTATCCACACAAACGTCGTAGATATGGATCTTGCATCTTCCAAGATAGCTTCCATGGTCATTATCCTATTGGTCATTTCATCTTGTAAGTTCCTTTCCCTCTACTAATTACAAAGGTGGAATGTTTTATACAACATGGAAGTGGCTAATGAAAACTATGAAATAATTTTGAATGCAGGTCTATCATTGACAATGGTGCAAGTTTCATGTGCAGTCCCAACTGGTTCCTTTTGTATTGGTGACAAATGCGATCGTGAGGAACCCTTGGGTTTCTCCGCACTCGCCTCAGGTCAATGTACTAGTGATAATCAATGTACGCGTCCCTGTGATCCGCCATGTGATCCATGCAAATGGCATTGCATTAAAAATAGTTGTTCATTATCATGTGCAAAACCACCAACAAATGTGTAAGGCAATGCGTGATGGTCAATGTATTTGGTACTAAATAATCTTACTTGACTATGTAATCAAGTATGAACGAAATGATTTAAATCAAAAAAAAAAGAGTTATCCATAAATTACGCGTGTTATTATTTTTTAAAGGATGTATGTAATTCATATTCTTTTTACAGTTCTTTTAATATATATACATATATATATATAAGTATTCTTTTTACATTTCTACGTTTACTACTTGTTTAATTGTATTTTTAAAAGGAACCCTTCTAGTTCCAAGTTTGCATATTTTCCATAAAACTTCGGTGAGTTAGGGAAGCCGATTCCATTTAATTTGATCATACGTGTACGGAAATCAAAATTGGCTTTTATATATATATATATATATATATTTATTTTGTAAACAATAATACTTAGAAGGTTTGAAGCCATGTCATATCATTAGAAGGTGTTCTATTTTCTGTTGACAATACATAGCTGACCTTACAAAATAGGGGACGAAGGAATAGTTGGTGTTAAATATTCTGAGAATTTAGGATTTTTTTTTTCAACATGTATTGGTTTTATCTGATGGTTACATGATTGTCCACCTGTTGTTTTCTCATGTTTTTGGCAGTGTTACTGGTTTTGTCTACGTGTGTATTGGTTTTATTTGATGGATGCATGATTGTCCACCTGTTGTAATATTGGTTTTATTTGATGGATGCATGATGGTCCACCAGTTGTATTGGTTTTGTCTACATGTGGAAGCTTTCTGATGCATGCCTGTACTTGTCCACTGTCTGGTTTTAATGGCCTTTTTTTTTTCTGTTTCCCTAGTAGTTCTACTCAGATAATTTTTTCCCTGTGGGCTAACCAAAATGACTTGATGTATGCACTTACCATATGACCCCATCTCCTACCAGAACTCAACTTAGCTCTTCAATGCGTTCATATTTCCAATTTGAAGTTGAGACAAATAACAATATATAAATATCAGCAAAAAAAAAAAAAAACTTTACTATGGGCTTGTATTGCTTTAGCCCATGGTCTGTTAACCCTGCCCAAAATTTCTCTTTACTTTGCTCCCTGCACTCACAACCCTATTGACTTCCATTATAGGTTGCACCTGTAACCTGTAGGTCACATTATTTATAATGAAGGATGATAATATCATTTATTTAAATATTGTTAAGTTTTTTTTTTTTTTTTAGAAGGTACTGTTAAGTTGATGTAATAATAATAATAATTATTATTATTATTATTATTTGATAAATGTTTTAAAACGTATAGCTGTTAGCAAATGTTTTAGCTACATGATTTTATTTTACAAATTCAATTTTGGTGTTGTAGTAAAATAAACCAAGATTAAATTTTAAATTGTACTCATACCTTTCCCGTACATCGCATGGGTTAGCGACTAGTTGTATTTCTAAAAGGAACCCTTCTAGTCCCAAGTTTGCATATTTCCGTAAAACTTCGATGAGTTAGGGAAGCCAATTCCATTTGATTTGATCATACGTGTACGGAAATCAAAATTGGCTTTTTTATATATATTTATTTAGTAAATAGTGAACGGTTTTAGACCCCTTAAAACAACCAGATTAACCTAGTTAATTAGCCAAGTGATTAACTTAGTCAATTTAAGCAATTCTAGGTTATCACAAACATACAATCATATCAAAAATATAAAGCAGCGGAAATATAAAAGATACAATGATATGATCACCAGGAAACCACACGGTAAAAACCTGGGGAGGGTTTACCCTAGCTATCCTCAAGGTAAACCTGAATCCACTATGAAAGAATCGAAGTTCATACAAAAAGACTTATAAGCTCCCCGCTTGACTTCCTAATGCTACCCACCAGTAGAACTTATTGACACGACCACGTGCAAGGTCCGAATCCACGGACTCCTTCTTCTTGGATTCTCTAATCAGCTACAAGCACCCATGCTTGTTATTCTTTAAGCTTCAATGGTAGCAACCGAGTTGATCATCAAGATGTTGAAGTGATCTCAACCTTGAAAACCCTAAGCTTTGTGTAAAGGAAAGCTCCTCTAGATGTCACAAGAGATTTACACAAAACAAAAAAGTATGAGCAACAATACAACTAGAGCAACTCTAAAAACGTGGCTAGAGTTTTTCTTTATATATCTAGGGTAAAAACAGAAAACCCAAAACGTTTAATGAGGTAGGTCTGAGTTGGAAAATTCTGCAGAAAAGCATTCTGTCTGAGATTTGATTGATCGAGTCTTTCCTCCGATCGATCGAGCCAGGCCGAAATGCATAAATGCATCTGTAGCCTTTCGATTCCAACTTTACATGAAAGACCCAACTTTGAACAAGCCTAAACAAGACTAAACAACTTGTTTTGATCATGGTTTGCCAAGAATACAAATTAGAGTTCTAAATACATAAATTCCTAAATCTTTAGAACCTAACAAATAGTAATACTTATTAGAATTGGCTTTGATTAGTGGTTTAATTGCATGTTTCCAAATTCAAGTTTAATGTCCTAAAATTTGATATGCTAACTAAAATGGCTATTAAAAAAAATTAAAAAAAAAAATCATTTCAAAACTTTGTCTTTTTACCACCACCATGATTTGAGGTACTTTGAAATTCCATTTAAAAACCCCAACATTCATTTGGTTTTGTCAACTCCTCCATCTTCCATTTATTTGAATGTTGACATGTGAAAGAATCACTTAAGGTCTGGTAGTTCTAGCTTGGCTGGTAACATAATTAAGGCTGTTTGGAATGAGATTTTTTTTTTTTCTTTTAAAATAGTGTATAAAAACATTTTTCAAAATATTAAAATTGAAACTATTTTTCAGATAATCATTTTTTACATTATAAGTGTTTAGCTCTCACTCTTAAGAATAATATTCAAAATACAAAAAAAAAAAAAAAAAAAAAAAAAAAGGCTTGGGAGACCATTTCTATTTTTGAGATTTCATTAAAATAATTTGGGAAAAATGCCAAGACACCCCTCAAACTTTGGACTAGTGGCCAATACACCCCCTGAACTTTTATTTTAACCAATTTACTCCTTGAACTTTGAATACCTACCAAATTGAGCCACCGTTAATTTTGCCAAATTGAGCCATCCTTGAACTTGTAAAATTTGTAGATTACTTTTTTTCTTTTGGGATA